>CM050327.1:70319551-70395562 GCA_027475135.1 Bactrocera correcta | reverse complement strand
AAGTTAATTAACCTTTTTTAACGTATTGAAGTTGTTATAAAGCCATGGTGGCATAACAACAGTACATTTGGAAGAATTCCGTAATCTTATATTTAGGTATAAAGTCGATTTTCTTGTATATATGCATTAAGCAATCGATTTCGAAATGCTTCTAATAACTGGTGTAACATATCTAAATTAATAAACCTTCTTTAACGAACTGAAGTTAACATAAAGCCATAACGGCATAACGGCAGTGCATTTAGAAGAATTCCGTAATCGTATATTTAGGTAGAAAGTCGATTTTCTTGTATATATGCATTTAGCAATCGATTTCGAAATGCTGCAAATAACTAGTGTAAAATATCTAAGTTAATAAATCTTCTTAAACGAACTAAAGTTAATATAAAGCCATAACGGCATAACGGCAGTGCATTTGGAAGAATTCCGTTATCTTATATTTAGGTATAAAGTCGATTTTCTTGTATTTACTCATTTAGCAATCGATATCGAAATGCTTCAAATCATTAGTTTCACATATTTAAGTTAATTAACCCTCTTTATCTTACTGAAGTCTACAAACGCCTTAACGGCATAATGGCAAAGCATTTAGAAGAATTACATAATCTTATATTTAGGTATAAAGTCGATTTTGTTGTAAATACACCTTTAGCAGTCAATATCGAAATGCTTCAAATCATTAGTTTAACATATTTAAGCTAATTAACCCTCTTTATCTTACTGAAGTCTACAAAAGCCTTAGCGGCATAACGGCAGTGCATTCAGAAGAATTCCGTTATCATATATTTAGGTATAAAGTCGACTTTCTTGTATACACGCATTTAGCAATCGATATCAAAATGCCTCAAATCATTAGTTTAACGTATTTAAGTTAATTAACCCTCTTTATCTTACTGAAGTCTACAAACATCTTAGCGGCATATAGGCAAAGCATTTAGAAGAATTACGTAATCTTATATTTAGGTATAAAGTCGATTTTCTTGTATATACTCATTTAGCAATCGATATCGAAATGCTTTAAATCATTAGTTTAACATATTTAAGTTAATTAACCCTCCTTATCTTACTGAAGTCTACAAACTGCTTAACGGCATAACGACAAAGCATTTAGAAGAATTACGTATACTTATATTTAGGTATAAAGTCGATTTTGTTGTATATACACATTTAGCAATCGATATCGAAATGCTTCAAATCATTAGTTTAACATATTTAAGCTAATTTACCCTCTTTATCTTACTAAAGTCTACAAAAGCCTTATCGGCGTAACGGCAGTGCATTTGGAAGAATTCCGTAATCTTATATTTAGGTATAAAGTCGATTTTCTTGTATATACACATTTAGCAATCGATATCGAAATGCTTCAAATCATTAGTTTAACATATTTAAGTTAATTAACCCCCTTTATCTTACTAAAGTCTACAAACCCTTAACGGCATAACGGCAGGCATTTGGAAGAATTCCTTATCTATATTTAGGTATAAAGTCGATTTTTTGTAATACACTTTAGCAATCATATCGAAATCCCTCAAATCTTTAGTTTAACATATTTAAGTTAAAAAACCTTTTTTAAACTATTGAAGTTAAAAAGCCTGGCGGCATAACGCAGTCTTTTGGAAGAATTCCGTAATCTTATATTTAGGTATATATGCATTAAGCAATCGATTTCGAAATGCTTCAAATATTAGTTTAACTTTTAAGTTAATTAACCTTCTTACTGAAGTTTACAAAACCAAAACGGATAAGGCAGGCTTTGGGGGAAAATTTTCGTAATCTTATATTTAGGTATAAAGTCGTTTTTTGTATATACCATTTAGCAATAAATATCGAAATGCTTAAATCATTAGTTAACATATTTAAGTAATTAACCCTCTTTATCTTCCCGAAGTCTACAAAGGGCATAAGGGAAAAGCATTTAGAGAATTACGTAACTTTATTTAGGTATAAAGTCGATTTTTGTATATACCATTTAGCAATCGATATCGAAATGCTTCAAATCATTAGTTTAACATATTTAAGTTAATTAACCCTCTTTATCTTACTAAGTCTACAACCGCTAACGGAAATGCATTTGAAAAATTCGTAATCTTTATTTAGGTATAAAGTCGATTTTTTTGTATATACACATTTAGCAATCGATATCGAAATGCTTCAAATCATTATTTTAACATATTTAAGTAATTAACCCCTTATCTTACTAAAGTCTAAAAAACCTTAAGGGCTAACGGCAGTGCATTTGGAAGAATTCCGTAATCTTATATTTAGGTATAAAGTCGATTTTTTGTAATACACATTAAGCAATGATATCGAATGCCTCAAATCATTAGTTTAACAATTAAGTTAATTAACCTTCTTAAACAAATAAAGGGTGATAAAAGCCATGCGGCATAACGACAGTACATTTGGAAGAATTCCGAAAACTTATATTTAGGTAAAAAGTCGATTTTCTTGTATATATGCTTTTAGCATCGATTTCAAAAATCTTCAAATATTGTTTAACATTTTAAGTTAATAACCTTTTTTAAACGACGAAGTAACATAAAGCCATAACGATAACGGCAGTGCATTTGAAAATCCGTAATCTTATATTTAGGTATAAAGTCAATTTTTTGTAATACACATTTAGCATCGATACGAAATCCCTCAAATCATTATTTTAAACATATTTAAGTTAATTAACCTTCTTTATCTTACTAAGTCTACAAAGCCTTACGGGTAAGGGAAAAGCATTTGAAGAATTACTTTATCTTATATTTAGGTAAAAGTCGATTTTCTTGTATATATGTTTTAGCAATCAAAATCAAAATGCTTCAAATATTAGTTTACATATTTAATTAAAAACCTCTTTAACGACTGAAGTTAACAAAAGGGCATCGGATAACGGCAGTGCTTTGAAAAAATCCGTAATTTTATATTTAGGTATAAATTCGATTTTTTTGTATATACACATTTAGCAATCGATATCGAAATGCTTCAAAATATTTAATTTAAATTTAAACCCTTTTTTTAAACGATTGAAGTTTTATAAAGCCATAGGAAAACCAGTCATTTGGAAGAATTCCGTAATCTTATATTTAGGTATAAAGTCGATTTTCTTTATATACATTAAGAAAACGATATCGAAATGCTTCAAATAATGGTTTAACATATTTAAGTTAATAAACTTTTTTAAACACTAATTTAAACAAAAGCCTCGGCTAACGGCAGTGCATTTGAAGAATCCGTAACTTATATTTAGGTAGAAAGTCGATTTTCTTGTAAATATGCATTAAGCAATCGATTTCGAAATGCTTCAAATAACTAGGTAACATATCTAATTAATAAACTTCTTTAACGACTGAAGTTAACAAAAGCCATCGGCATAACGGCATTTCATTAGAAGAATTCCGTAATCTTATATTTAGGTAAAAGTCGATTTTTGTATAAACCTTTTAGCAATCGATTCGAAAGCTTCAAATATTAGTTTAACATATTTAATTAATAAACTTCTTTAACGACTGAAGTTAACAAAAGCCATCGGCATAACGGCATTTCATTAAAAGAATTCCGTAATCTTATATTTAGGTAAAAGTCGATTTTCTTGTATAAAACCTTTTAGCAATCGATTCGAAATCCCTAAAATTTATTAGTTTAACTATTAGGTTAAATTTAACCTTTTTTACCTAAGTTACAAAACTTACGGCATAAGGAAAAGCATTTGAGAATTCGTAATCTTATATTTAGGTATAAGTCGATTTTTTGTTAAAACCATTTAGCAATCGATTCGAAATCTTCAAATCATTAGTTTAACATTTTTAAGTTAAAACCCCCCTTACACTGAAGTCACAAAGGCTTCGGCATAAGGAAAAGCATTTAGAAGAATTCGTAATCTTATATTTAGGTATAAAGTCGATTTTCTTGTAAACCCATTTAGCAATCGATATCGAAATGCTTCAAATCATAGTTAAACTATTTAAGTTAATAAACCTTTTTTAAAACACTGAAGTTCAAACCTGGCGGCATAAGGCAGGCATAGAAGAATTCCGTAATCTTATATTAGGTATAAAGTCGATTTTTTGTAATACACATTAGCATCGATACGAAATGCTTCAAATCATTTTTTAAACATATTTAGTTAATAAACCTTCTTAACACTAAGTTCAAAGCCTCGGCTAACGGCAGTGCATTGAAGAATTCCGTAATCTTATATTTAGGTAAAAGTCGATTTTCTTGTAAATCCCTTTTTAGCAATCGATTCGAAATGCTTCAAATATAGAAAACATATTTAATTAATAAACCTTCTTTAACGAACTGAAGTTCATAAACCATCGGATAACGGCAGTGCATTTGAAAAATTCCGTAATCTTATATTTAGGTATAAAGTCGATTTTCTTGTATATACCATTTAGCAATCGATATCGAAATGCTTCAAATCATTAGTTTAACATATTTAAGTTAATTAACCTTCTTTATCTTACTGAAGTTTACAAAAGCCTTAAACGGCATAAACGGCAAAGGGGCTTTTTGGAAAAAGAACTAAAAATAATCTTATATTTAGGTATAAAGTCGATTTTTTGTATATACCTTTAGCAATCATATCGAAATGCTTCAAATCATTAGTTTAACATATTAAATTAATTAACCCCCTTTATCTTACTAAGTCTACAAGCAAAACGCAAAGCATTTAGAAGAATTCGTAATCTTATATTTAGGTATAAAGTCGATTTTTTGTTATATCATTTAGCAATCGATTCGAAATCTTCAAATCATTAGTTTACATATTTAATTTAAAACCCCCTCTTTACACTGAGTCACAAAGCCTTCGGCATAACGGAAAAGCATTTAGAAGAATTCTAATCTTTATTTAGGTATAAAGTCGATTTTTTGTATATACCCCTTTAGCAATCAATATCGAAATGCTTCATCATAATTTTAAACATATTTAAGTTATTAACCCCTTTATCTTACTGAAGTCTAAAAAACCTTACGGCATAACGGCAGTGCATTCAGAAGAATTCCGTTATCATATATTTAGGTATAAAGTCGATTTTCTTGTATAACGCATTTAGCAATCGATATCGAAATGCCTCAAATCATTAGTTTGACGTATTTAAGTTAATTAACCCTCTTTATCTTACTGAAGTCTACAAACATCTTAGCGGCATATAGGCAAAGCATTTAGAAGAATTACGTAATTTTATATTTAGGCATAAAGTCGATTTTCTTATATATACTCATTTAGCAATCGATATCGAAATGCTTTAAATCATTAGTTTAACATATTTAAGTTAATTAACCCTCCTTATCTTACTGAAGTCTACAAACGGCTTAACGGCATAACGGCAAAGCATTTAGGAGAATTACGTATACTTATATTTAGGTATAAAGTCGATTTTCTTACGCATTTAGCAATCGATATCGAAATGCTTCAAATCATTAGTTTAACATATTTAAGCTAATTTACCTATTTTATCTTACTAAAGTCTACAAAAGCCTTATCGGCGTAACGGCAGTGCATTTGGAAGAATTCCGTAATCTTATATTTAGGTATAAAGTCGATTTTCTTGTGTATACACATTTAGCAATCGATATCGAAATGCCTCAAATCATTAGTTTAACATATTTAAATTAATTAACCCCCTTTATCTTACTGAAGTCTACAAACTCCTTAACGGCATAACGGCAGTGCATGTAGAAGAATTCCCGTTATCATATATTTAGGTATAAAGTCGATTTTCTTGTACATACACATTTAGATATCGATATCGAAATGCCTCAAATCATTAGTTTAACATATTTAAGTTAATTAACCTTCTTTATCTTACTGAAGCCTACAAACGCCTTAGCGGCATAACGGCAAAGCATTTAGAAGAATTACGTTATCTTATATTTATGTATAAAGTCGATTTTCTTGAATATACTGATTTAGCAATCGATATAAAATGCTTCAATATTTAAGTTAACAAACCTACTTTAACGCACTGAAGTTAACACAAAGGCATGGCGGCATAACGGCAGTGCTTGTAGAAGAAATCCGTGATCTTATATTTAGGTATAAATTCGATTTTTTTGTACATACACATTTAGCAATCGATATCTAAATGCTTCAACATATTTAAGTTAATTAACCTTTTTTAACGTATTGAAGTTGTTATAAAGCCATGGTGGCATAACGGCAGTGCATTTAGAAGAATTCCGTAATCGTATATTTAGGTAGAAAGTCGATTTTCTTGTATATATGCATTTAGCAATCGATTTCGAAATGCTGCAAATAACTAGTGTAACATATCTAAGTTAATAAATCTTCTTAAACGAACTAAAGTTAATATAAAGCCATAACGGCATAACGGCAGTGCATTTAGAAGAATTCCGTAATCGTATATTTAGGTAGAAAGTCGATTTTCTTGTATTTACTCATTTAGCAATCGATATCGAAATGCTTCAAATCATTAGTTTAACGTATTTAAGTTAATTAACCCTCTTTATCTTACTGAAGTCTACAAACTGCTTAACGGCATAACGACAAAGCATTTAGAAGAATTACGTTATCTTATATTTATGTATAAAGTCGATTTTGTTGTATATACACCTTTAGCAGTCAATATCGAAATGCTTCAAATCATTAGTTTAACATATTTAAGCTAATTAACCCTCTTTATCTTACTGAAGTCTACAAAAGCCTTAGCGGCATAACGGCAGTGCATTCAGAAGAATTCCGTTATCATATATTTAGGTATAAAGTCGACTTTCTTGTATACACGCATTTAGCAATCGATATCAAAATGCCTCAAATCATTTGTTTAACGTATTTAAGTTAATTAACCCTCTTTATCTTACTGAAGTCTACAAACATCTTAGCGGCAAATAGGCAAAGCATTTAGAAGAATTACGTAATCTTATTTTTAGGTGTAAAGTCGATTTTCTTGTATATACTCATTTAGCAATCGATATCGAAATGCTTTAAATCATTAGTTTAACATATTTAAGTTAATTAACTCTCCTTATCTTACTGAAGTCTACAAACTGCTTAACGGCATAACGACAAAGCATTTAGAAGAATTACGTATACTTATATTTAGGTATAAAGTCGATTTTGTTGTATATACACATTTAGCAATCGATATCGAAATGCTTCAAATCATTAGTTTAACATATTTAAGCTAATTTACCCTCTTTATCTTACTAAAGTCTACAAAAGCCTTATCGGCGTAACGGCAGTGCATTTGGAAGAATTCCGTAATCTTATATTTAGGTATAAAGTCGATTTTCTTGTATATACACATTTAGCAATCGATATCGAAATGCCTCAAATCATTAGTTTAACATATTTAAGTTAATTAACCCCCTTTATCTTACTGAAGTCTACAAACTCCTTAACGGCATAACGGCAGTGCATTTGGAAGAATTCCGTTATCATATATTTAGGTATAAAGTCGATTTTCTTGTACATGCACATTTAGCAATCGATATCGAAATGCCTCAAATCATTAGTTTAACATATTTAAGTTACTAAACCTTCTTTAACATATTGAAGTTGATATAAAGCCATGGCGGCATAACGACAGTACATTTGGAAGAATTCCGTAATCTTATATTTAGGTATAAAGTCGATTTTCTTGTATATATGCATTAAGCAATCGATTTCGAAATGCTTCAAATGATTAGTTTAACATATTTAAGTTAATTAACCTTCTTTATCTTACTGAAGTTTACACAAAGCCATAACGGTATAACGGCAGTGCATTTGGGAGAATTTCGTAATCTTATATTTAGGTATAAAGTCGCTTTTGTTGTATATACACATTTAGCAATAAATATCGAAATGCTTCAAATCATTAGCTTAACATATTTAAGCTAATTAACCCTCTTTATCTTACCGAAGTCTACAAAGGGCATAACGGCAAAGCATTTAGATGAATTACGTAATCTTATATTTAGGTATAAAGTCGAGTTTCTTGTATATACGCATTTAGCAATCGATATCGAAATGCTTCAAATCATTAGTTTAACATATTTAAGTTAATTAACCCTCTTTATCTTACTGAAGTCTACAACCGCATAACGGCAATGCATTTAGAAAAATTACGTAATCTTATATTTAGGTATAAAGTCGATTTTGTTGTATATACACATTTAGCAATCGATATCGAAATGCTTCAAATCATTAGTTTAACATATTTAAGCTAATTAACCCTCTTTATCTTACTAAAGTCTACAAAAGCCTTAACGGCGTAACGGCAGTGCATTTGGAAGAATTCCGTAATCTTATATTTAGGTATAAAGTCGATTTTATTGTATATACACATTAAGCAATCGATATCGAAGTGCCTCAAATCATTAGTTTAACAAGTTAAGTTAATTAACCTTCTTAAACGTAATGAAGGTGATATAAAGCCATAGCGGCATAACGACAGTACATTTGGAAGAATTCCTTAAACTTATATTTAGGTATAAAGTCGATTTTCTTGTATATATGCATTTAGCAGTCGATTTCGAAAATCTTCAAATCATTAGTTTAACATATTTAAGTTAATAAGCCTTCTTTAACGAGCAGAACGTAACATAAAGCCATAACTGCATAACGGCAGTGCATTTAGAAGAACTCCGTAATCTTATATTTAGGTATAAAGTCAATTTTGTTGTATATACACATTTATCAGTCGATATCGAAATGCCTCAAATCATTAGTTTAACATATTTAAGTTAATTAACCTTCTTTATCTTACTGAAGTCTACAAACGCCTTAGCGGCATAACGGTAAAGCATTTAGAAGAATTACGTTATCTTATATTTAGGTATAAAGTCGATTTTCTTGTATATACTGATTTAGCAATCGAAATCAAAATGCTTCAAATCATTAGTTTGACATATTTAAGTTAACAAACCTACTTTAACGCACTGAAGTTAACACAAAGGCATGGCGGCATAACGGCAGTGCTTGTAGAAGAAATCCGTAATCTTATATTTAGGTATAAATTCGATTTTTTTGTATATACACATTTAGCAATCGATATCGAAATGCTTCAAAATATTTAAGTTAATTAACCTTTTTTAACGTATTGAAGTTGTTATAAAGCCATGGTGGCATAACAACAGTACATTTGGAAGAATTCCGTAATCTTATATTTAGGTATAAAGTCGATTTTCTTGTATATATGCATTAAGCAAACGATATCGAAATGCTTCAAATAACTGGTTTAACATATTTAAGTTAATAAAGCTTCTTTAACGATCTGAAGTTAACATAAAGCCATGGCGGCATAACGGCAGTGCATTTAGAAGAATACCGTAAGCTTATATTTAGGTAGAAAGTCGATTTTCTTGTAAATATGCATTAAGCAATCGATTTCGAAATGCTTCAAATAACTGGTGTAACATATCTAAGTTAATAAAGCTTCTTTAACGCACTGAAGTTAACACAAAGCCATGGCGGCATAACGGCAGTTCATGTAGAAGAATTCCGTAATCTTATATTTAGGTATAAAGTCGATTTTGGTGTATACACACGTTTAGCAATCGATATCGAAACGCTTCAAATCATTAGTTTAACATATTTAAGTTAATAAAGCTTCTTTAACGCACTGAAGTTAACACAAAGCCATGGCGGTATAACGGCAGTTCATGTAAAAGAATTCCGTAATCTTATATTTAGGTATAAAGTCGATTTTCTTGTATATACTCATTTAGCAATCGATATCGAAATGCCTCAAATTATTAGTTTAACGTATTACGGTTAATTAACCTTCTTTATCTTTCTGAAGTCTACAAACATCTTAGCGGCATATAGGCAAAGCATTAAGTAGAATTACGTAATCTTATATTTAGGTATAGAGTCGATTTTCTTGTATATACACATTTAGCAATCGATATCGAAATGCTTCAAATCATTAGTTTAACATATTTAAGTTAATTAACCCTCCTTATCTTACTGAAGTCTACAAACGGCTTAACGGCATAACGGCAAAGCATTTAGAAGAATTACGTAATCTTATATTTAGGTATAAAGTCGATTTTTTTGTATATACACATTTAGCAATCGATATCGAAATGATTCAAATCATTAGTTTAACATATTTAAGCTAATTAACCCTCTTTATCTTACTTAAGTCTACTAAAGCCTTAACGGCGTAACGACAGTGCATTTGGAAGAATTCCTTTATCTTATATTTAGGTATAAAGTCGATTTTGTTGTATATACACATTTAGCAATCGATATCGAAATGCTTCAAATCATTATTTTAACATATTTAAGCTAATTAACCCTCTTTGTCTTACTGAAGTTTACATAAAGCCATAACGGTATAACGGCAGTGCATTTGGGAGAATTTCGTAATCTTATATTTAGGTATAAAGTCGATTTTGTTGTATATACACGTTTAGCAATCGATATCGAAATGCCTCAAATCATTAGTTTAACATATTTAAGTTAATTAACCTTCTTTAACATATTGAAGTTGATATAAACCCATGGCGGCATAACGACAGTACATTTGGAAGAATTCCGTAATCTTATATTTAGGTATAAAGTCGATTTTCTTGTATAAATGCATTAAGCAATCGATTTCGAAATGCTTCAAATAACTGGTGTAACATATCTAAGTTAATAAACCTTCTTTAACGAACTGAAGTTAACATAAAGCCATAACGGCATAACGGCAGTGTATTTAGAAGAATTCCGTAAGCTTATATTTAGGTATAAAGTCGATTTTGTTGTACATACTTATTTAGCAATCGATATCGAAATGCTTCAAATCATTAGTTTAATATTTAAGTTAATTAACCCTCTTTATCTTACTGAAGTCTACAAACGCCTTAACGGCATAACGGCAAAGCATTTAGAAGAATTACGTAATCTTATATTTAGGTATAAAGTCGATTTTCTTGTATATACTGATTTAGCAATCGATATCGAAATGCTCCAAATCATTAGTTTGATATATTTAAGTTAACAAACCTACTTTATCTACAAACGCCTTAGCGGCATAACGGCAAAGCATTTAGAAGAATTACGTAATCTTATATTTAGGTATAAAGTCGATTTTGTTGTATATACACATTTAGCAATCGATATCGAAATGCCTCAAATCATTATTTTAACATATTTAAGCTAATTAACCCTCATTATCTTACTAAAGTCTACAAAAGCCTTAACGGCGTAACGACAGTGCATTTGGAAGAATTCCGTAATCTTATATTTAGGTATAAAGTCGATTTTCTTGTATATACACATTTAGCAATCGATATCGAAATACCTCAAATCATTAGTTTGACTTATTTAAGTTAACAAACCTACTTTAACGCACTGAAGTTAACACAAAGCCATGGCGGCATAACGGCAGTGCATGTGGAAGAATTCCGTTATCATATATTTAGGTATAAAGTCGATTTTCTTGTATATAGCAATCGATATCGAAATGCCTCAAATCATAAGTTTAATATATTTAAGTTAATTAACCCTCTCTATCTTACTGAAGTCTACAAACTCCTTAACGGCATAACGGCAAAGCATTTAGAAGAATTCCGTAATCTTATATTTAGGTATAAAGTCTATTTTCTTGTAAATACTCATTTAGCAATCGAAATCAAAATGCTTCAAATCATTAGTTTAACATATTTAAGTTAGCAAACCTACTTTAACGCACGGAAGTTAACACAAAGCCATGGCGGCATAACGGCAGTGCATATAGAATAATTCCGTTATCATACATTTAGGTATAAAGTCGATTTTCTTGTATATACTCATTTAGCAATCGATATCGAAATGCTTCAAATCACTAGTGTAACATGTCTAAGTTAATAAACCTTCTTAACCGAACTGAAGTTAACATAAAGCCATAACGCCATAACGGCAGTGCATTTAGAAGAATTCCGTTAACTTATATTTAGGTAGAAAGTCGATTTTCTTGTATATATGCATTAAGCAATCGATTTCGAAATGCTTCAAATAACTGGTGTAACATATCTAAGTTAATAAACCTTCTTAAACGAACTGAAGTTAACATAAAGCCATAACGGCATAACGGCAGTGCATTTGGAAGGATTCCGTAATCTTATATTTAGGTATAAAGTCGATTTTTTTGTGTATGTGCATTTAGCAATCGATTTCAAAAATCTTCAAATCATTAGTTTAAAATATTTAAGTTAATAAAGCTTCTTTAATGCACTGAAGTTAACACAAAGCCATGGCGGCATAACGGCAGTTCATGTAGAAGAACTCCGTAATCTTATATTTAGGTAGAAAGTCGATTTTCTTCTATATACACATTTAGCAATCGATATCGAAATGCCTCAAATCATTAGTTTATCATATTTAAGTTAATTAACCCTTTTAATGTATTGAAGTTGATATAAAGACATGTTGGCATAACGACAGTACATTTGGAAGAATTCCGTAATCTTATTTAGGTATAGAGTCGATTTTCTTGTATATATGCATTAAGCAATCGATATCGAAATGTTTTAGATAACTGGTTTAACATATTTAAGTTAATAAACCTTCTTTAACTAACTGAAGTTAACATAAAACTATAACGGTATAACGGCAGTGCATTTGGAAGAATTCCGTAATATTCTATTTAGGTATAAAGTCGATTTTCTTGTATACACACATTTAGCAATCGATATCGAAATGCCTCAAATCATTAGTTTAAAATATTTAAGTTAATTAACCCCCTTTATCTTACTGAAGTCTACAAACGCCTTAACAGCATAACGGCAGTGCATGTAGAAGAATTCTGTTATCATATATTTAGGTATAAAGTCGATTTTCTTGTATATACACATTTAGCAATCGATATCGAAATGCTTCAAATCATTAGTTTAGCATATTTAAGTTAATTAACCCTCCTTATCTTACTGAAGTCTACAAACATCTTAACGGCATAACGGTAAAGCATTTAGAAGAATTACGTAATCTTATATTTAGGTATAAAGTCGATTTTCTTGTATATACTCATTTAGCAATCGATATCGAAATGCCTCAAATCATTAGTTTAACATATTTAAGTTAATTAACCCTCTTTATTTTACTGAAGTCTACAAACATCTTAACGGCATAACGGTAAAGCATTTAGAAGAATTACGTAATCTTATATTTAGGTATAAAGTCGATTTTCTTGTATATACTCATTTAGCAAAAGATATCGAAATGCCTCAATTCATTAGTTTAACATATTTAAGTTAATTAACCCTCTGTATCTTACTGAAGTACTGAAGTCTACAAACGCTTTAATTGCATAACGGCAACGCATTTAGAAGAATTACGTAATCTTGTATTTAGGTATAAAGTCGATTTTCTTGTATATACCCATTTAGCAAGCGATATCGAAATGCCTCAAATCATTAGTTTAACATCTTTAAGTTAATTAACCCTCTTTATCTTACTGAAGTCTACAAACGCCTTAACGGCATAACGGCAAAGCATTTAGAATAATTACGTTATCTTGTATTTAGGTATAAAGTCGATTTTCTTGTATATATGCATTAAGCAATCGATATCGAAATGCTTCAAATAACTGGTTTAACATATTTAAGTTACTAAACCCTCTTTAACTAACTGAAGTTAACATAAAATAATAACGGCAGTGCATTTGGAAGAATTCCGTAACCTTATATTTAGGTATAAAGTCGATTTTCTTGTATATACACATTAAGCAATCGATATCGAAATGCCTCAAATCATTAGTTTAACATATTTAAGTTAATTAACCCCCTTTATCTTACTGAAGTCTACAAACGCCTTAACGGCATAACGGCAGTGCATGTAGAAGAATTCAGTTATCGTATATTTAGGTAAAAAGTCGATTTTCTTGTACATAAACATTTAGCAATCGATATCGAAATGCCCCAAATCATTAGTTTAACATATTTAAGTTAATTAACCCCCTTTATCTTACTGAAGTCTACAAACGCCTTAACGGCATAACGGCAAAGCATTTAGAAGAATTACGTAATCTTATATTTAGGTATTAAGTCGATTTTCTTGTATACACACATTTAGCAATCGATATCGAAATGCCTCAAATCATTAGTTTAACATATTTAAGTTAACTAACCCCCTTTATCTTACTGAAGTCTACAAACGCCTTAACGGCATAACGGCAGTGCATGTAGAAGAATTATTTAGATATAAATTCGATTTTCTTGTACATACACATTTAGCAATCGATATCGAAATGCCTCAAATCAGTAGTTTAACATATTTAAGTTAATTAACCCTCTTTATCTTACTGAAGTCTACAAACGCCTTAATTGCATAACGGCAAAGCATTTAGAAGAATTACGTTATCTTATATTTAGGTATAAAGTCGATTTTCTTGTATATATGCACTAAGCAATCGATATCGAAATGCTTCAAATAACTGGTTTTACATATTTAAGTTAATAAACCTTCTTTAACTAACTGAAGTTAACATAAAACCATAACGGCAGTGCATTTAGAAGAATTCCGTAAGTCGATTTTGTTGTATATACACATTTAGCAATCGATATCGAAATGCCTCAAATCATTAGTTTAACATATTTAAGTTAATAAAGCTTCTTTAACGCACTGAAGTTAACACAAAGCCATGGCGGCATAACGACAGTACATTTGGAAGAATTCCGTAATCTTATATTTAGGTATAAGGAAGATTTTCTTGTATATATGCACTTAGCAATCGATTTCGAAAATCTTCAAATCATTAGTGTAACATATTAAAGTTAATAAAGCTTCTTTAACGCACTGAAGTTAACACAAAGCCATGGCGGCATAACGGCAGTTCATGTAGAAGAATTCCGTAATCTTATATTTAGGTATAAAGTCGATTTTCTTCTATATACACATTTAGCAATCGATATCGAAATGCCTCAAATCATAAGATTATCATATTTAAGTTTATTAACCTTTTTTAACGTATTAGGTTGATATAAGGCCATGGTGGCATAACGACAGTACATTTGGAAGAATTCCGTAATCTTATATTTAAGAATAAAGTCGATTTTCTTGTATATATGCATTAAGCAATCGATATCGAAATGCTTCAAATAACTGGTTTAACATATTTAAGTTTATAAACCTTCTTAAACTAACTGAAGTTAACATAAAACCATAACGGTATAACGGCAGTGCATTTGGAAGAATTCCGTAATCTTATATTTAGGTATAAAGTCGATTTTCTTGTATATACACAATTAGCAATCGAAATCGAAATGCTTCAAGGCATTAGTTTAACATATTTAAATTAATTAACCCTCTTTATTTTACTGAAGTCTACAAACGTTTTAACGGCATAACGGCAAAGCATTTAGAAGAATTCCGTAATCTTTTATTTAGGTATAAAGTCGATTCTGTTGTATATACACATATAGCAATCGATATCGCAATGCTTCAAATCATTAGTTTAACATATTTAAGCTAATTAACACTCTTTATCTTACTGAAGTCTACAAACGTTTTAACGGCATAACGGCAGAGCATTTAGAAGAATTCCGTAATCTTATATTTAGGTATAAAGTCGAGTTTGTTGTGTATATGCATTTAGCAATCGATTTCGAAATACTTCAAATCATAAGTTTAACATATTTAAGCTAATTATCCCTCTTTATCTTACTGAAGTCTACAAACACCTTAATGGCATAACGGCAGTGCATGTAGAAGAATTCCGTTATCATATATTTAGGTATAAAGTCGATTTTCTTGTACATACACATTTAGCAATCGATATCGAAATGCCTCAAATCATTAGTTTAACATATTTAAGTTAATTAACCCTCTTTACCTTACTGAAGTCTACAAACGCCTTATTGCATAACGGCAAAGCATTTAGAAGAATTACGTAATCTTATATTTAGGTATAAAGTCGATTTTCTTGTATATACTCATTTAGCAATCGATATAGAAATGCTTCCAATCATTAGTTTATCATATTTAAGTTAATTAACCCTCTTTATCTTACTGAAGTCTACAAACGTTTTAACGGCATAACGGCAAAGCATTTAGAAGAATTACGTAATCTTATATTTAGGTATAAAGTCGATTTTGTTGTATATACACATTTAGCAATCGATATCGAAATGCCTCAAATCATTAGTTTAACATATTTAAGTTAATTAACCCCCTTTATCTTACTGAAGTCTACAAACGCCTCAACGGCATAACAGCAGTGCATGTAGAAGAATCCCGTTATCATATATTTAGGTATAAAGTCGATTTTCTTGTACATACACATTTAGCAATCGATATCGAAATGCCTCAAATCATTAGTTTAACATATTTAAGTTAATTAACCCTCTTTATCTTACTGAAGTCTACAAACGCCTTAATTGCATAACGGCAAAGAATTTAGAAGAATTACGTTATCTTACATTTAGGTATAGAGTCGATTTTCTTGTATATATGCATTAAGCAATCGATATCGAAATGCTGCAAATAACTGGTTTAACATATCTAAGTTAATAAACCTTCTTTAACTAACTGAAGTTAACATAAAGCCATAACGGTATAACGGCAGTGCATTTGGAAGAATTCCGTAATCTTATATTTAGGTATAAAGAAGATTTTCTTGTATATATGCACTTAGCAATCGATTTCGAAAATCTTCAAATCATTAGTTTAACATACTTAAAGAAATAAAGCTTCTTTAACGCACTGAAGTTAACACAAAGCCATGGCGGCATAACGGCAGTTCATGGAGAAGAATTCCGTAATCTTATATTTAGGTATAAAGTCGATTTTCTTGTACATACACATTTAGCAATCGATATCGAAATGTTTCGAATAACTGGTTTAACATATTTATGTTAACAAACCTTCTTTAACGAACTGAAGTTGGCTTAAGGCCATGGCGGCATAACGACAGTACATTTGGAAGAAATCCGTAATCTTATATTTAGGTATAAAGTCGATTTTCTTGTATATATGCATTAAGCAATCGATATCGAAATGTTTCAAATAACCGGTTTAACATATTTAAGTTAATAAACCTTCTTTAACTAACTGAAGTTAACATAAAGCCATAACGGTATAACGGCAGTGCATTTGGAAGAATTCCGTAATCTCATATTTAGGTATAAAGTCGATTTTCTTGTATATACACATTAAGCAATCGATATCGAAATGCCTCAAATCATTAGTTTAACATATTCAAGTTAATTAACCTTCTTTAACTATATTGAAGTTCATATAAAGCCATGGCGGCATAACGACAGTACATTTGGGAGAATTCCGTAATCTTATATTTAGTTATAAATTCGATTTTTTTGTATATATGCATTAAGCAATCGATTTCGAAATGCTTCTTATAACAGGTGTAACATATCTAAGTTAATAAACCTTCTTTAACGAACTGAAGTTAACATAAAGCCACAACGGCATAACGGCAGTGCATTTAGAAGAATTCAGTAAGCGTATATTTAGGTATAAAGTCGATTTTGTTGTAAATAAACATTTAGCAATCGATATCGAAATGCCTCAAGTCATTAGTTTAACATATTTAAGTTAATTAACCTTCTTTAACATATTAAAGTTCATATAAAGCCATGGCGGCATAACGACAGTACATTTGGAAGAATTCCGTAATCTTATCTTTAGGTATAAGAAAGATTTTCTTGTATATATGCACTTAGCAATCGATTTCGAAAATCTTCAAACCATTAGTTTAACATACTTAAAGAAATAAAGCTTCTTTAACGCACTGAAGTTAACACAAAGCCGTGGCGGCATAACGGCAGTTCATGGAGAAGAATTCCGTAATCTTATATTTAGGTATAAAGTCGATTTTGTTGTATATAAACATTTAGGAATCAATATAGAAATGCCTCAAGTCATTAGTTTAACATATTTAAGTTAATTAACCTTCTTTAACATATTGAAGTTCATATAAAGCCATGGCGGCATAACGACAGTACATTTTGAAGAATTCCGTAATCTTATATTTAGGTATAAAGTCGATTTTTTTGTATATATGCATTAAGCAATCAATTTCGAAATGCTTCTAATAACTGGTGTATCATATCTAAGTTAATAAACCTTCTTTAACGAACTGAAGTTAACATAAAGCCATAACGGCCTAACGGCAGTGCATTTAGAAGAATTCCGTAAACGTATATTTAGGTCTAAAGTCGATTTTGTTGTATGTAAACATTTAGCAATCGATATCGAAATGCCTCAAGTCATTAGTTTAACATATTTAAGTTAATTAACCTTCTTTAACATATTAAAGTTCATATAAAGCCATGGCGGCATAACGACAGTACATTTGGAAGAATTCCGTAATCTTACATTTAGGTATAAGGAAGATTTTTTTGTATATATGCACTTAGCAATCGATTTCGAAAATCTTCAAATCATTGGCTTAACATATTTAAGTTAATAAAGCTTCTTTAACGCACTGAAGTTGACACAAAGCCATGGCGGCATAACGGCAGTTCGTGGAGAAGAATTCCGTAATCTTATATTTAGGTATAAAGTCGATTTTCTTGTACATACACATTTAGCAATCGATATCGAAATGCTTCAAATAACTGGTTTAACATATTTAAGTTAATAAACCTTCTTTAACGAACTGAAGTTGGCTTAAGGCCATGGCGGCATAACGACAGTACATTTGGAAGAATTCCGTAATCTTATATTTAGGTATAAAGTCGATTTTCTTGTATATGTGCATTAAGCAATCGATATCGAAATGCTTCAAATAACCGGTTTAACATATTTAAGTTAATAAACCTTCGTTAACTAACTGAAGTTAACATAAAGCCATAACGGTATAACGGCAGTGCATGTAGAAGAATTCCGTTATCATATATTTAGGTACAAAGTCGATTTTCTTGTACATACACATTTAGCAATCGATATCGAAATGCCACAAATCATTAGATTAACATATTTAAGTTAATTAACCCTCTCTATCTTACTGAAGTCTACAAACGCCTTAACGGCATAACGGCAAAGAATTTAGAAGAATTCCGTAAACTTATATTTAGGTATAAAGTCGATTTTCTTGTATATACTCATTTAGCAATCGAAATCGAAATGCTTCAAATCATTAGTTTAACATATTTAAGTTAACAAACCTACTTTAACGCACTGAAGTCTATAAACGTTTTAACGGCATAACGGCAAAGCAGTTAGAAGAATTCCGTAATCTTATATTTAGGTATAAAGTCGATTTTCTTGTATATATGCATTAAGCAATCGATATCGAATTGCTTCAAATAACTGGTTTAACATATTTAAGTTAACAAACCTCCTTTAACTAACTGAAGTTGGCATAAAGCGATGGCGGCATAACGGCAGTGCATGTAGAAGAATTCCGTAATCTTATATTTAGGTATAAAGTCGATTTTCTTGTATATACACATTTAGCAATCGATATCGAAATGCCTCAAATCATTAGTTTAACATATTTAAGTTAATTAACCCCCTTTATCTTACTGAAGTCTGCAAACGCCTTAACGGAATAACGGCAGTGTATGTAAAAGAATTCCGTTATCATATATTCCGTAATCTTATATTTAGTTATAAAGTCGATTTTCTTGTATATTTGCATTAGGCAATCGATATCGAAATGCTTCAAATAACCGGTTTAACATATTTAAGTTAATAAACCTTCTTTAACTAACTGAAGTTAACATAAAGCCATAACGGTATAACGGCAGTGCATTTGGAAAAATTCCGTAATCTTATATTTAGGTATAAAGTCGATTTTCTTGTATATACACATTTAGCAATCGATATCGAAATGCCTCAAATCATTAGTTTAACATATTTAAGTTAATTAACCCCCTTTATCTTACTGAAGTCTACAAACGCCTTAACGGCATAACGGCAGTGCATGTAGAAGAATACCGTTATCATATATTTAGGTATAAAGTCGATTTTCTTGTATATACATATTTAGCAATCGCTATCGAAATGCCTCAAATCATTAGTTCAATATATTTAAGTTAATTAACCCTCTATATCTTACTGAAGTCTTCAAACGCCTTTACGGCATAACGGCAAATCATTTAGAAGAATTCCGTAATCTTATATTTAGGTATAAAGTCGATTTTGTTGTATATACTCATTTAGCAATCGAAATCGAAATGCTTCAAATCATTAGTTTAACATATTTAAGTTAACAAACCTACTTTAACGCACTGAAGTTAACACAAAGCCATGGCGGCATAACGACAGTACATTTGGAAGAATTCCGTAATTTTATATTTAGGTATAAAGTCGATTTTCTAGTATATACTCATTTAGTAATCGAAATCGAAATGCTTCAAATCATTAGTTTAACATATTTAAGTTAACAAACATACTTTAACGCACTGAAGTCTACAAACGTTTTAACGGCATAACGGCAAAGCATTTAAAAGAATTTCGTAATCTTATATTTAGGTATAAAGTCAATTTTGTTGTATGTACACATTTAGCAATCGATATCGAAATGCTTCAAATCATTAGTTTAACATACTTAAGCTAATTAACCCTCTCTATCTTACTGAAGTCTACAAACGCCTTAACGGGATAACGGCAAAGCATTTAGAAGAATTCCGTAATCTTATATTTAGGTATAAAGTCGATTTTGTTGAATATACGCATTTAGCAATCGATATCGAAATGCTTCAAATCATTAGTTTAACATATTTAAGTTAATTAACCCTATTTATCTTACTGAAGTCTACAAACGCCTTAACGGCATAAGGGCAAAGCATTTAGAAGAATTCCCTAAGCGTATATTTAGGTATAAAGTCGATTTTCTTGTACATACACATTTAGCAATCGATATCGAAATGCTTCAAATAACTGGTTTAACATATTTAAGTCAACAAACCTACTTTAGCGCACTAAAGTCTACAAACGTTTTAACGGCATAACGGCAAAGCATTTAGAAGAATTACGTTATATTATATTTAGGTATAAAGTCGATTTTCTTGAATATATGCATTAAGCAATCGATATCGAAATGCTTCAAATAACTGGTTTAACATATTTAAGTTAATAAACCCTCTTTAACTAACTGAAGTTAACATAAAACCATAACGGTATAACAGCAGTGCATTTGGAAGAATTCCGTAACCTTATATTTAGGTATAAAGTCGATTTTCTTGTATACGCCTTTAGCAATCGATATCGAAATGCCTCAAATCATTAGTTTAACATATTTAAATTAATTAACCTTCTTTAACATATTGAAGTTCATATAAAGCCATGGCGGCATAACGACAGTACATTTTGAAGAATTCCGTAATCTTATATTTAGGTATAAAGTCGATTTTCTTGTATATATGCATTAAGCAATCGATTTCGAAATGCTTCTAATAACTGGTGTATTATATCTAAGTTAATAAACCTTCTTTAACGAACTGAAGTTAACATAAAGCCATAACGGCATAACGGCAGTGCATTTAGAAGAATTCCGTAAGCGTATATTTAGGTATAAAGTCGATTTTGTTGTATATACACATTTAGCAATCGATATCGAAATGCCTCAAATCATTAGTTTAACATATTTAAGTTAATTAACCTTCTTTAACATATTGAAGTTCATATAAAGCCATGGCGGCATAACGACAGTTCATTTGGAAGAATTCCGTAATCTTATATTTAGGTATAAGGAAGATTTTCTTGTATATACACATTTAGCAATCGATATCGAAATGCCTCAAATCATTAGTTTAACATATTTAAATTAATAAAGCTTCTTTAACGAACTGAAGTTAACACTAAGCCATGGCGGCATAACGGCATTTCATGTAGAAGAATTACGTATTCTTATATTTAGGTATAAAGTCGATTTTCTTCTATATACACATTTAGCAATCGATATCGAAATGCCTCAAATCATTAGTTTATCATATTTTAGTTAATTAACCTTTTTTAACGTATTGAAGTTGATATAATGCCATGGTGGCATAACGACAGTACATTTGGAAGAATTCCGTAATCTTATATTTAGGTATAAAGTCGATTTTCTTGCATATATGCATTAAGCAATCGATATCGAAATGCTTCCAATAACTGGTTTAACATATTTAAGTTAATAAACCTTCTTTAACTAACTGAAGTTAACATAAAACCATAACGGTATAACGGCAGTGCATTTAGAATAATTCCGTAACCTTATATTTATGTATAAAGTCGATTTTCTTGTATATACACATTTAACAATCGATATCGAAATGCCTCAAATCATTAGTTTAACATATTTAAGTTAATTAACCCCCTTTATCGTACTGAAGTCTACAAACGCCTTAACGGCATAAGGCAGTGCATGTAGAAGAATTCCGTTATCATATATTTGGGTATAAAGTCGATTTTCTTGTATATACACATTTAGCAATCGATATCGAAATGCCTCAAATCATTAGTTTAATATATTTAAGTTAATTAACCCATTTAAAGCATTTAGAAAAATTCCGTAATCTTATACTTAGGTATAAAGTCCATTTTCTTGTATATACTCATTTAGCAATCGAAATCGAAATGCTTCAAATCATTAGTTTAACATATTTAAGTTAACAAACCTGCTTTAACGCACTGAAGTTAACACAAAGCCATGGCGGCATAACGGCAGTGCATGTAGAAGAATTCCGTTATCATATATTTAGGTATAAAGTCGATTTTCTTGTATATACTCATTTAGCAATCGATATCGAAATGCTTAAAATAACTAGTGTAACATGTCTATGTTAATAAACCTTCTTAAACGAACTAAAGTTAACATAAAGCCATAACGGCATAACGGCAGTGCATTTGGAAGAATTCCGTAATCTTATATTTAAGTACAAACTCGATTTTGTTGTGTATATGCATTTAGCAATCGATTTCGAAAATCTTCAAATCATAAGTTTAACATATTTAAGTTAATAAAGCTTCTTAAGCGCAACGAAGTTAACATAAAGCCATGGCGGCATAACGGCAGTGCATTTAGAAGAATTCCGTAAGCTTATATTTAGGTATAAAGTCGATTTTGTTGTAAGTACACATTTAGCAATCGATATCGAAATGCTTCAATTCATTAGTTTAACATATTTAAGTTAATTAACCTTTTTTAACGTATTTATGTTGATATAAAGCCATGGTGGCATTACGACAGTACATTTGGAAGAATTCCATAATCTTTTATTTAGGTATAAAGTCGATTTTCTTGTATATATGCATTAAGCAATCGATATCGAAATGCTTCAATTAACTGGTTTAACATATTTAAGTTAACAAACCTTTTTTAGCTATTTAACTGAAGTTAACATAAAGCCAAAAGCATAAAGTTTAACATATTTAAGTTAATTAACCCCCTTTATCTTACTGAAGTCTACAAACGCCTTAACGGCATAACGGCAGTGCATGTAGAAGAATTCCGTTATCATATATTTAGGTATAAAGTCGATTTTTTTGTATATACACATTTAGCAATCGAAATCGAAATGCTTCAAATCATTAGTTTAACATATTTAAGTTAACAAACCTACTTTAACGCACTGAAGTCTACAAACGTTTTAACGGCGTAACGGCAAAGCATTTAAAAGAATTTCGTAATCTTATATTTAGGTATAAAGTCAATTTTGTTGTATGTACACATTTAGCAATCGATATCGAAATGCTTCAAATCATTAGTTTAACATATTTAAGTTAATAAACCCCTTCTTTTAAACTGAAGTTATACAAAGCCTTCGGCATAACGGCAGTAGCATTTAGAAGAATTCCGTAATCTTATATTTAGGTATAAAGTCGATTTTCTTGTATATACTCATTTAGCAATCAAATATCGAAATGCTTCAAATCATTAGTTTAACATATTTAAGTTAACAAACCTACTTTAACGCACTGAATTCAAACAAAACGTTTTAACGGCATAACGGCAAAGGCATTTAGAAGAATTCCGTAATCTTATATTTAGGTATAAAGTCGATTTTCTTGTATATATGCATTTAGCAATCGATATCGAATATGCTTCAAATCATGGTTTAACATATTTAAGTTAACAAACCTCCTTTAACGCAACTGAAGTTAGCATAAAGCCATAACGGTATAACGGCAGTTCATTTGGAAGAATTCCGTGATCTTATATTTAGGTATTAAGTCGATTTTGTTGTATATACACATTTAGCAATCGCTATCGAAATCCCTTCAAATCATTAGTTTAACATACTTAAGCTAATTAACCCTCTCTATCTTACTGAAGTCTACAAACGCCTTAACGGCATAACGGCAAAGCATTTAGAAGAATTCCGTAATCTTATATTTAGGTATAAAGTCGATTTTCTTGTATATACTCATTTAGCAATCGAAATCGAAATGCTTCAAATCATTAGTTTAACATATTTAAGTTAACAAACCTACTTTAACGCACTGAATTCTACAAACGTTTTAACGGCATAACGGCAAAGCATTTAGAAGAATTCCGTAATCTTATATTTAGGTATAAAGTCGATTTTCTTGTATATATGCATTAAGCAATCGATATCGAATTGCTTCAAATAACTGGTTTAACATATTTAAGTTAACAAACCTCCTTTAACTAACTGAAGTTAGCATAAAGCCATAACGGTATAACGGCAGTTCATTTGGAAGAATTCCGTGATCTTATATTTGGGCATTAAGTCGATTTTCTTGTATATACACATTTAGCAATCGCTATCGAAATGCCTCAAATCATTAGTTTAATATATTTAAGTTAATTAACCCTCTCTATCTTACTGAAGTCTACAAACGCCTTAACGGCATAACGACAAAGCATTTAGAAGAATTCCGTAATCTTATATTTAGGTATAAAGTCGATTTTCTTGTATATACTCATTTAGCAATCGAAATCGAAATGCTTCAAATCATTAGTTTAACATATTTAAGTTAACAAACCTACTTTAACGCACTGAAGTCTACAAACGTTTTAACGGCATAACGGCAAAGCATTTAGAAGAATTCCGTAATCTTATATTTAGGTATAAAGTCGATTTTCTTGTATATATGCATTAAGCAATCGATATTGAATTGCTTCAAATAACTGGTTTAACATATTTAAGTTAACAAACCTCCTTTAACTAACTGAAGTTAACATAAAGCCATAACGGTATAACGGCAGTGCATTTGGAAGAATTCCGCAATCTTATATTTAGGTATTAAGTCGATTTTCTTGTATAAATTATAGTTTTACTTTCAATTAATTTTAAATATCAACTTTATTTAATTAAAGTATTTTTACAAAATGATTTGAAAATACTGTCTTCTTTTAGCAACCAACGTTTCCTGCTAAAAGGTCTAATTGCAACAGACCGCACTGCTGTTAATTCTGATTGGAACAACTAAACCTCGCTCTCTGTTACATCTCGCTGTTAGCTGCTCAGTTTGCTCTCACCTTAGTTCACCCACGCTTGTTTTCGAACTATTGGCCATGTTAAGTCGCAGTTCTCCATCCAATGATCGCTTTCACGGCAGTTGGTTCGCACTTGCTTTACAACTGCTGGGATGTAAAGTAGTAGCTGTTAACTACAGTGATCTCTCTCACAGCGTTCGGTGCTCACATGCCTAACAGCTTTTGTTAATGCTTTTACGTGGGTGACCAGCAGTTATTACTGCTTAACTCCTCCCCTTCTAAATGAGGGACGTCCACGATCCTCAACAATAATGCCTAAATTAATTTCATTTGTATGATTTGATAGATTATCACAACGATATCATTGCATAAACTTTTGACCAATAACAGTGTTGCACATAGAATAGGTTGAGTTATAATTTTGTATGATTATGGTTGAGTCACTTTACTTTTGGCATTAGTTCCGCAGACCCATACATATATGGGAACAGGAATGAGTTACAAGTTAATGACTGAGATAGAGAGAACGATGATTATGAGTGGTCGAGCATTGAGAAATTTTACAGCAGTTTAACAGCGGTATCATAAATCCATGAGAGTTTAAAATGCTGGTATTTGTGAGCAAGTTGCATTTACATGGTTGCCAAGTTGGTTGTTCTTAAATCTAATAACTATCGTTATAACTTAACATAAATTTCCATTTCATTATAGTTAACAAAAATTTCAAAGTACAAAAGTTTTACATAGTAGAAATGAATATTCGTGAGATGCTCAGTTACCTGGTCACCATAGAATTCGATGTAGCAAAATTTAATTTTTTGTAATAAGCCTAGGTTTCTGTTATTGGAGTATCAAAGAAGAAATGTGGCCAGATTAGTATTTACCTTAAATTGTCTTTATGGACCACCCTCCCCTTAATTAAAACTGTACTCCCTAGGTCTTTTTCAATTGTATGTTCCTCAAAAAGTGGTGTTAACTTATTACCTAGTCTAGTATTTATTTTTACCATAACTTTATCTCCTTTTTTAAAATACGCTCGGTTCTGTTTCTGTTGTGACTTGTGAGCTCTTTTTGTTGCGCACATCTAATACGTTCAGATACTTCATTATTCGGTTCATCAATGCTGGATCTAAATACGTCTACTGGCCTCATTTTAGTAACAGAATGTATTGTTTTGTTATATTCAATGGTTGACAGCAAGATTAGATCTATCGTATCATCAATACATCTTTCCAAATTCAGGCATCTAGCAATTTCAATTAAAGTGCTGTGAAACCTCTCTACCTGACCATTGGAGCAGCTATGCAAAGGTGGAGCATTGATGATATTAATACCAAAATTATTGGAAAGAAGTTGTCTGACAGTGTTTGAATTCAACGATTTTTCGTTGTCACAATAAATAATTTTTGTTTTTGGAAAAATGTTCAAAATTTGTATTAATTGGGGCTTTACGTCCAAAATTGTTCTCGACGCAATGGTCTGAACGACTGCGAATTTTGAGAACTTGTCTACACAAGTCAAGAAATGCTTTGAGTCGGTAGAAAAAATGTCAATATGCAGGATCTCTCCTGAGTATAGTGGAATGGGTGTATCTGCTATTTTATGTTTCCGATGCTGCCTATTGTACTTCGATTTAGAGCAGATCCTACAGTTTAAAACAACCTCTTTAGCTTTCTTTTCCATCTTTGGGAAAAAATAGTCCCTCAAGATTTGCTTAACATTTTCCTGTGCTGCACGGTGTGCACGATTATGCTCCGCAGCTATTATTTCCAACTGATCATTCTGGTAAAAAATGTCCGTTACATATGTTTTAGTGTATCTAAATTTTGTACTTGGAAACAGTTGCACCAAGTCATGCTGAATGTGGGCTAGTATGGATAAATTACAATGAATTGCGTTAACTACATTAGTATTCACAATGTCCTGAATAGTTCCTAAGAGTGTGCTTCTGTCACTGTCAACTGTATGCAGTGTCTAGTTTTATTCCCAAAAATAATGAAAGTTCGTTTTGATGGAAACTCACTTTCTTCAATAATTATTTGATTCTTAAAACAATTAACCGGTTTTTCAACTACGTCTATGGTGTACGTTAACGACCTTTCGCTATGAATTGTGGCTGAATCTGAGTTCATATTTTCGTCCATCATATTAACTTGCTGTCGCGAAAGAGCATCGGCAACGTAGTTTTCTTTTCCAGGCTTGTAATAAAGTTTCGCATTATGTTCGTCGATAAATGCTTTCCAACGTTTAATCTTTGCATTTGGATTTCTGTCAGACACCGCAAACGTTAGCGGTTGATGGTCAGTAAAAATATTCAATTGTCGTACACCATAAAGATAGTTACGAAGGTTTTTTAATGCCCAGACTATGGCCAAAAGTTCCCTTTCATTAGTGGCAAAGTGAAGTTCATTGTCTTTTAGGGTTCTGGAAATCATGGTTATTGGTCTGCCTTCCTGAGAAAGAACGGCACCTAGGCCACGATTGAAAGCATCCGTAGTTAAATCAAATGCTTTTTTATTTATTTATTTATTTATTTATTTTTATGAACTATAATTATAAATAATTACATTACATTTAGCAAGGCAACTAGTAACTAAGACTATCGGCCTGACTTATTACTAAAAGATTTTATATTTTATTATAAAATGCTCTAGAATAAGATAACATTAAAAATAAGTAACGAAGTAAATAAATGATTACAAAAGGTGCAAAAGGCTACTTTGGTAAATTAAGTTAAAGATTTTTTTTATGTTTTCAGTATCTAAAGTCTTTAGCATATTTGTGGGCAATTCATTTCCAAATATATTGACTCGCGCATTATTATATTTCATACACTCATCGAGGATATGTTTTATGGACAGTGCGCAGTTGCACGCTGCACAATTAGGAGGCGGTTCCCCTTTTAACAAATATTCGTGCGTTAACTTTGTGTGACCCAGTCGTAATCTGGTGATAATACGAAGTTGATCTGCCGTCGCTGAGACCGGGAGTGTTGGCTTGATGCGATTTTGATTGTAGACTTTGTATCCATGTTGATACGTTTGCCAGTTAGTCGCAGTTATTTTCCTAACGTGGTTGTTTATTTGTCGAATGATGTCTGTTTTTACCAAAGGATCGAAGTATATACAGGGTGTCTGGTAGACTTCTTTAGCTGCGATGTCTGCATATTCGTTTCCGATGATGCCACAATGGCCGGGTACCCACATGATTTTTATTTTTGAAGAATGTTGTATCAACAGATCTCTTGACCTTTTAATAAGAGGCTCTTCATTGTGTGGGTTTTGCAGCGCAGCGACGGACGACTTGCTGTCGGAGCAGATTATGTATTTTCCCTTAGCTGTTGTAGAGTGCATAATAGCATGGTATATGGCGATTAATTCAGCCCCGAAAACCGAGCTGTGCGGGAAAAGCAGTCCCGTCTTGATAACCTTCCCTTTCTCAGATACTACTGCAAAAGACGTCGATTGGGTTGTTTTGGAGCCATCCGTAAATAAGAATTTCCAGCCTTTTCTCTCTGAGTTGCTTTTCAATTCCAAAAAAGCTTTTTGATACATTGTGGGGCTCGTTGATTGTTTAGGGTAGTCTAAAAGTTTCGAGATAAAAACGGGTGGAGGGAGCATCCACTGAGGAAATTTTGATGATTTAGTAAGCGTAGGATAGTAAAGGATGTTGGCTTCCTTCGCGTTCTGTAATGCATTATATATGGCTGAAGGTGTCTTCATCCGACGTCTTCTTTTGGCTACGTTTGTTACGTCTTTGTGCAGAATCGCGTTATTTGTGAAGTATAGTTTACTTATTAAGCTAAAAAGGCTTTGCTTATAACGTTCGCCAATGAAAGGGAGACCAGACTCTGCCAGCAGGCTTTTTATTGGTGTTGTGGGAAAGGCACGAAGACTCCTACGAATCGCGTTGTGATAGGGTGCAGATAAAATTGATATTGTACTTTTAGCGCACTGTCCATAAATAGGTAGACCGTAGTCAATCACTGATAATAGCAAGGATTTTGTTATATTTATAAGAGTATCCGGGTGTATTTTACTGTGCTTAGTGGTTAAGTACTTTATGATGTTTAATCTAGCGTTAAGCTTTTTTCTTATATATTTACAATGCTCCTTAAAGTTAAGAGACTTATCAAAAATAATACCTAAAATTTTGAGGTATTTAACGTTAGTAATATTGTGCTTTCTGTATACAAAATTAAAGTTTTGACAATTTTTCTTTCTACATATGTGTAGAAAATTTGATTTTTCGTAAGATAGACTAGCTCCTGACCTTTTTGACCAGATATAGATTTCATCCATCACATTCGATAGCCTATTCAGAGTTTGGGATACGCAGTTGGTTTTTGAAAAAATCAAGACATCATCTGCGTAAAGAGAATGTTCTAGTCCCTGTTTGATTATTATTTTGCTAATTTCATTGAAGGCAATGATAAAAAGAATTACGGAGATAGGCGAACCTTGAGGTATGCCGTTATATAGATGTACTCTATCGGAGTACTTGTTGTTTATTTTGGCCCTAAACGTGCGATGATTTAACAGACTTTTCACTATGTTGTAGATTTTTCTGCCTGTTTGCCAACTTTTGAGTTGCCTAAGAACTACGTGAGCACCGATTCTATCAAACGCTTTCTCGAAATCTAAGCTTAAAACTGAAACATGATTTCGATTCGAGAGGGCGGTTGACAAGTAATGTTCAAAGTGGAGAAGTGCGTCAGATGTACCTTGCCCTTTTTTAAAGGCTACCTGGTTGTGACTTATATGTTTATCTCTTAAAGCGAGCCACATGATTCGCTTTGCCACTATCTTTTCTAACGTTTTGCTAAGACATGACAACAATGAAATTGGTCGATAACTACTAATTTGGTCTGAGGGCTTGCTAGGTTTTAAAATGGGGATGATGTCTGCATTTTTCCAGCTCTGTGGGTAGACGCTTGTTTCAAAAATAGTATTGAAAAGTTTAAGTACCCTATTTTTTGTGCTGATTGGTAGATTTTTAAGCATTGGGTAGGATACTCTGTCGTAACCGGGGGTTTTCCCCTTAGCCGATTGAACAACTTCATCGAACTCTGTCATTGTGATATCCTTTTCAATCATTTTAGCGGATGCTGAGATTTTAGATGGGTTATATTCCGATACAAAATCTAATTTTTCTGCAATGAAATCTGCTGAAAAGTTCTGGTCTTTGGAATATTCAGACCAAGTAGAAGAAAAATATTTCGCTATATCTTCCGTAGAGGATATAATGCCGTTTTCTGTGTACATCACAGAGATTTTGCTTTGTCGCAAATCGCCTGTCAGCGTCCTAACGTCACGCCAAATTTGCTTAGGGTAAGAATTGGGGTTGATTGCAGATGTAAATTCTTCTAACCTGGTTCTTTTGTTTGCCTTTACTTGGTATCTGAAAGCCGCGTTGGCTTTCTTGTAACTAATAAAGTTGGCTTCAGTTCTTTTTTTCTTATATATTGCCCACAATTCTTGTTTCTTGGCTCTAAGTATAGCTAGATTTCGGTTCCACCACGGAACGGCGGGTCTGTGAAAAGTTGTCTTCGTTTGTGGAATGCACAGATGAGCGGAAGATCTAATAATAGTTTTTATATTTGCTGCTTCTTTATTTACGTTATTTGATACAGGTATTTTGGATGACTCTGAAATGCAGGTTTCTTGGAACATCGACCAGTCGGCTAGTTCGGTGATAAATCTTGGTCTTTTAGTTGTTTTCTTGACATATATGCTAGAATTTACCGTCGTGAAAATTGGAAAGTGATCACTTCCATGTAAATTATTTAAAATTGTCCAATTGCATTTAGGCACAAGACTCGCTGAACAAAGTGTGATATCTATGTTTGAAAAGGTTTGGTGGGTTGAAAAATGTGTAGGCGAGTCGTCGTTAAGAACCGTCAGGTTTGAAGCTAGTATAACATCTTCAAGTGATTTACCTCTTGAGTTTGCTACAGATGAACCCCAGAGTGGACTCCAGGAATTTAGATCTCCTAATACTAACATAGGGCTTGGAATATTATCAATTATTGAGAACAGATCTTTCGAATTAAAGTTCTGGTCTGGAGGGATGTACATTGATATCAGTGAAAATTTAAATCCTATGTTTATTTCCAGAACAATTGTGGAGATATTTGACACTATGCTAATTTGTTTGTGGGGTATGTCTTTTTTAATGAGCACGCAAATTCCTTGCTTGCCTGTCGTGTTTTGCGCTAAGTTGTGGAAATAGCCTGTATATGCTTTAGGTGGGTGAGGTGCTACATTCGAGGGTATGTGGGTTTCCTGTAAGCATATAATGGACGGATTGTATTGCTTCAGTATAAGTTGAAGTTCTTCATAATTATTAGAATATCCTTTTATATTCCATTGCATTATGGAAGTCATTGTGGACGAAAAAGTAAGAGTTTTGTTGTAAAGTTATAAAGGTATATAAGAGTTAGTATAAATGTTTCTTTTGTTGAGGTAAATTTAAGAGTCTTCGTCAGATGCCATTGCGGCGTCTGAAGAGTTACGAAAGTTCATGTTATAATTGTCGAAGTTAATTTGGAAATTGTCATCAATGTTTGTTATGTCAAGAGAAGAGTTAGCGAGAGAATTGTATACCGAAGTAAGAGATGATATATCGAGTTCTTGTGGGAGAATATTTTGTGGCTGATCGTTGGACTGTGGTGAATATTGGTTTTGCGAGTAGCTATTGAGTGATTCTTTGTTTTGAGTTATAAGGCGTGGTGGATCATTGTTAGTCGTGCTATTGATGGTGTGTGGGTGAGATTGTGAAGCAATGATATTATTGTTGGGTACAATTGTGTTGGACTGAGGTGAATGCGATGAGTTGAGAGAGAAAGAAGGTTGTGTATTTTGTTGCTTGGGGTTAATATTGGGATATTGTTTGAGGTTGGATGGGTTAGTTACTGTATGATTTTGTATGTGCTGCGTGTTTGATTCAGGCTGTATAACGACAGTAGAGAATGAAGGAGATGATTCCGAAAATAAAGGCGAAGAGTTTTTGTGAATGTTGATGGCTTCTCTCATAGTGCATTTTTTTGTTACTTTTATCTTTAATATTTCTTTGGCTTGAATGTATTTTTCGCATTTGTTGGACGAAGACGGGTGGTCGGAAGAGCAGTTGGCGCAAAATGTGCGCTTGCATGTTTCTGGGGAGTGAGGGGGTAGACTGCAGTTTTCACATGCTGGGGCTCGCTTGCAGTATTTGGTGGTATGTCCGAGAATTTGACAATTTTTGCAGCGCATTGGGGATGGAACGTATTGTCTCACTCGCACGTTGCGCCAAGCAATGTCTAATTTTTCAGGAATATGAAAACGATCGAATGTAAGAAGCACAACACCGGACGGTTGCATTCGTTCATTAATTTTCTTTTGAAATTTGTACACGGCCACCACGCCTTGGGCTGCCAATTCATTCACTATTTCATTTTCGGGTACGTTGTTAAGGAATGGTGCGTAGACAGTGCCCTTGTTGTAATTCAAGTGCTCGTGATATTTTGCCTTGACTGGGCAGATGCCGTATAATTCTTTTAAGGCTAGAAATTTCTCTGCAACACTTACACTATTTACCAGCAAGAGTAGATTGCCATCGCGAAGTTCGGAGATTGAATGAATTTCTTTACTTATTATATTGATAGACCGGTGGACCGCGAAACACGAATGTTGAGATAGAGTTTTATTCGTATCAAGGGATTCTAGCACCACAAACTTAGGGTTACTTTTTTGCACCGTGGGGAGTTCAGGGAAAAGATCTATATTTTTGCAAATTGAAGCTTTCTTTTTTTTCTTTTTAACTTTGGAGTTTTCGGCTAGCAAGGCGAACCGATTAACCCCAATGATGGGGGGCCCAGAGGGCATTATAGCTTTAATTACCAAATATCAAGAAAATTAACACAAAATCCAAGTCAAGTAGGAGTTTCAAAGAAGTAAAAGATAATGTAAACTGAAAAATGAAAACACGTGTATACGAACACTATGAGAGAGAGCACTGCGCGAAAAAAGAACCACTCAGCACAAGTGACAGTCGGAGACTGCAAATGCTTTTTTAAAATCGGGGTAAGCGAGCATTACGTCTTCCGATACTAAAATGTGTTTAAGTTTCTCAAATGCTTGCAGTTGCTTTGAATTTAAAAGTATTTTCACTCTTTTGGATCTGTAAGCGCTAACTTTTCCATTATCCCCCTTCAAAATATCAGTCAATGGTTTAGCTATACTGGCAAAGTCTTTTACGAAGCATCTATAGTAGCTTGCTAATCCTAGAAAGGACCTGAGACCGAACAAGGTTTCGGGGGTTGGGAAGTTTAGCATTGTGCTAACTTTATCTGGGCACGTCTTAATGCCACCCGTGATACAATAAATTCGAGATACTCTGTTTCAGTTTTGAAAAATTTGGACTTGTCGACTGACACCCTCATGTTACCGTCATGTAGACTCTTCAAGACCCAATCTATGTCTTTAATGTGTTGTTCTTTAGATTCGGAATAAATAATAACATCATCTACATAAACAAAACAGCTTTTTCCTATCTTTTCCCTTAAGATGTCGTCTATGGCTCTTTGAAAAATACTCGGAGCGTTTTTTAATCCGAAAGGTAGCCTACAAAATTCATACTTTCCGTTGCTAACGGAAAAGGCTGTTTTTTCCCTGTCTCGCTCAGCGAGCTCGATCTGGTGAAATCCAGACTTCAAATCAAGGGTTGCGAAGTATTGTGCATGTCCCATATTTGATAAAATCGAAATGACATTTGGTATTGGGTATTTGTCGTCAATGGTATTTTCGTTCAGTTTGCGAAAATCTACCACCAGACGCTTGTTTTTATTGCCAAACTCATCAATGCCCTTCTTGTCCACGACCCAAATGGGGTTATTGTAGGGAGACGTAGATCGTCTTATAATACCATTTCGTAAAAGCTCTTTTATTTCATTGTTAACAAAGTCAACAACCCCCATTGGATATGGATACATCTTAGAATAAATCGGTTCTTCGTGTTTTGTACGAATCCTAGCAACTACATTTGTGTTATATGGCAGTGATTCGTTCGGATCGGCGAAAGCCTGAGATCTTTTTTTAATCATATTTCAAAAATCCTCCTTTATTGCAAGAGGTACACTTTCCTGTTGAATTTTCAAAGCATTAATGCTTTCAATTTTTATAAAATATAATTTTTCAATTCCAAAATCATGAACTATTTCCCCTTTTTTGAAGGTCCACGACTGCATTGACTTGCGTTAGCAGGTCAAGCCCAATTATCGCGTCAAAGCTTATTAAATTTGGTAATATTATAAAATCTGAATTTATGCCAAACAAGTTAATTTTACATTTTTGCCCTACTTTGCTCTCGCCGTGAACTGATTTAACTACGAACGGTCTCGTTAAAGGCACAATGCCTTTTAATTCAGTAAGGGGCTTTATAATGCTTTTTGAAGCTCCTGTGTCCACTAACATTTTTATCTCTTTGCCCTCAACTCCTATTGTTCGTTTGACCCAAAGGGAGCTGGGCACCCTTTCTAAAAAATTAATTTCTTCGATATCTTCGATTTCCCGTTCCACAATACTATCATACGTAGTTTTTGTTGCTACATCTTCCGATGTATCTGATATGTGGTGGATTCTTTGGACTTTTGGACCAGTACTTCTGTCTGATACAGGAGGTCGCTTAATTTGCTGACCTTGATTGCCTGAATTAAAAGAGATTTGCCGATTATTAGGGACATGCATATTTTGGGACTTATTTTGCTGTAAAAAATTTCTTGTGGGATTGTGGTGCTCGAACTTCGTTGAGTGGCGGAAACCAGATGTGGATGGATCTATGTCCATTGGTTCGGTGCCCTGATCTCTATTATTACTCGAAAGATTGCGCTTTTCTTGTCTATTTTGGAAGTAGGGGTTTTTATGACCGCTACGTGATTCTATTTGGTTGCTCTTGGTCTCATCTATTCTCTTAACTGAAAAGTGACCTCGGTCCTTGTCCTCAAGATGTTTAGAGTAGTTTGATGCAAACATGTATCGTTCATGATTTGCTTCCACTTCCTGGGCAAGTGCCAAAGCGGAAGGCAAATCTGTTGAACGAGTGGAAAATAATATATCGCAAAGGGGCTTCCTAAGGCCAGAGACAAAAACACGTAATGCATCTAACATATATTTATCATTTATTGAGTTATCTATGTGACTTTCATATGTCATGATAGTTTTATTGGTAAGCAACGTAAGCTTTCTTTCAGCTTCGTCGTAAAAATTCAACACTGTCAGATTTCCTTGTCTCAAGGTACTTAGCTCCTGCTCAATTAAATATATTGGTCGCTTATCAGCGTACGTGAAATCTAATCTTGCCACTATAGCCTTAAAGTTAAGAACAGTGTTGAAAGACGCTAAAACAGCATCTGCAGCGCCTCTAATTTTGTTTCTTATAATGGCCACTGCCTGATAATGTTTAGCGCTTCCATCATAAGGTTCATATAATTTATAGGCCGTATGTGCGGCTTGCCTCCATGAGACGTAAGTCTCTTGCCTGCCATCGAATTCAGGTAAAGATTTAACTAGGTCAAGCGTTTCCTCGCAACGAACGGTACCTAAAATCCTAACCTCTTCGAAACTCTCTACGTTAGCTATTGACGTACTTGTAAATCTTTTTGCGATTTCGTTCAACTTTTTGTCGAATTCCTCTTTTTGTGAGCTTAAGGCGGCTGATACCGCAGCTGTTACTATAGCAGTTAACTCCTGAGTATTCATTTTTGGATGATCTTTATCTTTCATAACTAAACTATTAAAAAGGCTCGCTAAATCTACGTCGCACATAAAAGTATTGACCGCACAAAAACCTGGTATAATAAAGTACCGTCTTATATCAATCACAAATTAAGTTAGATTTATAAAAAAGTTTCAAAAATACATCGAATTCCAATGATGTTCTTAGTATTTAAATATATTTATTAAGAAAAAAGACACTGAGCAAGTCACTTACATAATTTACTTTCTCTTAGCACGTGGTTTAGTTTACTACATCCATAAAAATTTTTTTAAAGGTGAGCCAAGGCCGTAAGATATCACAGCAGGTGTCTCGAAAATTGGTAGAATCCAGTGATTTTTTCAGCAATGGTTAACTTTTCATTCTTTTGTCCTAAAGCATCCAATTTAAAGCAAAATGAAAAACGTAGTTTAAGCTCCTCTGTGGGCGGGTTCTTTTTTGGTCAGCAGACAGCAAGGTTCACGTGTTAGTTTTAGTTTTTCGGAACTTTTCAGTAATTCAAGAAATCCGAAATTTTAATAAAAATTGAGGCTAAAGATTTTGCTAGCCCCACATTGGGCGCCAATTATAGTTTTACTTTCAATTAATTTTAAATATCAACTTTATTTAATTAAAGTATTTTTACAAAATGATTTTAAAATACTGTCTTCTTTTAGCAACCAACGTGTCCTGCTAAAAGGTCTAATTGCAACAGACCGCACTGCTGTTAATTCTGATTGGAACAACTAAACCTCGCTCTCTGTTACATCTCGCTGTTAGCTGCTCAGTTTGCTCTCACCTTAGTTCGCCCACGCTTGTTTTCGAACTATTGGCCATGTTAAGTCGTAGTTCTCCATCCAATGATCGCTTTCACGGCAGTTGGTTCGCACTTGCTTTACAACTGCTGGGATGTAAAGTAGTAGCTGTTAACTACAGTGATCTCTCTCACAGCGTTCGGTGCTCACATGCCTAACAGCTTTTGTTAAAGCTTTAACGTGGGTGAGCAGCAGTTATTACTGCTTAAATTATATACACATTTAGCAATCGATATCGAAATGCCTCAAATCATTAGTTTAACATATTTAAGTTAATTAACCCACTTTATCTTACTGAAGTCTATAAACGCCTTAACGGCATAACGGCAGTGCATGTAGAAGAATTCCGTTATCATATATTTAGGTATAACGTCGATTTTCTTCTACATACACATTTAGCAATCGACATCGAAATGCCTCAAATCATTAGTATAACATATTTAAGTTAATTAACCCTCTTTATCTTACTGAAGTCTACAAACGCCTTAACGGCATAACGGCAAAGCATTTAGAAGAACTACGTAATCTTATATTTAGGTATAAAGTCGATTTTCTTATATATACTCATTTAGCAATCTAAATCGAAATGCTTCCAATCATCAGTTTAACATATTTAAGATAATTAACCCTCTTTTTCTTACTGAAGTCTACAAACGCCTTAACGGCATAACGGCAAAGCATTTAGAAGAATTACGTAATCTTATATTTAGGTATAAAGTCGCTTTTCTTGTATATACTCATTTAGCAATCGAAATCGAAAAGCTTCAAATCATTAGTTTAACATATTTAAGTTAATTAACCCTCTTTATTTTACTGAAGTCTACAAACATCTTAACGGCATAACGGCAAAGTATTTAGAAGAATTACGTAATCTTATATTTAGGTATAAAGTCGATTTTTTTGTATATACTCATTTAGCAATCGATATCGAAATGCCTCAAATCATTAGTTTAGCGTATTTAAGTTAATTAACCCTCTTTATCTTACGAAAGTCTACAAACATCTTAACGGCATATAGGCAAAGCATTTAGAAGAATTACGTAATTTTATATTTAGGTAAAAAGTCGACTTTCTTGTATATGCTCATTTAGCAATCGATATCGAAATGCTTCAAATCATTAGTTTAACATATATAAGTTAATTAACCCTCTTTATCTTACTGAAGTCTACAAACGCCTTAACGGCATAACGGCAGTGCATTCAGAAGAATTCCGTTATCATATATTTAGGTATAAAGTCGATTTTGTTGTATGTACACATTTAGCAATCGATATCGAAATGCTTCAAATCATTAGTTTAACATATTTAAGTTAATTAACCCTCTTTATCTTACTGAAGTCTACAAACGTTTTAACGGCATAACGGAAAAGCATTTAGAAGAATTACGTAATCTTATATTTAGGTATAAAGTCGATTTTCTTGTACATACACATTTAGCAATCGATATCGAAATGCCTCAAATCATTAGTTTAACATATTTAAGTTAATTAACCCTCTTTATCTTACTGAAGTCTACAAACGCCTTATATGCATAACGGCAAAGCATTTAGAAGAATTCCGTAATCTTATATCTAGGTATAACGTCGATTTTCTTGTATATACACATTAAGCAATCGATATCGAAATGCCTCAAATCATTAGTTTGACATATTTAAGTTAAAAAACCTACTTTAAACCGAAGTTAACACAAAGGCATGGCGGCATAACGGCAGGGCATGTAGAAGAAATCCGTAATCTTATATTTAGGTATAAAATCTATTTTCTTGTATATACACATTTAGCAATCAATATCAGATTGCTTCAAATCATTAGTTTAACATATTTAATTTAATAAACTTTCTTCAACGAACAGAAGTTAACATAAAGCCATAACGGCATAACGGCAGTGCATTTAGAAGAATTCCGTAATCTTATATTTAGGTATAAAGTCGATTTTCTTGTATATATGCATTTAACAGTCGATTTCGAAAATCTTCAAATCATTAGTTTAACATATTTAAGTTAATAAACCTTCTCTAACGCACTGAAGTTAACACAAAACCATGGCGGCATAACGGCAGTGCATGTAGAAGAAATCCGTAATCTTATATTTAGGTATAAATTCGATTTTTTTGTATACACCCATTTAGCAGTCGAAATCAAAATGCTTCAAATCATTAGTTTAACATATTTAAGTTAACAAACCTACTTTAACGCACTGAAGTTAACATAAAGCCATGGCGGCATAACGGCAGTGCATTTAGAAGAATTCCGTAATATTATAGTTAGGTATAAAGTCGATTTTCTTGTATATACACATTCAGCAATCAATATCGAAATGCCGCAAATCAATAGTTTAACATATTAAAGTTAATTAACCTTCTTTATCTTACTGAAGTTTACATAAAGACATAACGGTATAACGGCAGTGCATTTGAAGAGTTCCGTAATCTTATATTTAGGTATAAAGTCGCTTTTCTTGTATATACTAATTTAGCAATCGATATCGAAATGCTTCAAATCATTAGTTAAACATATTTAAGTTAATAAACCTTCTTTAACTAACTGAAGTTGATATAAAGCCATGACGGTATAACGGCAGTGCATTTGGGGAATTCCGTAATCTTATATTTAGGTATAAAGTCGATTTTCTTGTATATATGCATTTAGAAATCGATATGGAAATGCTTCAAATCATAAGTTCAACATATTTAAGTTAATTAACCATCTTTAACGTATTGAAGGTGAAATAAAGCCATGGCGCCATAACGACAGTACATTTGGAAGAATTCCGTAATCTTGTATTTAGATATAAAGTCGATTTTCTTGTATATATGCATTTAGAAATCGATATCGAAGCGCTTCAAATCATTAGTTTAACATATTTAAGTTAATTAACCAGAATTCCGTAATCTTATATTTAGATATAAAGTCGATTTTCTTGTATATATGCATTTAGAAATCGATATCGAAATGCTTCAAATCGTTAGTTTAACATATTTAAGTTAACAAACCTACTTTAACGCACTGGGAAGTTAACACAAAGCCATGGCGGCATAACGGCAGTGCATGTAGAAGAATTCCGTAATCTGATATTTAGGTATAAATTCGATTTTTTTGTATATACTCATTTAGCAATCGATATCGAAATGCTTCAAATCATTAGTTTAACTTATTTAAGTTAACAAACCTACTTTAACGCACTGAAGTTAACACAAAGCCATGGCGGCATAACGGCAGCGCATGTAGAAGAATTCCGTAATCTTATATTTAGGTATAAATTCAATTTTTTTGTATATACACATTTAGCAATCGATATCGAAATGCTTCAAATCATTAGTTTAACAAATTTAAGTTAATTAACCTTCTTTAACGTATTGAAGTTGATATAAAGCCATGGCGGCATAACGACAGTACATTTGGAAGAATTCCGTAATCGTATATTTAGGTATAAAAACGATTTTGTGGTATATATGCATTTAGCAATCGATTTCGAAAATCTTCAAATCATTAGTTTAACATATTTAAGTTAATTAACATTCATTAACGTATTGAAGGTGATATAAAGCCATGGCGACATAACGACAGTACATTTGGAAGAATTCCGTATTCTTATATTTAGGTATGAAGTCGATTTTCTTTTACATATGCATTTAGCAATCGATTTTGAAATGCTTCAAATAATTAGTTTAACATATTTAAGTTAACAAACCTACTTTAACGCACTGAAGTTTACACAAAGCCATGGCGGCATAACATCTTATATTTAGTTATAAACTCGATTTTTTTGTATATACACATTTAGCAATCGATATCGAAATGCTTCAAATCATTAGTTTAACATATTAAGTTAATAAACATTTTTTAGCTTAATGAGGTCTACATAAAGCCTTAGCGGTATAACGGCAGTGCATTTAGAAGAATTCCGTAATGTTATAATTTTATATTTAGGTATAAAGTCGATTTTGTTGTATTTAAACATTTAGCAGTCGATATCGAAATGCTTCAAACCATTAGTTTAACATATTTAAAATAATTAACCTTCTTTAACGTATTGATGTTGATACAAACCATGGCGGCATAACGACAGTACATTTGGAAGAATTCCGTAATCTTATATTTAGGTATAAAGTCGATTTTCTTGTATATACACATTTAGCAATCGATATCGAAATGCCTCAAATCATTAGTTTAACATATTAAAGTTAATTAACCATCTTTAACATATTGAAGGTGAAATAAAGCCATGGCGCCATAACGACAGTAATTAAGAAGAATTCCGTAATCTTATATTTAGCTATAAAGTCGATTTTCTTGTATATATGCATTTAGAAATCGATATCGAAATGCTTCAAATCATTAGTTTAACATATTTAAGTTAATTAACCATCTTTAACGTATTGAAGGTGAAATAAGGCCATGACGCCATAACGACAGTAATTTGGAAGAATTCCGTATTCTTATATTTAGGTATAACGTCGATTTTCTTGTATATATTCATTAAGCAATCGATATCGAAATGCTTCAAATAACTGGTTTAACATATTTAAGTTAATAAACCTTCTTTAACTAACTGAAAATAACATAAGGCCATAGCGGAATAACGGCAGTGCATTTGGAAGAATTCCGTTATCCTATGTTTAGAAATAAAGTCAAGTTTCCTGTACTAGCACTTTTAGCAATCGATATCGAAATGCTTCAAATCATTAGTTTAATATATTTAAGTTAAATAACCATCTTTAACCTACCGAAGGTGACATGAAGCCATGGCGGCATAACGGCAGTGCATATAGAAGAATTCCGTAATTTTATATTTAGGTATAAAATCGATTTTGTTGTATAAACACATTTAGCAATCAATATCGAAATGCTTCAAATCATTAGTTTAACATATTTAAGTTAATTAACCCTCTTTTCTTACTTAAGTCTACGGAAAGCCTTACCGGCATAACGGCAGTGCATTTAGAAGAACTACGTAATCTTATATTTAGGTATGAAGTCGATTTTCTTGTATATACTCATTTAGCAATCGACATCGAAATGCTTCAAATCATTATTTTAACATATTTAAGTTAATAAGGCTTCTTTAACGCACTGAAGTTAACATAAAGCCATGGCGGTATAACGGCAGTGCATGTAGAAGAATTCCGTAATCTTATGTCTAGGAAAAAATTCGATTTTGTTGTATATACACATTTAGCAATCGATATCGAGATGCTTCAACTCATTAGTTTAACATATTTAAGTTAATTAATCTTCTTTAACGTATTGAAGTTGATATAAAGCCATGGCGGCATAAAAGCAGTGCATGCAGAAGAATTACGTAATCTTATATTTAGGTATGAATTCGATTTTCTTGTATATACTCATTTAGCAATCGATATCGAAATGCTTCAAATCATTAGTTTAACATATTTAAGTTAATTAACCTTCTTTGACGTAATGAAGGTGACATAAAGCCATGGCGGCATAAAAGCAGTGCATGCAGAAGAATTCCGTAATCTTATATTTAGGTATATAGTCGATTTCCTTGTATATACACATTTAGCAATCGATATCGAAATGCTTCAAATAACAGGTTTAGCATATTTAGGTTAATTTACCTTCTTTATCTTACTGAAGTTTACATTAAGCCATAGCGGCATAACAGCAGTATATTTGGGTGAATTCCGTAATCTTTTATTTAGGTATAAAGTCGATTTTCTTGCATATACACATTTAGCAATCGATATCGAAATGCTTCAAATCATTAGTTTAACATATTTAAGTTAATTAACCTTCTTTAACGTATTGAAGTTGACATAGAGCCATGGCGGCATAACAACAGTACATTTGGAAGAATTGCTTAATCTTATATTTAGGTATAAAGTCGATTTCCTTGTATATACACATTTAGCAATTTTTTTTTTTTTTTTTTTTTATTTTGTTCATACATTGCAACTAGTTCAAATAAAATACAGGACTAACAAGCAACTTGAATATGACTTAAACATTTAATTACAAAATCACAAAACTACTATAAGAGTATTGGCTAATTTAAAAGATCGCTGGGTTTGAGGCGTTTGAGTCGTCTTGTTGGACCATCTACAGAAGTTAACATAGCTACTTCTTCGTTACAGTGCTGTAGCAATCTTGCACTATGTGCTGTTGCAATTTTAGATATTTCTGCATTAACCGAGTTTACGCCTAGATCACGCTCAATATCAGCACATCTACAATACCAAGGCGCTTTGACAATTAGTCTTAGTACTTTGTTTTGGAATTGTTGGATGACTTTCTTATTGTTTGCGTTAGTACATCCCCAGAGTTGTGCACCATAGCTCCATATCGGTCGGATTATTTGTTTATAGATAAGTAACTTATTTTCGATGGATAACACTGATTTGTTACCGATTAACCAATTGTAATTTTTGAGTCGCATGTCCAGCTCCTTACGTTTGTTTTTTACATGAACTTTCCACCGTAGCTTAGTGTCAAGCGTCATTCCTAAGTATTTAGCGGAATTAAAGTACGGTATTCGAGCACCGCCTATGAAAATTGGTAAGTACTGTATCTTGTTGTATGTGAAAACAATGTGTACAGACTTAGCTTCATTCAGCTTTATCTGCCATTTCTTTGCCCATTGTACGACTTTATTTACAGCTTTTTGGAGATTATTAGTGGACTCGTGTTCACTACTACCAACAGCAAGCAACGCGGTATCATCTGCGAATGTGGCTGTTGTATAATTGCAGTCTATTGGCAGGTCGTGCGTGAATAGAATATAAAGAAGAGGGCCCAACACACTACCTTGTGGAACTCCTGCTTTTATTTCCCTAAGATCAGAATATTTGTCCCCTTGTTTAACGCGAAAGTAGCGATCAGATAAATACGATTTTATGATGTCATAATACTGTTTCGGTAAAATTAGTTTCAGTTTCGAAAGCAGTCCTTTGTGACAAACTTTATCAAACGCTTTTGCAACATCCAAAAACACGTCAGAACAGAATTTTTTTTCCTCAAAGGCTTTTTCAATAACGTGTGTTATCCTGTGGATTTGATCAATCGTAGAATGGTTGGCTCGAAACCCAAATTGATGCGCTGGAATTATGGTTTTTCGTTCAATGATTTTATTGATACGTTTTATGAGAATTTTCTCAAATAGCTTCGATATTATCGGTAGAAGTGATATGGGCCTGTAAGATGATACATCATATCCTGGTTTTCCTGGCTTTGGAATCATGATAATTTCAGCAATTTTCCAATAAGTTGGCACGTATTTAAGATGAAAAGCTGCGTTAATAATGTTGGTAATTTTTACTACACTTATTTGAGGAAGCTGTTTTAGAACCTCGGCAGTAATCAGGTCGTAACCGGGGGATTTTTTGTTTTTAAGGTTTTTGATTTCCTCACTTAGCTCACTGCTTGTGCAACATGGAATTTTTTCGTTCTCTTGACTGGAAGCAGTAGGATAATCAACGTGTGTTTCATATGGGGAGAATATTTTTGCTAAATAATCCGAAAATACTTCTGCTTTTTTTGAATCGTCTCTGGCCCAGCTATCAGCACTTATTTTAATGGGACATACTTGAGTTTCTGGTGTTTGTAGTCTTTTACAGCTTTTCCAAAGAGAGTAGTCGGAATTTTTTCCATTGCTTAGGGAACGAAGATATTTTGTGAAACTTTCATTTTTGAACCTCTTAATTTTCCGATTAAGATCTTTAGAGACTTTATTTAAAATAGATTTATCAGCTGGGCAACGAGTTTGATGCCACTTACGTCGTAGCTTTCTCTTTAATTTAATAGTTTCCCTTATATTATTAGGATATTGAGAGTTTACAGCAATTTCCTTTAATTCCGGTGTACTTTTCCAAGCTGCGTGTTGTATACTTGTTGTAAAGTGTAAAATTTCAGATTCCATCTGGTCTATATTTAATATAGAGTCATATTTACTTTCGTAACATTCCATCATTGTTCTAAAATATTCCCAGTCTGTACGTTTATTGTATAAGGCCGCTGTTTTGTCTTTAAGGATGACGGTTTCACTATAGCTTAAATAGATTGGGGAATGATCCGAGTTAAGATCATAACCCTGATGGATCGACAAATAATTCCGGGATATTTTGCCAACAATGAAAAAATCTATCAGGTCTGGAATCTTTTGATTATCTGATGGCCAATATGATGGTAAGTTCGTCGAGAATGCGTAACTTCCGGTTGACTGCAGTGCTTTATAGAGTTCTCTCCCCTTTGTAGTCGTAAGCCTTGAGCCCCAGTGCGTGTTCTTTGCGTTGAAATCTCCACCCATTATGAATCTATACCTGTGTCTGTTTATTAAGTTTTGGTACTCTTCAAATTGGATTTGATGCCTTGGAGGACTGTACACAGAGGTAAGTGAGAGTGGACTTTTAACTCCGTAAATAGTCACTGTTGTAGCTTGAAACTTATCAGTTGAAAGTTTTTCTTCCTCAAAATGTTTGATTGTACTTTTGATTAGAATTGCGCTTCCGCCACGGGCGCAATTGCTAGGATGAATTGTATGGTAAGTTTCATAATTTTTAATTTTAAAATAGGTTTGTGACGTAAAATGTGTCTCCGATACCATACATACGTCAACATTTTCTGAGTTCAGTACAATTTCGATTTCATTCTTATGTTTGATTAATCCATTTGAGTTCCATAGAAGAATTTTTATAGATTTAGACATCTTTGGTATTAAAAAGATATTTTTCAAGCTTGCTTAAGCGATTTTGTAGAGAAGTGTTGAATTCCTCTTGTTTATTAAGTTTCTGTAAGATCTGTGATAAAATGCTGTTATTGGATATACGAGTATTATCATTATTATTTGTTTTTAGAACATGAGCAAAAGTAAATTTTTTTGATGTTTCAGTTGTATTTTTCGGATCTTCTTGTTGTTGATGTTCATTGTTTTTTGTTCTAAAGTCTACAGGACCTTCTACTTTTTGGGCTAGACCATCATCTTTTTTGTGGCCAATTGTGTTAGCTCGTATTTTCTGTAATTCTTTGGCAACAAGGCACCCTCGATAGTTGGCTGGATGTGCTTCCCCACAGTTACAGCATTTAGGCTGCTGGTTTTCTAGTTTCGAACACTCAGATGTTTTATGCTTACCAGCGCACTTAACGCATCTTGGTTGTTTGCCACAGTAGTTTTGTGTGTGGCCAAATGACTGGCAATGTTTGCATTGTGGTATCATCTTCGGCAGTTTTACCGGTTCAATAGAAACAATTGAATTTAATATAGTTTTAGTTTCGTAAATCTTTTTTATGTTCTCCATGGGATCGAATGTTACCAAAAACATGTCGAGGGGAGTTTTAGTTTTCCATTGAAGACGATTGACAGCACTCAGTGCATTTAATCCTTGCTGTTTTAGGTCATCAATAATCGATTTTGGGTCATAAGAATAGTGCAAATTTTTTACAATAACTCTAATTGGCCGCGTTTGCTTATTCTCAAAGCTATACCAAGATATATTTCTACACGAAAGTGCTTTCGATATGCATCTATAGTCCTCTACGGAGAAAGTATTTACTTTATATATTCCATTATTCAAAAGTTTAATAGTAAAATTGCTTTTTGCTTCTGATTTAGCAATAGCATATAGTTGCTGATAATTATTACCGTTGGCATCTTCAGACACCATAATTGGTGGAGGCCGCGTACTATTTTTTGGGGTAAGCGGTTTTGATATGGCGTTATTTGTTTTTTCCTGAAGATCAGGAGAATATTCCGCTTTTCGTTTTTTGGCTGGTCTTTTTTTTAGAATCCATTCCGTTTCTCTAGCTAGTTCCTCCTCATCCGTTGAGAATTCGACTTTATTTTCCAAATTCTGGATTTTCTTCACATCAGTGGACTTAAGCTTTATATTTTCGGCTTTTAAAGTATTTACTTCGACTGAGAGTTTTTTACATATTTCTTCCATTTCCTCTAGCTTTTTTGTTAGTTCTTCTATTGTGACATCTTTTTTGGCAGTTTTACTTAATTTACCCCCTCCTGGAGGTGGTGTCTTGATAATTGGCATAATTGGTTTTAAAATTTGCTTATAATTATATTCATATAAACAATTAAAGATATAAATATAAAATAAACAATACTGGCAACCCTATAAATACGTTACCTTAAGAATAATGGTTGAACAAAATTTTTGGTATACTTTTAGGCTAAGGTAATATAAGAATTTTTTGTGGCGCCAAAAAAGTCTCCCAAACAGCTGATGTTTTTCTCCTCTGTGTCCAAAGAAAAGTGATATCGACGAAATGACAAACCTTCCAATCCAAATTAATCAGTGGTTGTAGGTCGCTGGTTCTGCACTCCAATACACCTGAATGCCGCGTTTTTTATTCTCCGGATTGATGAGCAGATTTTGTTTGTTTTCTGTCTCTTTTCACCAAAAATAATTAATTTTTTTTGGCACACACAATTATTCACTCCTTTAACTAGCAGAGTTGCCACTCCCAATCAATCGATATCGAAATGCTTCAAATCATTAGTTTAACATATTTATGTTAATAAACCTTCTTTAACTCACTGAAGTCTACATAAAGCCTTAACGGCATAACGGCAGTGCATTTAGAAGAATTCCGTAATCTTATATTTAGGTATAAATTCGATTTTCTTGTATATACACATTTAGCCATCTATATCGAAATGTCTCAAATCATAAGTTTAACATATTTAAGCTAATAAACCTTCTTTAACGCACTGACGTCTACATAAAGCCTTAACGGAATAACTGCACTGCATTTAGAAGAATTCCGTAATTTTATATTTAGGTATAAATTAGACTTTCTTGTATATATGCATTTAGACATCGATATCGAAATGCTTCAAATCATTAGTTTAACATATTTAAGTTAATTAACCTTCTTTAACGTATTGAAGTTGATATAAAGCCATGGCGGCAGAACGACAGTGCATGTAGAAGAATTCCGTAATCTTATATTTAGGTATAATGTCGATTTTCTTGTATATACACATTCAGCAATCGATATCGAAATGCTTCAAATCATTAGTTTAACATATTTAAGTTAATTAACCTTCTTTAACGTATTGAAGTTGACATAGAGCCATGGCGGCATAACAACAGTACATTTGGAAGAATTCCTTAATCTTATATTTAGGTATAAATATGACTTTCTTGTATATACTCATTTAGCAAGCGATATCAAAATGCATCAAACCATTAGTTAAACATACTTAAAATAATTAAACTTCTTTAACTTATTGAAGTTGATACAAAGCCATGGCGGCATAACGACAGTACATTTGGAAGAATTCCGTAATCTTATATTTAGGTATAAAGTCGATTTTCTTGTATATACACAATCAGCAATCGATATCGAAATACCTCAAATCATTAGTTTAACATATTTAAGTTAATAAACCTTCTTTAACGCACTGAAGTCTACATAAAGCCTTAACGGCATAACGGCAGTGCATTTAGAAGAATTCCGTTATCTTATATTTAGGTATAAATTCGATTTTCTTGTATATACACATTTAGCAAGCGATTTATCCTACTGAAGTTTACATAACGCCATAACGGTCTAACGGCAGTGCATTTGGAAGAATTCCGTGAACTTATATTTAGGTATAAAGTCGATTTTGTTGTATATACACATTTAGCAATCGATATCGAGATGCTTCAACTCATTAGCTTAACATATTTAAGTTAATAAACCTTCTTTAACGATCTAAAGTTGGCATATAGCCACGGCGGCATAACGGCAGTGCATTTAGAAGAATTCCGTAATCTTTTATTTAGGTATAAAGTCGATTTTCTTTTATATACACATTTAGATATCGATATCGAAATGCCGCAAATCAATAGTTTAACATATTAAAGTTAATTAACCTTCTTTAGCTTACTAAAGTCTACATAAAGCCATAACGGTCTAACGGCAGTGCATTTGGAAGAATTCCGTGAACTTATATTTAGGTATAAATCCGATTTTCTTGTATATACACATTTAGCAAGCGATACTGAAATGCTTCAAATCAATAGTTTAACTTATTTAAGTTAATTAACCTTCTTTAACGTGTTGAAGTTGATATAAAGCCATGGCGGCATAACGGCAGTGCATTTAGAAGAATTCCGTAATGTTATAATTTTATATTTAGGTATAAAGTCGATTTTCTTGTATTTACACATTTAGCAATCGAAATCGAAATGCTTCAAACCATTAGTTTAACATATTTAAAATAATTAACCTTCTTTAGCGTAATGAAGGTGATATAAAGCCCTGGCGGCATAACGACAGTACCTGTGGAAGAATTTCGTAATCTTATATTTAGGTATAAAGTCGATTTTCTTGTATATATACATTTCGCAATCGATATCGAAATGCTTCAGATAACTGGTTTAACATATTTTAGCTAATAAACCTCCTTTAGCGAACTGAAGTTGACATAAAGCCATAACAACACTGCATTTGGAAGAATTCCGTAGTCTTATATTTAGGCATAAAGTCGATTTTTCTGTATATACACATTTTGCAGTCGATATCGAAATGCTTCATATAACTGGTTTAGCATATTTAAGTTAATTAACCTTCTTTATCTTTCTGAAGTTTACATTAAGCCATAACGGCAGTATATTTATATGAATTCCGTTATCTTATATTTAGGTATAAAGTCGATTTTTTTGTACATACACATTTAGCAATCGATATCAAAATGCTTCAAATCATTAGTTTAACATATTTGAGTTAATTAACGCTTTTTACCATACTGATGTTTACAAAGGCCTTAACGGCATAACGGCAGTGCATTTAGAAGAATTCCGTAATCTTATATTTAGGTATAAAGTCGATTTTGTTGTATATACACATTTAGCAATCGATAACGAGATGCTTCAACTCATTAGCTTAACATATTTAAGTTAATAAGCCTTCTTTAACGATCTGAAGTTGGCATATAGCCACGGCGGCATTACGGCAGTGCATGTAGAAGAATTCCGTAATCTTATATTTAGGTATAAAGTCGATTTTGTTGTATATACTCATTTAGCAATCAATATCGAAATGCTTCAAATCATTAGTGTAACATATTTAAGTTAATAAACCTTCTTTAACGTATTGAAGGTGATACAAAGCCATGATGGCATAACGACAGTACATTTGGAAGAATTCCGTAATCTTATATTTAGGTATAATGTCGATCTTCTTGTATATACACATTTAGCAATCGACATCGAAATGCTTCTAATCATTAGTTTAACATGTTTAAGTAAATTAATCCTCTTTTTCTTACTGAAGTCTACAAAAGCCTTAACGGCATAACGGCAGTGCATTTGGAAGAATTCCGTAATCTTTTATTTAGGTATAAAGTCGACATTCTTGTATATACTCATTTACCAATCTATATCGAAATGCTTCAAATCATTAGTTTAATATATTTAAGTTTATAAAGCTTCTTTAACGCACTGAAGTTAACATAAAGCCATGGCGGCATAACGGCAGTGCATTTAGAAGAATTCCGTAATCTTATATTTAGGTATTAAGTCGATTTTCTTGTATATACGCATTTAGCAATCGATATCGAAAAGCTTCAAATAACTGGTTTAGCATATTAAGGTTAATTAACCTTCTTTATCTTACCGAAGTTTACATAAAGCCATAACGGCATAACGGGAGTGTATTTCGATGAATTCCGTAATCTTATATTTAGGTATAAAGTCGACATTCTTGTATATACTAATTTCCCAATCTATATCGAAATGCTTCAAATCATTAGTTTAATATATTTAAGTTAATAAAGCTTCTTTAACGCACTGAAGTTAAAATAAAGCCATGGCGGCATAACGGCAGTGCATTTAGAAGAATTCCGTAATCTTATATTTAGGTATTAAGTCGATTTTCTTGTATTTACACATTTAGCAATCGATATTGAAAATCTTCAAATCAATAGTTTAACATATTTAAGTTAATTAACCTTCTTTAACGTAATGAAGGTGATATAAAGCCATGGCACCATAACGACAGTGCATGTAGAAGAATTCCGTAATCTTACATTTAGGTGTAAAGTCGATTTTCTTGTATTTACACATTTAGCAATCGATATCGAAAATCTTCAAATCATTAGTTTAGCATATTTAAATAAATTAACCATCTTTAGCGTACTGAAATTTATATAAAGCCATAACGGCATAACGGGAGTGTATTTCAATGAAATCCGTAATCTTATATGTAGATATAAAGTCGACTTCCTTGTATATACTCATTTAGCAATCGATATCGAAATGCTTCAACTCATTAGTTTAATATATTTAAGTTAATAAAGTTTCTTTAACGTAATGAAGGTGATATAAAGCCATAACGGCATAACGGGAGTGTATTTCGATGAATTCCGTAATCTTGTATTTAGTTATAAAGTCGATTTTCTCGTATATATACATGTAGCAATCATTCAAATCATTAGTTTAAAATATTTAAGTTCATAAACCTTCTTTAACGAACTGAAGTTGGCATAAAGCCATGGCGGCATAACGGCAGTGCATGTAGAAGAATTCCGTAATGTTATATTTAGGTATAAAGTCGATTTTCTTGTATATACACATTTAGCAATCGATATCGAAATGCTTCAAATCATTAGTTTAACATATCTAAGTTAATTAACCTTCTTTAACGTATTGAAGTTGAAATAAAGCCATGGCGGCATTACGGCAGTGCATGTAGAAGAATTCTGTAATCTTTTATTTAGGTATAAATTCGATTTTCTTTTATATACACATTTCAATATCGATATCGAAATGCTTCAAATCATTAGTTTAACATATTAAGTTAATAAACATTTTTTAGCTTACTGAAGTTTACATAAAGCCATGGCGGCATAACGACAGTGCATTTAGAAGAATTCCGTAATCTTATATTTAGGTATAAAGTCGATTTTCTTGTATATACGCATCTAGCAATAGATAACGAAATGCTTCAAGTCATTAGTTTAATATATTTAAGTTAATTAACCTTCTTTAACTTATTGAAGTTGATATAAAGCCATGGCGGCATAACGACAGTAGATTTGGAAGAATTCCGTAATTTTATATTTAGGTATAAAATCGATTTTGTTGTATATACACATTTAGCAATCGATATCGAAATGCTTCAAATCATTAGTTCAACATATTTAAGTTAACTAACCTTCTTTATCTTACTGAAGTTTACATAAAGCCAAAACGGTATAACGGCAGTGCATTTGGAAGAATTCCGTAATCTAATATTTAGGTAAAAAGTCGATTTTCTTGTATATACACATTTAGCTATCGATATCGAAATGCTTCAAATCATTCGTTTAACATATTTAAGTTAGTTAATTTTTGTGTATATACTCATTTAGCAATCGATATCGAAATGCTTCAAATCATTAGTTTAACATATTTAAGTTAATTAACCTTCTTTAACGTAATGAAGGTGATATAAAGCCATGGCACCATAACGACAGTGCATGTAGAAGAATTCCGTAATCTTATATTTAGGTATAAAGTCGATTTTCTTGTATATACGCATCTAGCAATAGATATCGAAATGCTTCAAGTCATTAGTTTAATATATTTAAGTTAATTAACCTTCTTAAACTTATTGAAGTTGATATAAAGCCATGGCGGCATAACGACAGTAGATTTGGAAGAATTCCGTAATTTTATATTTAGGTATAAAGTCGATTTTGTTGTATATACACATTTAGCAATCGATATCGAAATGCTTCAAATCATTAGTTCAACATATTTAAGTTAACTAACCTTCTTTATCTTACTGAAGTTTACATAAAGCCAAAACGGTATAACGGCAGTGCATTTGGAAGAATTCCGTAATCTTATATTTAGGTAAAAAGTCGATTTTCTTGTATTTACACATTTAGCAATCGATATCGAAAATCTTCATATCATTAGTTTAACATATTTAAGTTAATTAACCTTCTTTAACGTTGTCGGGGTGATCGACGTGAGTTTGCCGGTGTGCCAAATAAAATAAAAACTATTAGAATTCGGGTAATTAACAATTCAATTTGTGTATTTGAGGGTGTGTAATATATGTATATGTATGTTAGTATATACAAGTGTGTGGGTATGTGTGGATATATACTTATAATTTGGGTTAGATGAAATAAGTATAAATATAATTCGTATATAACTTAAGGGGTAAATTATAAGTATAATGCAATATAAATTTAAAATAAAACCTGATGTGGTTACTAATTCCCACGTTTATTTTCAAAGGTTCTGCTGCTGTGGTTGCTGCTAATACTGCTGCTGCTGGTTGTTGTTGTGGCTGCTGATATTGCTGCTACTATTTTTTGGCGCCTATGTCTCCGTCCGCTATGGTGATTCGTTTTATTGTGTCTTTTTGTTTCGTTGGGTATTTCGCTGTTATGTTGGCGCTGTTGGGTGTTTTTTGCATTGTCCTCTAATTCGTATTTAGACGAGTTAGGAGGACAATGCAGGAATGTGTTCATTTGGTATGAACATCCCGGCCGCCTTGCAGTATCTGCGAATAAAAAGATTTTTTTTAGATCTATTTTGAATTGGGTAAATGAGTATTGTTATCAACGGGTTGGAGGTATACTTTTGGGTTTAAATCGCACAAGCACCGGTTAGAGTCCAACCGAGTGCGGTGTTTTGTGCGATCACGGTGCTGTTATCGGGGTTGAATAGTCCGGGTTTCATCAATCTTGGGTAGATGTCAGCTCCCAGTTCCAACATGATTTTATCGTCTTTCCAGAATGTAGGGTCGGCTAGGACTAAGTGGTCGAACTTCTTAATGATTTCGCCACTTAAGTCACGATTATAGGGTCGGGTTGGTAAATCGTAAGTCAATAGGCAGTTAACTTCGACATGCCAGTCGGAATCAGTTAACGATCCTATGACGACTTTACATATACGATGTGAGTCGAGGTAAGTTTTTGGTAACCGCAATCTCTGCACCAGTTCTGATGCAATTACAGTCACTTTTCGGGTCGGGTTGACTATGGCTCGTATTTTGTTCCATTTGCCATCGTGTTTAATTTTGACCATGACTGTTGGTGTGAAGGTTGGCTTGGCCAGTAACGTGGGTAGATCCTCTTGTCTATGTAATCGTTCTTCGCCTTTTGCTGTTTTCTTTTGCGCTTTGCAGAACAACCTGGGGTGTCCATGTAGGGTTGAATGGTGTTCCCCATTACACGTGGCACATCGTTTTTTACTTGTGCACTTTTGGGTGGAATGCGATCTGGCCAAGCAATTGACGCAGTACTTGTGTTTGTTAACTGCGTCAAACTTTTCATTGATGTTCATTTTGGTGAATTTTGAACAAGTTACCAGTCTATGGTGTTTTTTACACAATCCACAGGCGACGTGTTTGTGTGTTCGCTTTGATGAACGGCTGATAGCACGCCGAGCCGTGCGATGAGTACTTCCCCGTTCTTCACGAATAGGGGAAAGGCTGATGGTACGTCGGGCCGTGCGATGCGTATTTCCACGCTCCTCTCGAATGGGGGAAAGGGTCGCTTTAAAGCGATGCAGGCGTCTTGCCAAGGTTCCTTCGTCGGAGAGTGGGCTGATACTACGGGTCACGCTAAGTGATCGCACAGTGAATGTGGGGCTGCTTTGGCGGCTGCAAATTGACTTCGTACTGCTTTGAGGGGCCATGTCACTATAAGGAAATAAGATTAATTATTTGGTAAAGTGACTATTTTGGTTATTGGGCGGGTAATTGTTCCCTGAGAGGTACGTATATCAACTTCTTCTTCTTTACTGGCGTAGACACCGCTTACGCGATTATAGCCGAGTCAACAACAGCGCGCCAGTCGTTTCTTCTCTTCGCTACGTGGCGCCAATTGGATATTCCAAGCGAGGCCAGGTCCTTCTCTACTTGGTCCTTCCAACGGAGTGGAGGTCTTCCTCTTCCTCTGCTTCCCGCGGCGGGTACTGCGTCGAATACTTTCAGAGCTGGAGTGTTTTCATCCATCCGGACAACATGACCTAGCCAGCGTAGCCGCTGTCTTTTAATTCGCTGAACTATGTCAATGTCGTCGTATATCTCGTACAGCTCATCGTTCCATCGAATGCGATATTCGCCGTGGCCAACGCGCAAAGGACCATAAATCTTTCGCAGAACTTTTCTCTCGAAAACTCGCAACGTCGACTCATCGGTTGTTGTCATCGTCCAAGCCTCTGCACCATATAGCAGGACGGGAATAATGAGCGACTTATAGAGTTTGGTTTTTGTTCGTCGAGAGAGGACTTTACTTTTCAATTGCCTACTCAGTCCGAAGTAGCACCTGTTGGCAAGAGTAATCCTGCGTTGGATTTCCAGGCTGACATTGTTGGTGGTGTTAATGCTGGTTCCTAAATAGACGAAATTATCTACAACTTCAAAGTTATGACTGTCAACAGTGACGTGGGAGCCAAGTCGCGAGTGCGACGACTGTTTGTTTGATGACAGGAGATATTTCGTCTTGCCCTCGTTCACTGCCAGACCCATTTGAGTTGCTTGCTTGTTCAGTCTGGAGAAAGCAGAACTAACGGCGCGGGTGTTGAGGCCGATGATATCAATATCATCGGCATACGCCAGCAGCTGTACACTCTTGTAAAAGATTGTACCTGCTCGATTAAGTTCTGCAGCTCGAATAATTTTCTCGAGCAGCAGATTGAAAAAGTCACACGATAGGGAGTCGCCTTGTCTGAAACCTCGTTTGGTATCGAACGGCTCGGAGAGGTCCTTCCCGATCCTGACGGAGCTTTTCGTGTTGCTCAACGTCAGTTTACACAGCCGTATTAGTTTTGCGGGGATACCAAATTCAGACATCGCGGCATAAAGGCAGCTCCTTTTCGTGCTGTCGAAAGCAGCTTTGAAATCGACGAAGAGGTGGTGTGTGTCGATTCTCCGTTCACGGGTCTTTTCCAAGATTTGGCGCATCGTGAATATCTGGTCGGTTGTTGATTTACCAGGTCTAAAGCCACACTGATAAGGTCCAATCAGTTTGTTGACGGTGGGCTTTAATCTTTCACACAATACGCTCGACAGAACCTTATATGCGATATTGAGGAGGCTAATCCCACGGTAGTTGGCGCAGATTGTGGGGTCTCCTTTTTTGTGGATTGGGCATAGCACACTTAAATTCCAATCGTTGGGCATACTTTCGTCCGACCATATTTTGCAAAGAAGCTGATGCATGCACCTTATCAGCTCTTCGCCGCCGTGTTTGAATAGCTCGGCCGGCAATCCATCGGCCCCTGCCGCTTTGTTGTTTTTCAGGCGGGCAATTGCTATTCGAACTTCTTCATGGTCGGGCAATGGAACGTCTGCTCCATCGTCATCGATTGGGGTATCGGGTTCGCTTTCTCCTGGTGTTGTGCGTTCACTGCCATTCAGCAGGCTGGAGAAGTGTTCCCTCCATAATTTAAGTATGCTCTGGGCATCGGTAACTAGATCACCTTTGGGGGTTCTACAAGAGTATGCTCCGGTCTTGAAACCTTCTGTAAGCCGCCGCATCTTTTCGTAGAATTTTCGAGCATTACCCCTGTCGGCCAGCTTATCAAGCTCTTCGTACTCACGCATTTCGGCCTCTTTCTTTTTCTGTCTACAAATGCGTCTCGCTTCCCTCTTCAACTCTCGGTATCTATCCCATCCCGCACGTGTTGTGGTCGATCGTAACGTTGCGAGGTAGGCAGCCTGTTTTCTCTCCGCTGCGACACGGCACTCCTCGTCGTACCAGCTGTTCTTCTGCACTTTCCGAAAACCAATGGTTTCGGTTGCAGCTGTACGTAAGAGGTTTAAAATGCCGTCCCACAGTTCCCTTATACCGAGTTGTGGACGAGTGCTCTCAGAGAGCAGGAGTGCAAGCCGAGTAGAAAAACGTTCGGCTGTCTGTTGTGACTGCAGCTTCTCGACGTCGAACCATCCTTGTGTTTGTTGGCGTGCGTTTTTTGCTGCACAGAGGCGGGTGCGTATTTTGGCTGCAACAATATAGTGGTCCGAGTCGATGTTAGGACCTCGGAGCGCACGCACATCTAAAACACTGGAGACGTGTCTTCCGTCTATTACAACATGATCGATCTGGTTGGTGGTTTTTCGATCAGGAGACAGCCAGGTAGCTTGATGTATCTTCTTATGCTGGAATCTAGTGCTACAGATAACCATATTTCGGGCCCCGGCGAAGTCCGCGTGGAGGCTGAATTTACCGACCGTAGTGCCAAAGATACCTTCTTTGCCCACCCTGGCATTGAAGTCGCCAAGCACGATTTTGACATCGTGGCGGGGGCATCTCTCATAAGTGCGCTCCAAGCACTCATAAAAGGCATCTTTGGTCACATCGTCCTTCTCTTCCGTCGGGGCGTGGGCGCAAATCAGCGATATGTTGAAGAACCTCGCTTTGATGCGGATTGTGGCTAGACGTTCATTCTCCGGAGTGAATGATAGTACTCGGCGACGGAGTCTCTCTCCCACCACGAATCCAACACCAAACTTGCGCTCCTTTATATGGCCCCTGTAGTAAATGTCACAAGGACCTACTCGTCTCTGTCCTTGTCCCGTCCATCGCATTTCTTGGACGGCGGTGATGTCAGCCTTTATCTTTACGAGGACATCTACCAGCTGGACAGCGGCACCTTCCCAATTAAGGACCGGACATTCCAGGTGCATGCCCTCAAATCATAGTCCTTATTTCGTTTGCCATGGTCGTCATCAAAAGGGGGGGCTCTCATCCGAGGCTGATTGTTGGTTTTCATTGGGGGTGTTTTTTTACGTGGCGGGTCCCAAACCCAGCGCACAACCCTATGCAGGGGTGTTTCGCCTTCTCACTTTAGCTCGCCTTCAAACGGATGTTCTTAGGCTACCCAGAGGATACTTGGTCAAAGACCGGAAGTCGTATATCAACTACTCTTGCTTTATTGTCGGCACCGAGATATGTTTTTTCGATGCGACCAAGTCTCCACTCATTTGGGGGTAGAGTTTCTTGACGTATAACTACCATATCGTTAACGTCTATGTTGCGTTGAGGGTATTTCCACTTATATCTTTTGTGGAGTTCTTTCAAATATTCTTCTTTCCATCGTTTGCAGAAGTGTTGATGGAGTATCTTCAGTTTTTGCCATCTTTGTGCGGTGCTTAGATGTGCATCTTCTAAGTTGGGTTAAGGCTTCATACTCTTCCTGGAAATACTTCTTTTGTGATAAAATAATTAGCTTCGTGCGGGTAGTGTTGAACTCTTCTGGTGTTATTTCAAACGTTGTGTATGACTGCTGTGATTTATTGGGTGACGCGTTCGAACAGAATCTGGCTTTGGGTAAGGAAGAGAATCTATCCAGGATATCCTCTTGTGTTGTGTTCACGAAGGTTCTGATTGGCCGGAGTTCCAGTGTTGTATCGCTTGATATTTTGGTAACTGGCCAGTGTTTCGGGTCGAGTGTTAGCCATTGGGGTCCGTGCCACCAGAGGTCATTGTTAACCATTTCCAGAGGTGTGCGTCCGCGAGTAGCTAGATCTGCCGGGTTGTCTTGACTTTCGACGTGAGTCCAATTTTCGGTTCCAACCTTTTCTGCGATTGTGGCAATTCGGTGGGATACAAAGGTTGTCCATGTGCATGGGGGTTTGCTAAGCCATGAAAGAACAATTGTGGAATCCGTCCAAAGGTGAGTACGGTATTGGGTTATACTTAGTTGGGGTAGGGTCGCATCCACTAGATTCGCCAGAAGAACAGCTCCGCAAAGTTCTAGCCTTGGTAATGATATGGTTTTTATTGGGGCCACACGAGTCTTGGATACCAAAAGGGTTGTCCAGGTATTTGTGTTTGTAGAAACACTGATATAGAGGGCTGCTGCGTGGGCCCTTTTTCAGATGCGTCAGAGAATCCATGAAATTTGATGATCGCCGATGTCGAAAAGTGGGTCCGTCGAGGAATTTCAATGAGATTTAAGGAATCATAGTCCTTTATGAATATTTTCCATCGATGGAGGGTTAAGGGTTTCAGACATTCATCCCAATCGGATTTATCCAGCCAGATCTGTTGCATTATTATTTTAGCTGTGACTACAACGGGGCTGAGCCAACTAGCTGGGTCGAACAATTTTGCTATAATCGATAGTACTTCTCTTTTAGTATACGACGATTTATCCTGAATAGGGTTGATGAGAAAAAAGAACGCATCTTTTTTTGCATTCCATCTGATTCCTAGTGTTTTTGTGTTACTGGATTCTGGTAAACTGAGTGAGTTGGTATCCAATAGATGTTCTTGTGGGATTCCAGATAAAACGTTCGGGTCATTTGAGGTCCATTTGCGTAGAGCAAATCCTGCGGACTTCAAGGATGAAGTGAGTTCATCTCGTGCCAATATCGCTGTTCGTACGTCATGTGCTCCTGCAAGTACATCATCAACATACATTCCGTTTCGAAGTATCTCTGCTGCCAGTGGGTGGGTTCCTTGTACATCATCCGCTAATTTAAGGAGGGTACGGATAGCTAGAAATGGAGCACAGTTAATACCAAACGTAACAGTTTGTAATTCAAAGTCTTCTATAGGGTCGTCAGAGGATTTCCTAAATAAGATTCTTTGAAACGGAGTGTGTCTGCTTTCAACGAGTATTTGACGATACATTTTTTGGATATCTGCGTTGAATACGATTTGAAACATTCGCCATTTTACTACTAGGATTACGAGGTCTGCTTGTAGAGTGGGTCCAGTATGTAGTACATCGTTGAGGCTGTTCCTGTTCGAGGTGGGGCATGAAGCGTTGAATACCACTCGCAGTTGAGTTGTTATGCGATCCGGTTTAATGACTGCGTGATGTGGCAGATAATACGTTTTCGTATTATCCGCAGGGTCGTATTCAACTTTGGTCATATGACCGAGTTCCAAATACTCGTTGATGGCCTTGTCGTATTCCGCTTTTATTTCGGGTTTTCTCGACAATGACTTTTCATTTCTAAGAAATTGAGCTAGAGCTATGTGTCTTGAGTTGCCCAATTCTATGTTTTCTGGAGTTTTAAAGGGTAATGTTACCACATAGCGCCCATCTGAGTTTCTGTGGGTCGTATTTTTATAAATTTGCTCACAAACTATATCTGAAGTTGAAGGTAGAGGCTTCCTTGGAACTTCTTCAACTTCCCAAAATTGTGTGAGCAACTTGTCTGGGGTCATCTTATTGAAAAATGACATTATCGAGGGTGATAAGGGTTTTTCTGGTGTGGTTCCGGATAAAATCCATCCGAATTCCGTTTCTTGGGCTAGAGGGGTCCCGAGTACATTTTTCCGTACACCACTGAGAATTATTTGTGGGTACAGGTCACTTCCGATCAATATGTCCACTGGTCTGGGTTTATAAAAGTGAGGGTCAGCTAAACTAAAACCGAAATCTGTATTAGTGATGATCCTACTAAGTGAGTGAGTGGGTAAATTATCGGTTAAAGATTTTAAGATAAACGTGTGTTGTTATCTTAAACTCCTTTCTTGTCGGTGAACTAAGGGTGAGTTCACAAATTTTGGAAGAAGTCGCCGAAACGGTGTTGTTCAATCCAGTCACTTGTGCATTTCTCCTGAACGTGGGTATGTCCAATTTTCTCTGGAATTTCTCTGAAACAAAAGTGGCTTCTGACCCGGAGTCGACTAGTGCGCGAGCTGTGAATATTTGCCCTTTGTATAAAACTTGGACTACAGCAGTACCTAACAAAATCTGCTTCCCACTAAAGTTTAGAGGGTCTTGAGTTTTAGTGGACTGTAAGAGGGTTGTGTAGGCTTGCGGATTTATATTTGTATTAAGGGTTTGGGAGGTACTACTGGTGCTTGGGTCAAGAGGCGGGTTTGAGGCTCTTGATCCTTGCGGGGGGGATTGGGAACGGGTTGGTGTATCCCTATGCAGAAGTGTGTTATGTTTCTTTCTGCATATTCTACAAGAATATTTGCTCTTGCAATCTCTGAAACTGTGAGATAATGCAAGGCAATTGAAGCAATAACCATTATTTTTAATTGTGGTTATTCGGGTCTCAACATTCATTTGTAAGAACTTTGGACATTCTCGAATTGAATGTTGTGTTCTACAAAGCTTACAACTTTCAATGTCTTTAGGCTTTTTTGAAAGGTTGTTGCCTCGAACTGGGTGTGCACTAGCTTGTGAAAAATCCAGGGTCGAAGTTCCGGAAACATTAGCGTGAAATGTGTTGAACTTCCTGTCTTTTCCTTTCCTATAGGATCCACTGTCGGATTGGGTCACTGGAACGGGGTCAGTTAGATTTCCGACTGCTTCCAAAGATTTATATCGATGAGTGAGAAACGCGTCGAGAGTTTTCCAGGATGGTATTTCCGAGTTATCTTCTAGGGTGTCCTCGAATTGATGAAGTAGGGTTTTGGGTAATTTCAATCCGCATAAGAAGATTAACATGGGGTCCCAACTACTAGTGTCTATGTACACGTTGTGTAGATTTGTGAGGCAATTGTTGATGGTCCTCTGAAGGTGTTTGATCGCGCTTCCACTTTCTTGGGTTGCTTGGGGTAAGTTGAATAAAATCTTCAGTTGAGCGTTGACCTGAACTCGTTTGTTCTCGTATTGGGATACCAGGTCTCTCCATGCCATCAGAAAACCATCATTTGTTAAGGGTGTATTTTTAACAATTGCTCTTGCTTCTCCTCGGGTTTTTTGAATCAAATGGAACAGTTTTTCCACGTTGCTGATTTTGTGATTGTTTACGTATATAGCCGTAAACATATCTCGGAATGAAGGCCAGGTTGCGAAATCTCCATAAAATATGTCCGTATCACAAGGGGGTATATGTATTGAGGGTCCTATGTCCCGCGATGTAAATTCTTCTGAAACTCTTTCCTTTATTGGGGTTGGGGTCTTGAGATCATCAATAGCTTTATTAATGGATCCTAAACTCTTTAAATATAATTGATGACCTTTTTTAAAATTTTCTTTGATTTTTGCAAAAACAATAGTTTCACCGGGTTTTTGTGGGGTTCTACGAACGGCATCATACGACTTGTTTGCCTTGTCGTATATCGCGTTGAGTTCAACCCTTTTTATTTCTAGGGTATAAATAGACTCATCTTCGGGTTGGGTGTCGTAATGTTCCTCAATGTATTCGAACAAATCGGAAATACAAAATTTAAATTCTTCCATTGCTATTAAAAATTCACTTAACCAGGTCGTAATAATTAATTAAATTGAAATAAAACAAATAATAAATTTGAAAAACAATTTCTTTATTTAAGTTTGAATTGGAATAAGTTAATAAGCAACGACTTTATTTTTTTATTTGCTGTTTATATTTTGAACCGCAAAATATAATGAGTGAAATTCCGACGAACGAAAAATTTCCTAATGGGTATTTTGAAATTTTTCCTACTGGGTTTGTTTTTTTGCTTGCTCACACTGCACTTGCAGTCAACGTTAGTTCGTTGTTAGTTGAGCGGGTAAAACAATAAAACATATGTACGCGTAGGTACGGGTGGGTGCCAAAGCAACGCTATTTGGCTCTCAAAATTTATATGCGTATGTATGTATGTCAACGGGTAAGGTGCAAAGCGGAATATGGCAATAACAAAGTTAGCAAATACTTTGTGCTTAATACCGGTTAAGCAAAAGATTTACTTTGGAATAGAATATTAATTTTGTTTTTGTTTCACTTTGCCGTTTTATTCCGATTTGCACCAATTTTTGTATATCACAATATTTTAAATAAATTTGAGTTTGGGTACTTACAATTTTTCCACGTATGGGTTTGATGATAAAGTAGTTGATTCGTTGATTGGGTGAGTAAATATTAATCCTGTTGATTCAAAATATAGTTGATTGGGTGGGTGAAAAAGTGCAAATCCTGATGATCCAAAATCCTGATTTTCAAAATGATGTTGAATTGGGTGGGTTTATTTTATGAGGCGCTCGATCCGGCTCGAAGGACCAAAATGTCGGGGTGATCGACGTGAGTTTGCCGGTGTGCCAAATAAAATAAAAACTATTAGAATTCGGGTAATTAACAATTCAATTTGTGTATTTGAGGGTGTGTAATATATGTATATGTATGTTAGTATATACAAGTGTGTGGGTATGTGTGGATATATACTTATAATTTGGGTTAGATGAAATAAGTATAAATATAATTCGTATATAACTTAAGGGGTAAATTATAAGTATAATGCAATATAAATTTAAAATAAAACCTGATGTGGTTACTAATTCCCACGTTGATTTTCAAAGGTTCTGCTGCTGTGGTTGCTGCTAATACTGCTGCTGCTGGTTGTTGTTGTGGCTGCTGATATTGCTGCTACTATTTTTTGGCGCCTATGTCTCCGTCCGCTATGGTGATTCGTTTTATTGTGTCTTTTTGTTTCGTTGGGTATTTCGCTGTTATGTTGGCGCTGTTGGGTGTTTTTTGCTTTGTCCTCTAATTCATATTTAGACGAGTTAGGAGGACAATGCAGGGATGTGTTCATTTGGTATGAACAAACGTAATGAAGGTAATATAAAGCCATGGCGGCATAACGACAGTGCATTTAGAAGAATTCCGTAATCTTATATTTAGGTATAAAGTCGATTTTGTTGTATATACGCATTTAGCAATCGATATCGAAATGCTTCAAATCATTAGTTCAACATATTTAATTTAATAAACCTTCTTTAACGAACGGAAGTTGGCGTAACGCCATGGCGGCATAACGGTAGCGCATTTAGAGGAATTCCGTAATCTTATATTTAGGTATAAAGTCGATTTTCTTGTATATACACATTTAGCAATCGATATCGAAATGCTTTAAATCATTAGTTTAACATATTTAAGTTAATAAACCTTCTATATCGAACTGAAGTTGGCATAAAGCCATGGCGGCATAACGGCAGTGCATTTAGAGAATTCCGTTATCTTATATTTAGGTATTAAGTCGATTTTCTTGTATATACACATTTAGCAATCGATATCGAAATGCTTAAAACTCATTAGTTTAACATATTTAAGTTAATAAACCTTCTTTAACGATCTGAAGTTGGCATAAAGCCATGGCGGCATAACGGCAGTGCATTTAGAAGAATTCCGTTATCTTATATTTAGGTAAAAAGGTCGATTTTCTTGTATATACCCATTTAGCAATCGATATCGAAAATGCTTAAAACTCACGGGTTTTAAAGCATTTTTAAAGGTTAATTAACCTTCTTTATCTTACCGAAGTTTAAAAACCATAAAGCCATAACGGCAGTGTATTTGGGTGAATTCCGTAAGCTTTTATTTAGGTAAAAAAGTCGATTTTGTTGTATATACACATTTAGCAATCGATATCGAAATGCTTCAAATCATTATTTTAAAGCATATTTAAGTTAATTAACCTTTTTTAAAGCGTATTGAAGTTGATATAAAGCCATGCGGCATAACGGGAGTGCATTTAAGAATTCCGTAATCTTATATTTAGGTATAAAGTCGATTTTCTTGTATATACTCATTTAGCAATCGATATCGAAATGCTTCAACTCATTAGTTTAACATATTTAAGTTAATAAACTTTCTTTACGTAACTGAAGTTGACATAAAGCCATAACGGCATAACGGCAGTGCATTTAGAGAATTCCGTAATCTTATATTTAGGTATAAAGTCGATTTTCTTGTATATACACATTTAGCAATCGATATCGAAATGCTTCAAATCATTAGTTTAACATATTTAAGTTAATAAACCTTCTTTAACGAACGAAGTTGGCGAAAACGCCATGGCGGCATAACGGTAGTGCATTTAAAAGGAATTCCGTAATCTTATATTTAGGTATAAAGTCGATTTTGTTGTATATACGCATTTAGCAATCGATATCAAGATGCTTCAACTCATTAGTTTAACATATTTAAGTTAATAAACCTTCTATATCGAACTGAAGTTGGCATAAAGCCATGGCGGCATAACGGCAGTGCATTTAGAGGAATTCCGTAACCTTATATTTAGGTATAAAGTCGATTTTCTTATATATACACATTTAGCAATCGATATCGAAATGCTTCAAATCATTAGTTCAACATATTTAATTTAATAAACCTTCTTTAACGAACGGAAGTTGGCGTAACGCCATGGCGGCATAACGGTAGTGCATTTAGAGGAATTCCGTAACTTATATTTAGGTATAAAGTCGATTTTGTTGTATATATACATTTAGCAATCGATATCAAGATGCTTCAACTCATTAGTTTAACATATTTAAGTTAATAAACCTTCTTTATCGACTGAAGTTGGCATAAGCCAGGCGGCATAACGGCAGTGCATGTAGAAGAATTCCGTAATCTTTTATTTAGGTATAAAGTCGATTTTGTTGTATATACACATTTAGCAATCGATATCGAAATGCTTCAAATCATTAGTTTAACATATTTAAGTTAATTAACCTTCTTTAGCGTACTGAAGTTGATATAAAGCCATGGCGGCATAACGGCAGTGCATTTAAAGAATTCCGTAATCTTATATTTAGGTATAAAGTCGATTTTCTTGTATATACGCATCTAGCAATAGATATCGAAATGCTTCAACTCATTAGTTTAACATATTTAAGTTAATAAACCTTCTTTAACTATGAAGTTGATATAAAGCCATGGCGGCATAACGGCAGTGCATTTAGAGAATTCCGTAATCTTATATTTAGGTATAAAGTCGATTTTCTTGTATATACACATTTAGCAATCGATATCGAAATGCTCAAATCATTAGTTTAACATATTTAAGTTAATAAACCTTCTTTAACGAACGAAGTTGGCATAAAGCCATGGCGGCATAACGGCAGTGCATTTAGAAGAATTCCGTAATCTTATATTTAGGTATAAAGTCGATTTTGTTGTATATACGCATTTAGCAATCGATATCAAGATGCTTCAACTCATTAGTTTAACATATTTAAGTTAATAAACCTTCTATATCGAACTGAAGTTGGCATAAAGCCATGGCGGCATAACGTCAGTGCATTTAGAGGAATTCCGTAACCTTATATTTAGGTATAAAGTCGATTTTCTTATATATACACATTTAGCAATCGATATCGAAATGCTTCAAATCATTAGTTCAACATATTTAATTTAATAAACCTTCTTTAACGAACGGAAGTTGGCGTAACGCCATGGCGGCATAACGGTAGTGCATTTAGAGGAATTCCGTAACCTTATATTTAGGTATAAAGTCGATTTTGTTGTATATATACATTTAGCAATCGATATCAAGATGCTTCAACTCATTAGTTTAACATATTTAAGTTAATTAAACCTTCTTTATCGAACTGAAGTTGGCATAAAGCCATGGCGGCATAACGGCAGTGCATGTAGAAGAATTCCGTAATCTTATATTTAGGTATAAAGTCGATTTTCTTGTATATACACATTTAGCAATCGATATCGAAATGCTTCAAATCATTAGTTTAACATATTTAAGTTAATTAAACCTTCTTTAAGCGTACTGAAGTTATATAAAGCCATGGCGGCATAACGGCAGTGCATTTAGAAGAATTCCGTAATCTTATATTTAGGTATAAAGTCGATTTTCTTGTATATACGCATCTAGCAATAGATATCAAGATGCTTCAACTCATTAGTTTAACATATTTAAGTTAATAAACCTTCTTTAACTGAAGTTGGCATAAAGCCATGGCGGCATAAGGGTCAGTGCATTTAGAGGAATTCCGTAACCTTATATTTAGGTATAAAGTCGATTTTCTTGTATATACACATTTAGTAATCGATATCGAAATGCTGCAAATCATTAGTTTAACATATTTAATTTAATAAACCTTCTTTAACGAACTGAAGTTGGCGAAAACGCCTTGGCGGCATAACGGCAGTGCATTTAGAAGAATTCCGTAATCTTATATTTAGGTATAAAGTCGATTTTGTTGTATATGCGCATTTAGCAATCGATATCAAGATGCTTCAACTCATTAGTTTAACATATTTAAGTTAATAAACCTTCTATATCGAACTGAAGTTGGCATAAAGCCATGGCGGCATAACGTCAGTGCATTTAGAGGAATTCCGTAACCTTATATTTAGGTATAAAGTCGATTTTCTTATATATACACATTTAGCAATCGATATCGAAATGCTTCAAATCATTAGTTCAACATATTTAATTTAATAAACCTTCTTTAACGAATGGAAGTTGGCGTAACGCCATGGCGGCATAACGGTAGTGCATTTAGAGGAATTCCGTAACCTTATATTTAGGTATAAAGTCGATTTTGTTGTATATATACATTTAGCAATCGATATCAAGATGCTTCAACTCATTAGCTTAACATATTTAAGTTATTAAACCATCTTTAACGATCTGAAGTTGACATATAGCCACGGCGGCATTACGGCAGTGCATGTAGAAGAATTCCGTAATCTTTTATTTAGGTATAAAGTCGATTTTCTTTTATATACACATTTAGATATCGATATCGAAATGCTTCAAATCATTAGTTTAACATATTAAGTTAATAAACATTTTTTAGCTTACTGAAGTCTACATAAAGCCATGGCGGCATAACGACAGTGCATTTAGAAGAATTCCGTAATCTTATATTTAGGTATAAAGTCGATTTTCTTGTATATACGCATCTAGCAATAGATATCGAAATGCTTCAAGTCATTAGTTTAACATATTTAAGTTAATTAACCTTCTTTAACTTATTGAAATTGATATAAGGCCATGGCGGCATAACGACAGTAGATTTGGAAGAATTCCGTAATCTTATATTTAGGTATAAAGTCGATTTTGTTGTATATACACATTTAGCAATCGATATCGAAATGCTTCAAATCATTAGTTCAACATATTTAAGTTAACTAACCTTCTTTATCTTACTGAAGTTTACATAAAGCCAAAACGGTATAACGGCAGTGCATTTGGAAGAATTCCGTAATCTTATATTTAGGTAAAAAGTCGATTTTCTTGTATATACACATTTAGCTATCGATATCGAAATGCTTCAAATCATTCGTTTAACATATTTAAGTTAGTTAACCTTCTTTAACGTAATGAAGGTGATATAAAGCCATGGCGGCATAACGACAGTGCATTTAGAAGAATTCCGTAATCTTATATTTTGGTATAAAGTCGATTTTGTTGTATATACGCATTAAGCAATCGATATCGAAATGCTTCAAATCATTAGTTTAACATATTTAAGTTAATAAACCTTCTTTAACGAACGGAAGTTGGCTTAAAGCCATGGCGGCATAACGGCAAATCATTAGTTTAACATATTAAGTTAATAAACATTTTTTAGCATACTGAAGTCTACATAAAGCCTTAACGGTATAACGGCAGTGCATTTATAAGAATTCTGTAATGTTATAATTTGATATATAAAGTCGATTTTCTTGTATATATACATTTCGCAATCGATATCGAAATGCTTCTGATAACTGGTTTAACATATTTAAGTTAATTAACCTTCTTTAACGTATTGAAGTTGGCATAGAGCCATGGCGGCATAACGGCAGTGCATGTAGAAGAATTCCGTTTGCTTATATTTAGGTGTACAGTCGATTTTCTTGTATATACACATTTAGCAAGCGATATCGAAATGCTTCAAATCATTAGTTTATCATATTTAAGTTAATAAACCTTCTAAAACGAACGGCAGTTGGCTTAAAGCCATGGCGGCATAACGGCAAATCATTAGTTTAACATATTAAATTAATAAACATTTTTTAGCTTACTGAAGTCTACATAAAGCCTTAACGGTATAACGGCAGTGCATTTAGAAGAATCCCGTTATCTTATATTTAGGTATAAATTCGATTTTCTTGTACATACGCATTTAGCAAGCGATATCGAAATGCTTCAAATCATTAGTTTAACATATTTAAGTTAATTAACCTTCTGAAACTTATTGAAGTTGGCACAAAGCCATGGCGGCATAACGGCAGTGCATGTAGAAGAATTCCGTTTGCTTATGTTTAGGTGTAAAGTCGATTTTCTTGTATATACACATTTAGCAATCGATATCGAGATGCTTCAAATCATTAGCTTAACATATTTAAGTTATTTAGCCTTCTTTAACGTAATGAAGGTGATATAAAGCCATGGCGGCATAACGACAGTACATTTGGAAGTATTCCGTAATATTATGTTTAGATATAAATTCGATTTTCTTTTATATACACATTTAGCAATCGATATCGAAATGCTTCAAATCATTAGTTTACCAAATTTCAGTTAATTAAACATCCTTATTTTACTGAAGTCTACAAAAGCCTTAACGGCATAACGGCAGTGTATTTAGAAGTATTACGTAATCTTATATTTAGGTGTAAAGTCGATTTTCTTGTATATATGCATTAAGAATCGATATCGATATCGATATGCTTCAAATCATTTCTTAACGAACGGAAATTGGCTTAAAGCCATGGCGGCATAACGGCAGTGCATTTAGAAGAACTCCGTAATTTTATATTTATGTATAAAGTCGATTTTCTTATATATACACATTTAGCAATCGATATCGAAATGCTTCAAATCATTAGTTCAACATATTTAAGTTAACTAACCTTCTTTATCTTACTGATGTTTACATAAAGCCAAAACGGTATAACGGCAGCGCATTTGGAAGAATTCCGTAATCTTTTATTTAGGTAAAAAGTCGATTTTCTTGTACATACACATTTAGCTATCGATATCGAAATGCTTCAAATCATTCGTTTAACATATTTAAGTTAGTTAGCCTTCTTTAACGTAATGAAGGTGATATAAAGCCATGGCGGCATAACGACAGTGCATTTAGAAGAATTCCGTAACCTTATAATTTGGTATAAAGTCGATTTTGTTGTATATACGCATTAAGCAATCGATATCGAAATGCTTCAAATCATTAGTTTAACATATTTAAGTTAATAAACCTTCTTTAACGAACGGAAGTTGGCTTAAAGCCATGGCGGCATAACGGCAAATTATTAGTTTAACATATTAAGTTAATAAACATTTTTTAGCATACTGAAGTCTACATAAAGCCTTAACGGTATAACGGCAGTGCATTTAGAAGTATTCTGTAATGTTATAATTTGATATATAAAGTCGATTTTCTTGTATATATACATTTCGCAATCGATATTGAAATGTTTCAGATAACTGGTTTAACATATTTAAGTTAATTAACCTTCTTTAACGTATTGAAGTTGGCATAAAGCCATGGCGGCATAACGGCAGTGCATGTAGAAGAATTCCGTAATGTTATAATTTTATATTTAGGTATAAAGTCGATTTTCTTGTATTTACACATTTAGCAATCGATATCGATATGTTTCAAATCATAAGTTTAACATATTTAAGTTAATTAACCTTCTTTAAAGTATTGAAGTTGTTAAAGCCATGGCGGCATAACGGCAAATCTTTTAGTTTAACATATTAAATTAATAAACATTTTTTAGCTTACTGAAGTCTACATAAAGCCTTAACGGTATAACGGCAGTGCATTTAGAAGAATCCGTTATCTTATATTTAGTATAAATTCGATTTTCTTGTACATACGCATTTAGCAAGCGATATCGAAATGCTTCAAATCATTAGTTTAACATATTTAAGTTAATTAACCTTCTGAAACTTATGAAGTTGCACAAAGCCATGGCGGCATAACGGCAGTGCATGTAGAAGAATTCCGTTTGCTTATGTTTAGGTGTAAAGTCGATTTTCTTGTATATACACATTTAGCAATCGATATCGAGATGCTTCAAATCATTAGCTTAACATATTTAAGTTATTTAGCCTTCTTTAACGTAATGAAGGTGATATAAAGCCATGGCGGCATAACGACAGTACATTTGAAGTATTCCGTAATATTATGTTTAGATATAAATTCGATTTTCTTTTATATACACATTTAGCAATCGATATCGAAATGCTTCAAATCATTAGTTTACCAAATTTCAGTTAATTAAACATCCTTATTTTACTGAAGTCTACAAAAGCCTTAACGGCATAACGGCAGTGTATTTAGAAGTATTACGTAATCTTATATTTAGGTGTAAAGTCGATTTTCTTGTATATATGCATAAGAATCGATATCGATATCGATATGCTTCAAATCATTTCTTAACGAACGGAAATTGGCTTAAAGCCATGGCGGCATAACGGCAGTGCATTTAGAAGAACTCCGTAATTTTATATTTATGTATAAAGTCGATTTTCTTATATTACACATTTAGCAATCGATATCGAAATGCTTCAAATCATTAGTTCACATATTTAAGTTAACTAACCTTCTTATCTTACTGATGTTTACATAAAGCCAAAACGGTATAACGGCAGCGCATTTGGAAGAATTCCGTAATCTTTTATTTAGGTAAAAAGTCGATTTTCTTGTACATACACATTTAGCTATCGATATCGAAATGCTTCAAATCATTCGTTTAACATATTTAAGTTAGTTAGCCTTCTTTAACGTAATGAAGGTGATATAAAGCCATGGCGGCATAACGACAGTGCATTAGAAGAATTCCGTAACCTTATAATTTGGTATAAAGTCGATTTTGTTGTATATACGCATTAAGCAATCGATATCGAAATGCTTCAAATCATTAGTTTAACATATTTAAGTTAATAAACCTTCTTTAACGAACGGAAGTTGGCTTAAAGCCATGGCGGCATAACGGCAAATTATTAGTTTAACATATTAAGTTAATAAACATTTTTTAGCATACTGAAGTCTACATAAAGCCTTAACGGTATAACGGCAGTGCATTTAGAAGTATTCTGTAATGTTATAATTTGATATATAAAGTCGATTTTCTTGTATATATACATTTCGCAATCGATATTGAAATGTTTCAGATAACTGGTTTAACATATTTAAGTTAATTAACCTTCTTTAACGTATTGAAGTTGGCATAAAGCCATGGCGGCATAACGGCAGTGCATGTAGAAGAATTCCGTAATGTTATAATTTTATATTTAGGTATAAAGTCGATTTTCTTGTATTTACACATTTAGCAATCGATATCGATATGTTTCAAATCATAAGTTTAACATATTTAAGTTAATTAACCTTCTTTAAAGTATTGAAGTTGATATAAAGCCATGGCGGCATAAATGCAGTGCATTTAGAAGAATTCCGTAATCTTATATTTAGGTACAAAGCCGATTTTGTTGTATATACACATTTAGCAATCGATATCGAGATGCTTCAACTCATTAGTTTAACATATTTAAGTTAATAAACTTTCTATATCGAACTGAAGTTGGCATAAAGCCATGGCGGCATAACGCTAGTGCATGTAGAAGAATTCCGTAATGTTATAATTTTATATTTAGGTATAAAGTCGATTTTCTTGTATTTACACATTTAGCAATCGATATCGATATGCTTCAAATCATTAGTTTAACATATTTAAGTTAATTAACCTTCTTTAAAGTATTGAAGTTGATATAAACCCATGGCGGCATAAATGCAGTGCATTTAGAAGTATTCCGTAATTTTATATTTAGGTATAAAGCCGATTTTGTTGTATATACACATTTAGCAATCGACATCGAGATGCTTCAACTCACTAGCTTAACATATTTAAGTTAATACACCTTCTTTAACGATCTGAAGTTGGCATATAGCCACGGCGGCATTACGGCAGTGCATGTAGAAGAATTCCGTAATCTTTTATTTAGGTATAAAGTCGATTTTCTTTTATATACACATTAAGATATCGATATCGAAATGCTTCAAATCATTAGTTTAACATATTAAGTTAATAAACATTTTTTAGCTTACTGAAGTCTACATAAAGCCTTAACGGTATAACGGCAGTGCATTTAGAAGAATCCCGTTATCTTATATTTAGGTATAAATTCGATTTTCTTGTATATACGCATTTAGCAAGCGATATCGAAATGCTTTAAATCATTAGTTTAACATATTTAAGTTAATAAACCTTCTATATCGAACTGAAGTTGGCATAAAGCCATGGCGGCATAACGGCAGTGCATGTAGAAGAATTCCGTTATCTAATATTTAGGTATTAAGTCGATTTTCTTGTATATACACATTTAGCAATCGATATCGAAATGCTTCAACTCATTAGTTTAACATATTTAAGTTAATAAACCTTCTTTAACGATCTGAAGTTGGCATAAAGCCATGGCGGCATAACGGCAGTGCATGTAGAAGAATTCCATTATCTTATATTTAGGTATAAGGTCGATTTTCTTGTATATACACATTTAGCAATCGATATCGAAATGCTTCAAATCATTAGTTTAACATATTTAAGTTAATAAACCTTCTTTAACTCACTGAAGTCTACATAAAGACTTAACGGTATAACTGCAGTGCATTCAGAAGAATTCCGTAATCTTCTATTTAGGTATAAAGTCGATTTTCTTGTCTTTACATATTAAGCAATCGATATCGAAATGCTTCAAATCATTAGTTTAACATATTTAAGTTAGTTAACCCTCTCTATCTTACTGAAGTCTGCATAAAGAATTAACGGCATAACGGCAGTGCATTTAAAAGAATTGCGTTATCTTATATTTAGGTATAAAGTCGATTTTGTTGTATATACACATTTAGCAAGCGATATCGAAATGCTTCAAATCATTAGTTTAACATATTTAAGTTAATTAACCTTCTTTAGCGTATTGAAGTTGATATAGAGAAATGGCGGCATAACGGCAGTGCATTTAGAAGAATTCCGTAATCTTATATTTAGGTATAAAGACGATTTTGTTGTATATACACATTTAGCAATCGATATCGAGATGCTTCAACTCATTAGCTTAATATATTTAAGTTAATAAACCTTCTTTAACGATCTAAAGTTGGCATATAGCCACGGCGGCATAACGGCAGTGCATTTAGAAGAATTCCGTAATCTTATATTTAGGTATAAAGTAGATTTTCTTGTTTATACACATTTAGCAAGCGATATCGAAATGCTTCAAATCATTAGTTTAACATATTTAAGTTAATTAACCTTCTTTAACGTATTGAAGTTGATATAGAGAAATGGCGGCATAACGGCAGTGCATTTAGTAGAATTCCGTAATCTTATATTTAGGTATAAAGACGATTTTGTTGTATATACACATTTAGCAATCGATATCGAGATGCTTCAACTCATTAGCTTAATATATTTAAGTTAATAAACCTTCTTTAACGATCTAAAGTTGGCATATAGCCACGGCGGCATAACGGCAGTGCATTTAGAAGAATTCCGTAATCTTATATTTAGGTATAAAGTCGATTTTAATTGTTATACACATTTAGCAAGCGATATCGAAATGCTTCAAATTATTAATTTAACATATTTGAGTTAATTAACGCTTTTTATCTTACTGATGTCTACAAAGGCCTTAACGGCATAACGGCAGTGCATTTAGAAGAATTCCGTAATCTTATATTTAGGTATAAAGTCGATTTTGTTGTATATACACATTTAGCAATCGATAACGAAATGCTTCAAATCATTAGTTTGACATATGTAAGTTAATTAACCTTCTTTATCTTACTGAAGTTTACACAAAGCCATAACGGTATAACGGCAGTGCATTTGGAAGAATTCCGTAATCTTGTATTTAGGTATAAAGTCGATTTTTTTGTATATACACATTTAGATATCGATATCGAAATGCTTCAAATCATTAGTTTAACATATTAAGTTAATAAACATTTTTTAGCTTACTGAAATCTACATAAAGCCTTAACGGTATAACAGCAGTGCATTTAGAAGAATCCCGTTATCTTATATTTAGTTATAAATCCGATTTTCTTGTATATACGCATTTAGTAAGCGATATTGATATGCCTCAAATCATTAGTTTAACTTATTTAAGTTAATTAACCTTCTTTAACGAACGGAAGTTGGCATAAAGCCATGGCGGCATAACGGCAGTGCATTTAGAAGAATTCCGTAATGTTATAATTTTATATTTAGGTATAAAGTCGATTTTCTTGTATTTACACATTTAGCAATCGATATCGAAATGCTTCAAACCATTAGTTTAACATATTTAAAATAATTAACCTTCTTTAGCGTAATGAAGGTGATATAAAGCCATGGCGGCATAACGACAGTACCTGTGGAAGAACTCCGTAATCTTATATTTAGGTATAAATTCGATTTTCTTGTATATATACATTTCGCAATCGATATCGAAATGCTTCAGATAACTGGTTTAACATATTTTAGCTTATAAACCTCCTTTAGCGAACTGAAGTTGACATAAAGCCATAACGGCACTGCATTTGGAGGAATTCCGTAGTCTTATATTTAGGCATAAAGTCGATTTTTCTGTATATACACATTTTGCAGTCGATATCGAAATGCTTCAAATAACTGGTTTAGCATATTTAAGTTAATTAACCTTCTTTATCTTTCTGAAGTTTACATAAAGCCATAACGGTAGTATATTTATATGAATTCCGTTATCTTATATTTAGGCATAAAGTCGATTTTTTTGTACATACACATTTAGCAATCGATATCGAAATGCTTCAAATCATTAGTTTAACATATTTGAAATAATTAACGCTTTTTATCTTACTGATGTCTACAAAGGCCTTAGCGGCATAACGGCAGTGCATTTAGAAGAATTCCGTAATCTTATATTTAGGTATAAAGTCGATTTTGTTGTATATACTCATTTAGCAATCAATATCGAAATGCTTCAAATCAATAGTGTAACATATTTAAGTTAATAAACCTTCTTTAACATATTGGAGGTGATACAAAGCCATGATGGCATAACGACAGTACATTTGGAAGAATTCCGTAATCTTATATTTAGGTATAATGTCGATCTTCTTGTATATACACATTTAGCAATCGATATCGAAATGCTTCAAATCATTAGTTTAACATATTTAAGAAAATTAATCCTCTTTTTCTTACTGAAGTCTACACAAGCCTTAACGGCATAACGGCAGTGCATTTGGAAGAGTTCCGTAATCTTATATTTAGGTATTAAGTCGATTTTGTTGTATATACGCATTTAGCAATCGACATCGAAATGCTTCAAATCATGAGTTTAACATATTTATGATAATTAACCCTCTTTATCTTACTGAAGTCTACAAAAGCCTTAACGGCATAACGACAGCGCATTTAGAAGAATTCCGTAATCCTCTATTTAGGTATAAAGTCGATTTTTTATATATACTCATTTAGCACTCCATATCGAAATGCTTCAAATCATTAGTTTAACATATTTAAGTTAATTAACCCTCTTTATCTTATTGAAGTCTACAAAAGCCTTAACGGCATAACGGCAGTGCATTTAGAAGAATTCCGTAATCTTATATTTAGGTATAAAGTCGATTTTCTTGTATATACTCATTTAGCAA
>CM050327.1:70304051-70319051 GCA_027475135.1 Bactrocera correcta | reverse complement strand
ATAACTGGTTTAATATATTTAAGTTAATAAACCTTCTTTAACGAACTGAAGTTAACATAAAGTGCATTTAGAAGAATTCCGTTATCTTATATTTAGGTATAAAGTCGATTTTGTATATAAACACATTTAGCAATCGATATCGAGATGCTTCAACTCATTTTAACATATTTATGCTAATAAACCTTCTTTAACGAACTGAAGTTGGCATAAAGCCATGGCGGCATAACGGCAGTGCATGTAGAAGAATTCCGTTAGCTTATATTTAGGTGTAGAGTCGATTTTCTTGTATATACACATTTAGCAATCGATATCGAGATGCTTCAAATCATTAGTTAACATATTTAAGTTATTTAGCCTTCTTTAACGTAATGAAGGTGATATAAAGCCATGGCGGCATAACGACAGTACATTTGGAAGTATTCCGTAATCTTATGTTTACATATAAATTCGATTTTCTTTTATATACACATTTAGCAATCGATATCGAAATGCTTCAAATCATTAGTTTACCAAATTTCAGTTAATTAAACATCTTTATTTTACTGAAGTCTACAAAAGCCTTAACGGCATAACGGCAGTGCATTTAGAAGAATTACGTAATCTTATATTTAGGTATAAAGTCGATTTTCTTGTATATATGCATTTAGCAATCGATATCGAAATGCTTTAAATCATTAGTTCAACATATTTAATTTAGTAAACTTTCTTTAACGAACGGAAGTTGGCGTAAAGCCATGGCGGCATAACGGTAGTGCATTTAGAGGAGTGCCGTAACCTTACATTTAGGTATTGTTTATGCGACTTCATGGCATCTCACCCCTCACCACAACATTCATCACACCACACAACATTCAGCACACAACATAACATTCATCACATAACTCACACTCATCATACAACACAACATTCAGCACACAACATACACCATCATACACGCAACCCCACGCAACAAACCAACCACACTACACACCACACGTTATCGTTTCACCACCTAACCGACCAAAAAGGATTGGTTAGATGGGGGTGAACTCTATTCGATTTCTACGCCCGTACGATAGAGTCACGTCTCGCCAGCTTTTTCACGTTTAATCCGCGTTTCGCTAATTTGTGGTACGAAGCAGAGAAAACCCCTTTTCGGTCGAGTGTGTGTGATTGTGCACCAGCAGCAGCAGTTTAGTGAGATTTTCTGTGGGCAATACCGACGCCAAAAGCTTTTGTGAAATTAAGAAACAAAAAAAAATATATACAACACTGTGAACCAGATTTAATTGTCCAGAAATACAAGTGGTTGAATTTTAAATTTAACGTATCTTTTACTTTAACATAGGCAACAGGGTTACATAGCCAAAGCTCACAGTAAGTATCCCCAGTGGAAATAAGTGAAAAGAACAAATGGTCCTTCGAGCCTCTCAGAAAGGCACCTAAGAAAAAAAAAAAAAAAAACCAAACAACAAACGTAAATTAGAAACTGAAAAAATTAAAATTAAATACATAAAGAAAAAGTGCAAAAAAAAAAAAAAAAAAAAAGTGAAGAAAATTAATATTAACAAACAGCATAAAACGGGCGCGGTATAACACCAAACAAAGGTCAATAACCTCAAAATACATAAGCGGGCGCGGTTAATACAAAATAACTAACTAAAGAAACTAAAACGAAAGTGAAGTGACAATAGAAACGATACTGAAAAGTGCTGTTAAAAGAAATACATATATGTATAAAAGAATGCTCAAAGTGCAGTGCTAAAAGAACAAGAAAAATACGTACATACATAACGTATAAGTGACAAAACCCCAAAAAACATACGGCAGAACAAACAAGGAGTACAAGCAACGTGGGAACAGACTACAAATCCAACACGGAAAACCTCAAAAAGGAAACAAAAACCAAAAAAAGGAAAACGAGGAGAACACAAAGTATTGCAAAAAAACCCTTGACGGAAGAAAAAGTGAGTCCATTCCAATTTGATTTTGATAAAATTATGTATGCGCATATGTATGCTTGATATACAGTTGAAGCTGTAAGACGGCATACAGCTATTTAGAAATAACCCAACTGTTCTATACGAAAAATCGGTTAGACAGTTCGGTATATGCATATGTATGTATAGGTACCGAAATAAATAAAAAAAAAATTGCGGTACCTGCCTAACGCTTATTTTGTGTTTGCAAACACACTATAATTTTCAAAAATCAAAAAAAAAAAAAAATTTTTCAAAGTCAAGTATTATTACTTGCATGTTCTGGTGATACCCCTTGGGCTAAAAAAGCAACAAGCAGGATCGCCTATAATAAATAAGCAAAGGCGACAAAAAAAAAAAAAAAGAACATGCAAATGCATACATATGTACACAAATAAGTAAAGGTACTCGATCATGTAAGAGATACATACATACATATGGGCATATACATACATACAAAGATTTATGGGCAATCAAACTTTCCGCGCGAAATTTTATATGCCGTAATTAATATACATATATTCATGGACATATGGTACATACATAAATGAACTGAAAAAATTTTTTGGAAAAACTGTTGTTACATAACTACCTGCCTTTAAGCTTACTTCGTGTCTCCAAACACACTACAAAAAAAAAATAAAAATTTTTCAAAGTCAAGTATTCTTACTTGCAAGTTCTGGTGATACCCCTTGTGCTAACAAAGCAACAAGCAGGATCGCTTTAAAAATAAGCAAAGGCAGAAGGAAAAAAAAATATATAACAACAACATAACAGTGGATATTTGTGTATGTACATATGTGTACATATGTATATCGCGATCCAACTATTCTCGTTATCTCTCTCACGTTGTCTCTCTTCGTAATATAACGTACCAATAAAAAGGTTACAAATACAAACATATCTACATACAAGTAATAATATATAAAATATATTTATTACTCCGGTCAGTGAACTTTAAAAGAAGAAAAAAGAAAAGCGGAACAAAACGGAACAAAACGGAATCGAAATCCATGTACAAGGAGGATATCCATAGCAACAATTAAAATTAACTAACATACATATTTATGTATGCGCATTCTTATCGAGTGTTTATCGCAATTTCGTTTTCGCGTGCTTTCTGAGCAAACGCAATTAACAAAACATTTACATACATACTCATATATTTAACATTAACATACATATATAATATTAATATATAAAAAATTGTATACTTGTTTTCCGTCATTTCGTTATATATGCATATAAGTTTACATACATACATACGTATATTTTTGCGTCATTTTTATTTTCCTTTTGCGTTCTTATCGTACTAAGGAATAATATACAAATTAATCGCGAGTATATCGCAGATACGTTTAAATAATACACGGTAAAAAAAAAAAAAAAAAAAAAAAAATATTTAATAAAACAATTGCATACTAATACATACATATATAAAACAAAGGATTAATCGATTTATGCGGTGAATAAGCGTTCGCAAAGTCCTAAAATATATTTCATTCATCATAAAATTTATTATATTTACAAAATTTGGTTTTTTTTTCAATACCAATTTTACAATTGTATTTCACACGAAATACTGACAAACATTTTTTACAACTCCAATTATACAATTCTATTTCTAACGAAATATTTACAAAAAATTTTGTATATAATTTCTCATCATACCAATTATACAATTGTAGTATTTCAAGCCAAACATTTTAAGCTCAAAGCTTCCAATTCAATTTAATTAATGCAATCTGACAAATCAAAAGAGGTTAAGCCAAAAACACCTCTATCATTAGAAATTCCGAAAATGGCTGATGAAGATAAACTACAAGGCACACCTGCTGAAGCTACACGCTCAAAGCAGAGTATAAAACAAAAAAGATCAAAAGATCAGACAATATCTAGATTCATCACTGAAAGTGACAGTTTTATAAGATATTGTACAAGATTTCAAGCTTCCCCTATTACTGACATCACAGAATCAGTTTTAAATATAAAACTAGAAAGTGTGAACAATCTCTGGGCTCGCCTTCTGGCAGCGTACGATACAGTACTAGATACTGACGACGCAGAACTCCCAGAAAACGCAAAAGCTTCGGCGACAGCCAAGTGTGATAACTGCCGCGATCAGTATGAATTAACTAAGGGAATGATAACTGAACAAATAAGTTTAGTAAGGCCAAGTAGAGCCACTACTCCCCCTCCCAGAGTAGTTACAACACCAAAAGAAGACCTAGATAAAGGCATGTATCTCAAAGTACCAGCTTGTGATACTGAAGTTTTTAATGGATGTTATGATCAATGGCCGTCCTTCCGGGACATGTTCACTGCCGTTTATATAAACCATCCTAAACTATCACAAGCACAAAAGTTATACCATCTAAGGTACAAAACAAAAGGGGAAGCAGGCAGTATCGTCAAGCGATTCGCTTTAAATGACGAAAATTTTAAGCTGGCTTGGGAAGCACTAGTCGAAAGATACGAAAATGAAAGGGTTATGATAGAAAACCCAATAAAAACTTTATTGCATTTGCCAAAGATTCAACAAGAAACTAGCAAGGAGTTTCAAAACTTATACTCGACAGTGACCAACTGTTTATCAGTGTTAAAAACACAAAATATCTCCACAGAATCGTGGGACCCTATGATAGTAACCATTTGCGCAGAAACACTGCCTGATGCAGCTTTGCTACGATGGGAACAATCTCTAGTGGAAAGAAAAATAATGCCCACCTGGCAACAGATGAAAACATTCCTCACTGCTCAATACGAGATAGCTGAGCGAATAGACAAAAAAATTATAAATATAAAAAGTCATCAAAATGACTCAAGTAAAAACTTGTTTAAACCTCAAGCCAGCAATAATATGCCATACAATAGACACGTTAATAAAAGTCACACTTTCGTGTCAAACCAAACCAATAAATGGCAACCATTATGTGAAATTTGTAAGGGAGGTCATAACATAAGATCTTGCGAGAAATTCAAAAAATTATCCGTTTCTGACAGAAACAATCTTGTCAGACAACATAAACTTTGCATCAATTGTCTGTCGAATGCTCATACGACAAAAGACTGCGAAAGCAAATTTAGTTGTGTGTACTGTCAACGAAGACATCACTCACTGCTTCATATTACGAACTTTCAAAATATGAAGCAAACTCAATTCCATAAAACCACCGGGTTAGTCACTACAACCAAAAGTGATAATCGCGAAATCTCAAATCCCGAAAAAAGGGAAGAACAACCATGTTGCTCTAAAGCATCAAAAATTCAAGCTCTTCATTCAGAGAATGAAAGCAAAATTCTTTTACCCACCGCGGTCATCGCTATTGAACATAGAGGAGAATTATTCAAACTAAGAGCATTAATAGATCAAGGTTCTCAAAGATCCTTTATATCATCTAAAGCTCAAAATCGGCTAAAATTGCCTGTCAAAAATTCAAACTTCCAAATTTCAGGAATGGGCGGAAGAATTATCCAAAATTCGAACAAAATATGCCCAATTACCATAGTATCTCCAAATGCGGATATTAGAATAGATGCGCAAGCCATCGTTCTACCGCAACTTACAAATTTGCTTCCAAGCTGTGAAGTAAATAAAAAGCAATGGGAAAAATGCTCATATCTCAAATTAGCAGACCCCAACTGCCATACCCCATCACAAATCGATGTGTTGTTAGGTAGTGACTTAATACCTCAAATAATTCTTGAAGGTATAGAAAAAATATCCAATAAATTGTTAGCCCAAAATACAATCTTTGGGTGGATATTAAGTGGCCAAGTCACAGAAAAAATTAATTCTTTTACAACTGAAGTTGAAAATATTTCAAACGAATATTTAAATAATGAACTCAAAAAATTCTGGGAAGTAGAAGAATTGCCTCAGACTACTCAACTTTCAGAAGAAGATCAGGCATGCGAAGCCTATTACAAGTCCACAACAACAAGAAACGAATATGGTCGTTATGTTGTGCGACTACCATTCAAACCAACTTTTCCTGAAACCATAGCTCTAGGCCACTCTAGAATATCAGCAGTCCAGCAATTTCTAAGCCTGGAAAAAAGCCTGATGAAAAAAAGTGAGCTCAAATCAGCATATGATAATGTGATGGACGAGTATCTAGACCTCAATCATATGGAAGAAACTGTACCATATGAAAAAGTATCTAAAGGTAGATATTTATCTTTTTATCTGCCACATCACGGGGTAATACGTCCTGATAAACTCACAACAAAAGTACGAGTGGTTTTCAATGCCTCAAAGTGTACGAGCTCAGGCAAATCACTTAACGACGTACTATATACTGGCCCAACCTTACAACCTGATCTCATGCTGCTAATACTAAATTGGCGCATGTTTAAATACGTTTTTAATGGGGATGTAGAGAAAATGTACAGACAAATTCTAGTACATAAAGATGACCAAGATTTCCAGCGTATAGTCTTCCGCAAATCAAGTAATAGTCCAATCAGCGACTATAAACTTAAAACCGTCACCTTTGGCATCAATTGCGCACCCTATTTGGCGATCAGGACACTACATGAAGTGGCAAAAACAAATGCAACAAATTTGCCTCTAGCATCTTCTGTGTTGCAAACACAAACATACGTGGACGACATACTATCAGGTAGCCACAGTATCTCATTAGCGTGCGAATCACTATCTCAAGTGATCAAAGCACTAAATTCAGCGGGATTCCCCTTAAAGAAAATTACAGCAAATCATCCCGAAATAATAAAAAACATAAAAAAGGAAGACTTATTAGATACAAATTTCCTTAAATTTGAAACGGCCAGTACAACAAAAACCCTAGGGATTCAATGGAATGCGATAACAGATGAATTCTCATATACTATTGAGTCAATATCTGCAATGTCCGCTAGTACAAAACGCCAAATACTTTCCTCGGTGGCAAAACTTTTCGACCCCGCAGGATGGCTTTCGCCAATAATGATACAAGCAAAAATCCTCATTCAAGAATTGTGGCAAGATGGCACTGAATGGGATGAACAGGTAAAACCTGTACGTTTAACAAAATGGGTACAATTTGCTAACAATTTGCATACTATAGCAGAAATTCGAATCCCTCGATGGGTAAATTTCACCCCTAACATTAACACAGAATTACACGGTTTCTGTGATGCCTCTGAAAAGGCTTATTGCGCAACAGTTTACGTACGCACACAGTACGATAACAAAATATCTGCACACCTCTTGGTAGCCAAAGCCAAAGTTGCACCTTTGAAGACACTCAGTCTGCCACGGCTTGAACTGAATGGTGCTCTTCTGTTAGCAAAATTAATTTCAATAGTTCAAACCCACCTGAAATTAACCGATCATAAAACATATCTTTGGTCAGACTCAGAGATAGTTTTGGCATGGTTAGAAAAACCACCCTATTGCTGGAAGACCTATGTATCTAACCGAATATCTCAAATCTTGGACTTAGTTGGCCCAGCAAAATGGCAACATGTTGCAAGTGCAGATAACCCAGCGGATCTTGGGACAAGAGGTTGCAAGCCACTGCACCTCACCAGCACTACACTCTGGTGGAATGGTCCAACATGGCTAACAGAATCACAAGAATTCTGGCCAAAGTCTCCCGCTCGTAATATAATACCGCCGGAAAGTCGGAAAATTGAAAATTTTCATATCACTCCAGAAGAGGATGATATTCTCCACCGATTTTCTTCATTTCCTAGAGCACTAAGAGTAGTCGCTTACTTGCACAAATTCACTCAAAGACTTAAACAAAAAATGAAAGGGATACCAAATGATCCTTGCGTGCAACTAACGCATACCGATTTGCAACACGCCAAAGTTAGTCTCATTATCTACACCCAAACTCGCTATTTCAGTCGAGAGAAAACAAAGTTGGTCGAAAGACGACCACTCGAAAAGGGGAGCTCTCTTCTCGTTTTAAATCCATTCTTGGACGCTAAGGGATTAATAAGGGCAAATGGAAGATTAGCGAACTCCAGCCTTAGTTATAACGAACGGCATCCCATTATTATACCTGAGAAATCCCGTTTTACTCATTTATTCTTAATATACCTTCACCAGCTTACACTACATGGTGAGCATCGCTTGATGCAGCAAATGGTCCGACAAGAATTCTATATACCGCGACTAAAGCCACAACTTAAAAAGACGGTTTTTTTGTGCAAACAATGTACCTTGTACAAACATAAAATGCGTACGCAGATCATGGCAGCTTTACCACCTGAACGCTGCAATTATGCTCTACCTTTTACTATTACTGGGGTTGATTTTGCTGGACCTTTCCAGATAAAGGCCTCGATGTTAAGATCTTCTTCCTTTAGAAAAGGGTATGTGGCTGTTTTTGTATGTTTTACGACAAAGGCAGTACACCTAGAGCTTTGTTCAGATCTGACAACTGCGGCTTTCCTCGCAGCATTTGCACGCTTTGTCGGACGACGCGGATTTCCCTCAAAGATTATGAGCGACAATGGGAAAAACTTTATCGGAGCTCAAAGAGCTACCGAGAAAGAGTTCATAAACTTTATGAAAGAAGTATCCCCTGAAATAGTCAAAAAATATGCACCCCAAGGGATCGATTGGCAGTTTATACCCCCATGTTCTCCACACATGGGCGGACTTTGGGAATCAGCAGTCAAAAGCTTTAAGTCCCATTTAAAGAAAACGGCTGGTAATCATAAATTTAATTATGAGGAGTTTACTACACTACTCACTCGTATGGAAGCCGTATTAAATTCAAGACCCATATCACCACTCTCGCAAGATCCCTCCGATTTCACAGCTCTTACACCTGGACATTTCCTCAGAGGAGCTCCTCTTCTCGCCATACCTGAGACAGTCGGAGACTCACTCACTTTAATAAATCGATGGGAAAGAATCAAGATTCTCCATCATGAATTCAGCCACAGATGGAAGGAAGACTATCTAAAAGATCTCCATAAGAGATATCGATGGAAAACGATCCAGAAGGAACCCAGTACAGGCGAATGCGTCATCATACAGGACGAATGCCTTCCCCCAACCGAATGGCGACTAGGTCGCATTGAAAAGGTACATCGGGGACGAGATGGTCATATAAGAGTAGTAGATGTGCGAACACAAACTGGCCTACTAACTCGACCACTAGTAAAATTGTGTTTTCTTCCAAATACCGAAGAACCGATCACCGAAAACAAGCGAACGCAAACGCAAAACGCAAACGCATAAAATAAAACAATAATTAATTAAAAATATACCGTTTTACAATCCGTACGTACAAACCAAAACCATAATGAACGCGATTAATAATAAACAACAAAATCCATATCTAAATAATATATAATACATATAAATAAATATAAGCAATATACAATATATAAATACATACTTCTATATATAGTACACACATATACATATATAATGCGTAGCATCTTTCATACTACTACCAAAACCAAGTTAATATACATATTCCTATTCCACTAGAAATGGACGTAGAAGAAACCCGCAATAACCCCCAGTCGGTGAGGTCCGCAAGCAGTGCCAATGCAGCATCCGCTGCACCCATCGCCGCACCAAGGAGGCAACAAGGCACAAGCCCGCCCAGCCAATCATCCGGTCAACCAGTGAGGGAAGCGGTCGAAGAGCAGTTCGAGGAGTATGTGCCGCCGCGATGCAGCCTGTGCCATCGACCCCATGTCCTGAAGCGGTGTACAATTTTCAAGGCGATGACGCCCGCTCAGCGCCAGCAGATCGCTAGAGCCCACGGCCACTGCATGACATGCTTGGCAAACACGCACGCTACGTTGGAGTGCATGTCCGACGGGTCGTGTCAGTACTGCCACCGACCGCATCATACCCTATTTCACCGCTTCCCTCGACGCTCGGTTCAATCAACGCCCGCCAGTCAGCGGCATGGTCAACAGCGGCACCATCAGCATGGGAGTCATGTTCAACGCCGACGAGCCCATCGCTCTACGCAACCCCGAGGTGCACGTTCGCAGACGCCACCACATCATCATCATCGTAACCATCGAAAGGCGACGAGTTTCAGCGCTGTAGTAAGCACCCTCCAGAAACTGCAGCGGCTTCTAGGCAATTAACTCGCCTAGGGGGGCCGGGATGTTTATGCGACTTCATGGCATCTCACCCCTCACCACAACATTCATCACACCACACAACATTCAGCACACAACATAACATTCATCACATAACTCACACTCATCATACAACACAACATTCAGCACACAACATACACCATCATACACGCAACCCCACGCAACAAACCAACCACACTACACACCACACGTTATCGTTTCACCACCTAACCGACCAAAAAGGATTGGTTAGATGGGGGTGAACTCTATTCGATTTCTACGCCCGTACGATAGAGTCACGTCTCGCCAGCTTTTTCACGTTTAATCCGCGTTTCGCTAATTTGTGGTACGAAGCAGAGAAAACCCCTTTTCGGTCGAGTGTGTGTGATTGTGCACCAGCAGCAGCAGTTTAGTGAGATTTTCTGTGGGCAATACCGACGCCAAAAGCTTTTGTGAAATTAAGAAACAAAAAAAAATATATACAACACTGTGAACCAGATTTAATTGTCCAGAAATACAAGTGGTTGAATTTTAAATTTAACGTATCTTTTACTTTAACATAGGCAACAGGGTTACATAGCCAAAGCTCACAGTAAGTATCCCCAGTGGAAATAAGTGAAAAGAACAGGTATAAAGTCGATTTTGTTGTATATACACATTTAGCAATCGATATCGAGATGCTTCAACTCATTAGTTTAACATATTAAAGTTAATAAACCTTCTATATCGAACTGAAGTTGGCATAAAGCCATGGCAGCATAACGGCACTGCATGTAGAAGAATTCCGTAATGTTATATTTAGGTATTAAGTCGATTTTTTGTATATACACATTTAGCAATCGATATCGAAATGCTTCAAATCATTAGTTTAACATATTTAAGTTAATTAACCTTCTTTAACGATCTGAAGTTGGCATATAGCCACGGCGGCATTACGGCAGTGCATGTAGAAGAATTCCGTAATTTTTATTTAGGTATAAAGTCGATTTTCTTTTATATACACATTTGGATATCGATATCGAAATGCTTCAAATCATTAGTTTAACATATTAAGTTAATAAACATTTTTTAGCTTACTGAAGTCTACATAAAGCCATGGCGGCATAACGTCAGTGCAATTAGAAGAATTCCGTAATCTTATATTTAGGTATAAAGTCGATTTTCTTGTATATACGCATCTACCAATCGATATCGAAATGCTTCAAATCATTAGTTTAACATATTTAAGTGAATAAACCTTCTTTAACGTATTGAAGTTTATATAAAGCCATGGCGGCATAACGACAGTAGATTTGGAAGAATTCCGTAATCTTATATTTAGGTATAAAGTCGATTTTGTTGTATACACACATTTAGCAATCGATATCGAAATGCTTCAAATCATTAGTTCAACATATTTAAGTTAACTAACCTTCTTTATCTTACTGAAGTTTACATAAAGCCAAAACGGTATAACGGCAGTGCATTTGGAAGAATTCCGTAATCTCATATTTAGGTAAAAAGTCGATTTTCTTGTATATACACATTTAGCTATCGATATCGAAATGCTTCAAATCATTCGTTTAACATATTTAAGTTAGTTAACCTTCTTTAACGTAATGAAGGTGATATATAGCCATGGCGGCATAACGACAGTGCATTTAGAAGAATTCCGTAATCTTATATTTTGTTGTATATACGCATTAAGCAATCGATATCGAAATGCTTCAAATCATTAGTTTAACATATTTAAGTTAATAAACCTTCTTTAACGAACGGAAGTTGGCTTAAAGCCATGGCGGCATAACGGCAAATCATTAGTTTAACATATTAAGTTAATAAACATTTTTTAGCATACTGAAGTCTACATAAAGCCTTAACGGTATAACGGCAGTGCATTTAGAAGAATTCTGTAATGTTATAATTTGATATATAAAGTCGATTTTCTTGTATATATATATTTCGCAATCGATATCGAAATGCTTCAGATAACTGGTTTAACATATTTAAGTTAATAAACCTCCTTTAGCGAACTGAAGTTGACATAAAGCCATAACGGCACTGCATTTGGAAGAATTCCGTAGTCTTATATTTAGTCGTCGATTTTCTTGCATATATACATTTTGCAATCGATATGAAAATGCTTCAAATAACTGGTTTAGTATATTTATGTTAATTAACCTTCCTTATCTTTCTGAAGTTTACATAAAGCCATAACGGCAGTATATTTATATGAATTCCGTTATCTTATATTTAGGTATAAAGTCGATTTTTTTGTACATACACATTTAGCAATCGATATCGAAATGCTTCAAATCATTAGTTTAACATATTTAAATTAATTAACGCTCTTTATCTTACTGAAGTCTACAAAGGCCTTAACGGCATAACGGCAATGCATTTAGAAGAATTACGTAATCTTATATTTAGGTATGAATTCGATTTTCTTGTATATATTCATTTAGCAATCGATATCGAAATGCTTCAAACCATTCGTGTAACATATTTAAATTAATAAACCTTCTTTAACGTATTGAAGGTGATACAAAGCCTTGGCGGCATAACGACAGTATATTTGGAAGAATTCCGTAATCTTATATTTAGGTATAATGTCGATTTTCTTGTATATGCACATTTAGAAATCGATATCGAAATGCTTCAAATCACTAGTTTAACATATTTAAGTTAATTAATCCTCTTTTTCTTACTGAAGTCTACAAAAGCCTTAACGGCATAACGGCAGTGCATTTGGAAGAGTTCCGTAATCTTATATTTAGGTATAAAGTCGATTTTTTTGTATATACTCATTTAGCAATCGATATCGAAATGCTTCAAATCATTAGTTTAGCATATTTAAGTTAATTAACCTTCTTTAACGTAATGAAGGTGATATAAAGCCATGGCACCATAACGACAGTGCATTTCGAAGAATTTCGTAATCTTATATTTAGGTATAAAATCGTTTTTCTTGTATATACTCATTTAGCAATCGATATCGAAATGCTTCAAATCATTAGTTTAACATATTTAAGTTAATTAAACTTCTTTAACGTATTAAAGTTGATATTAAGCCATGGCGGCATAACGACAGTACATTTGGAAGAATTCCGCAGTCTTATATTTAGGTATAAAGTCAATTTTCTTGTATATAAACATTTAGCAATCGATAACGAAATGCTTCAAATCATTAGTTTAACATATCTAAGTAATTAACCTTCTTTAACGATCTGATGTTGGCATATAGCCATGGCGGCATAACGGCAGTGCATGTAGAAGAATTTCGTAATCTTATATTTAGGTATAAAGTCGATTTTGTTGTATATGCGCATTTAGCAATCGATATCGAAATGCTTCAAATCATAAGTTTAACATATTTAAGTTAATTAACCTTCTTTAACGTATTGAAGTTGATATAAAGCCATGGCGGCATAAGGACAGAATATTTGGAAGAATTCCGCAGTCTTATCTTTAGGTATAAAGTCAATTTTCTTGTATATAAACATTTAGCAATCGATAACGAAATGCTTCAACTCATTAGTTTAACATAATTAAGTAATTAACCTCTTTAATGATCTGAAGTTGGCATATAGCCATGGCGGCATAACGGCAGTGCATGTAGAAGAATTCCGTAATCTTATATTTAGGTATAAAGTCGATTTTCTTGTATATACACATTTAGGTATCGATATCGAAATGCTTCAAGTCATTCATTTGTCATATTTATGTTAATAAACCTTCTTTAACGATCTGAAGTTGGCATATAGCCGTGGCGGCATAACGGCAGTGCATGTAGAAGAATTCCGTAATCTTATATTTAGGTATAAAGTCGATTTTCTTGTATATACACATATAGCTATCGATATTGAAATGCTTCATATCATTTGTTTAACATATTTAAGTTAATTAGCCTTCTTTAGCGTATTGAAGTTAATATAAAGCCATGGCGGCATAACGACAGTACATTTGGAAGAATTCCGTAGTCTTATATTTGGGTATAAAGTTGATTTTCTGGTATATATGCATTAAGCAATCGATGTCGAAATGCGTCAAATAACTGGTTTAACATATTTAAGTTAATAAACCTTCTTTAACGAACTGAAGTATGCTTAAGGCCATGGCGGCATAACGGCAGTGCATTTAGAAGAATTCCGTAATCTTATATTTAGGTATAAAGTCGATTTTCTTGTATATACACATTTAGCTATCGATATCGAAATGCTTCGAGTCATTAGTTTAATATATTTAAGTTAATTAACCTTCTTTAACGTATTGAAGTTGATATAGAGCCATGGCGGCATAACGACAGTACATTTGGAAGAATTCCGTAGTCTTATATTTATGTAAAAAGTCGATTTGCTTGTATATACACATTTAGCGATCGATATCGAGATGCTTCAACTCATTAGTTTAACACATTTAAGTTAGTTAAGCTTCTTTACCGTAATGAAGGTGATATAAAGCCATGGCGTCTAACGACAGTGCATTTAGAAGAATTCCGTAATCTCATATTTAGGTATAAAGTCGATTTTCTTGTATATACGCATCTAGCAATCGATATCGAAATGCTTCAAATCATTAGTTTAACATATTTAAGTTAATTAACCTTCTTTAACGTATTGATGTTGATATAAAGCCATGGCGGCATAACGACAGTAGATTTGGAGGAATTCCGTAATCTTATATTTAGGTATAAAGTCGATTTTGTTGTATATACACATTTAGCAATCGATATCGAAATGCTTCAAATCATTAGTTCAACATACTTAAGTTAACTAACCTTTATCTTACTGAAGTTTACATAAAGCCAAAACGGTATAACGGCAGTGCATTTGGAAGAAATCGGTAATCTTATATTTAGGTAAAAGGTCGATTTTCTTGTACATACACATTCAGCTATCGATATCGAAATGCTTCAAATCATTCGTTTAACATATTTAAGTTGGTTAACCTTCTTTAACGTAATGAAGGTGACACAAAGACATGGCGGCATAAC
>CM050327.1:70130835-70303551 GCA_027475135.1 Bactrocera correcta | reverse complement strand
TCTTCAATTGTTTCATTTAAATGACCAAGCAGTTGCAAATATATTTTTTTAATGTTACGATTGCAGATTGTCATCAAAGCTACCAGGCTATCTACACTACCAACAGACAACAAACACAACAACATTTCTTGGGTAAAGAATCAAATTGCCAACATATGCAATTAGGTTTCCAGGGATTAGCAGGACAATTGGCAAGCAGCAACACACAGCCGAAGAGACAGTCACAGTCGCAGATGACAACTGACAACTAACAACTCAATATCGGAAGATCAGTTTAATCCGTTGCGAATGTATGGGGCGCATGGTGTCGCAAATTAGAAACGGCAAAGGTATAAATACAATTACTGTTTGCCAGGCGCATTTGCAGCTCGATTCTGCTCTACTTTCAACAAACTCTATCTCCACACATACATACATATGTGGATGGACATACATACACATTTCACATTTTGAAAATTGGCTTCACAAAGCGCAAGCCAAAAAAAAAAGGTAAGATAATAACAACAATGCGATGTAGAACCCCTACAAATGTGTGTCAACAATAAGAAAAATATTTACACGCACCAGATAATCTACTATTTGTATGACGATGTTCACACCAGCGGTTTCATGCTCACGAATTCGATGCCGACGCGCTGACGCTGCTGCCGAATTGATCGCTCGATCTAGTCACTGATCGGTTTGCAATGGGAAAAGTGTGTCATTGTTTGTTCGGTATGATGTTTCAGTGAAGTGTTGTTTTTCAACTTTTTTTTTTTTTGTTTTTGAAGGGAAATTGTCTATGACGTGGCTGAGGCAGAGTTAAAGTGTCTATGCCCTCAATGTTTGTTCAGCTAAAAGTTTTAGTTCGGTACTAACAGCTATGAGCTGTCGCCTATATGACGAATTAAGAAGAAAATTCACAAATTGTTTACTGTGTTTAAAGGCTTGATATGAACTATATACCAAAAAATATTTTGCAAAGGTTTAGTAAGCAGATCCTTGGAGCGCGTCTTGTCAAAACTTGGTTTATGCCCTCTACATTATCAAACTTTTCTAGACATTAATTAGGTTTGGTTAGGTTAAATTGGTAGGCCAATAAGCCACTCATAGTCCAGTTTTGGTGCTTTCCGACACCAGATGAAGTTTAGTTTCTAGGTCAAGAGAAGTAGTCATTCTTTAGGATGCCTGGGCTTGATGCGAATTCTAACAGACTCTGCGGCCTCACTATCGATACCTCCTCCAGTGTATCATATCGTGCGGATCCCAGAAGCTAACAGCGTAGTCACAATAGATGCTCCATTGTTTCTCTGGTGCCCTGTTCCAAACAATTCCTGTAGTCTTTTCGTTATGTCATTAATTACATTAATTAGCTTTAATAAAATTATTTTGAAATTTTGAATTTTTCGACTTTATGAAAATCACTTTAGAACTCAATATTTTGCAGAAAGGCTATGATTCATATTATCCTTTTTTCATCAATCTATTTGTAACATTACCATCCTTTAATTTATATTTTCCTCCTTTTTCAAGAGTGTAGGCACTTACTATTGAAACCCGGGTGTTTTCAACAACTTTAAGAGGATCCCGTCTGGGATCGAGTACACTTTAGAGATCTAAACCCTTATTAGGTCAGTAGAAAAACAAAAGTTTACCTTTCTCTGTTCAATCTACAGTAAAGTCGAAGCATTCTAGTATATGAACTTTTCCAAGCGACCGTATTCGAAAACTTTCGGACATCTTCGCTTTTAATTTTAACTGAAGCTTCAAAGTAACTACTTCTTAGCAAGACCAATGTAGGATAAGATCCCGTTTTTTATAAGTACTAGTTCTTAGATTCATCGTTGTCCGTAAAGATTGTTTGGAAATGATGATTCCAAAAGTTTTTTATACCAAAATGTCCAAATCAATTTTTAAAATATCTTGATTTAAACCTGTAATCCAACTGAATGAAAGATCAAGGAACAAAACCTTGATAGAATATAACAGTCTCAGGACCATGTTCCTGAGTGACATTATTTCTTTTCTAAAACATCCTTTTCATAAGGCTTCTTATTCGTGCACTAAATCATCTGATGTCTTATTAAACCAATTTTAGAAAGGCGCTACTCTCTGGTACCCAATATATTTCCAAATTTCAGAAACAAAAACTGGATCAAAAAACTCCGAGCGCCTGCTACGAATTGATTCGGGGATCATCCTGAGCAAAACATATGCTTTCGCAAATATTTTGAAAAATACCAAACGGAGTTAGCAGCGAAGCAAATGTCAAAGAAACGTCGACTAAGCGTCTACCAAAGCGTGAGGATCAATTTGTAGAGTAGGCTGCAACTCGAGTGGCTTGCTTGTTGAATACCGCTCAGTAGAGTTGAATGTAACTACCTGGGAATTGTTGTTATTGTTTACTTAGAAATTTTTATGATTGACAATTGTCAACTCGACACACAGAACAGAGCGCAGTTCTCATCTGCGTAAGGCGCGATAATTTGATTGGATTGTCAAACGGTAGCGCCCCACATACATACACACGTATAGAGCAACGAAGAACACAGCGGACGGACGGAAAGCAAAAGTGCAGATGAATGGGATGACAGACAGGCAGCCTGACAACAGCACCGGAGCTATGATAACTGAAGTGAGGTAGTCAGCAACACTTGTGTGTGTGTTGCTGTGTGCGGAGAGCACAGGATGCGAGTGCTGTAGTCTGCACGTAATGCTGCATGCCGGACCCTAATTGGTATTATCTGCTCGTTGGCGAATTTAAGCCTCATTTGAGGGACACTTTGTGGATTTGCGCGTATTTTTTGCACACGCTGTTGTCGTCACTTTGCTTTCCACACACACACAAACACAGGCATTTGGGTGCCGGAAATTAGCTCCGGTTTGTGGCACATCCCTAAACATATCCGTTGCTGCTGTGTGCGCGCGCTTCCTTACACTCTCCTCTCCGCTGCTATCTCAATGCAGACTCGACGCTCGGTTGTGCTATCAGTTCAGGGGACCGCTTGTCACACAGCGGTGAGGCGGTGTGACAATTCGCAGCCGCTTTTCTGATTGACAACTGATGCGTGCAACAACAGAAGTAAAAACAACAATAACAACTTGGCGTTGTTGAGTCCACTTTAATCGAATATTTTCTTGATCACTTAATTTTCATTGATTTTGTCGCATTTTTGCACCCAAAAAGGATGCGAGCGAAATAATTATTCGAAAATGTGCAAAATGGGACTGTGGTAATTTTGGGTAACGCTTGATGGGATTAAATTTCAGTGCCACACACACACACGCACACACATGTATTTATGCAATTTGCGACCGCTGCCAGTAATGCGATCCGCATTTGCAATTTTCGCACAGATGCGAAAGGATTAAGGAACGGAAAAATTGTCAACCAACCAAACAAGAACAAAGCAAACGGTGCGCAGTGACGAATTTTCACCCAAAAATAAGTGCAAATTTCGTATGAAATCGCTACGTTTTCCCACTAAACTAAATTAATCAGCATCAGCTGCGTCTTGATATCACACACACATACATGCAGTAGCACTTACCTCCCAAGCCAGGCTGGGCGCCGTCGGCTCGCTACACAACTTCACCACAAATGGGCCGTAACGCGTACCGCGGCTGAGTCGCACTTTCGCGTAGACGCCGCGCTCCCGTATATCCAAACCGTTTACGGAATCGTCGCGTCCACGCAAACGCGCCAGCTGCGTGAAGAAGTCTTCCGCGTGCGCTTTACTGCCAAAGAATGAATTGTACATTGGATGCGCTGTACCGGACGCGGAGGTGGGCGTTGTGGCGGACGTTGCCGCTGCCGCTGCCGCTGCTGCAAGCGCTTGTGTCGGCAGGTGTTGTTGGTTTTGTTGTGGTGGCTGCAAGTTAATGCCTTGTTTGTTGTTATTGTGATTGTGTTGCTGCTGCTGCTGTTGATGATTGTGATATGCCGCCCCAATAGGTGTCGCATAAAGTGGCGTTGCTTCCAAATCGTATGACGCCGCACTATTGTGGCCGTTTTGTAAAATTGTATTGGCGTTGGCGCTGGCGTTGACATTAGCGATGTTTAGGTCACCGCTCTCGCGTTTGTGTTCGCCGCGTTCGTAATTCAACGACGGCTGTGCGGCGCTCGCTGGCGTCGTTGGTAGGTGTGTTTGTTGTTGGTGGAGATGATGCTGCAGGGGGAGTTGGTGATTGAAGTGGTTGCTGTGGTGATTGGAGAATGGCACAAAATTGAGGTGTCGCACTGCTGCCGCTTCGTACTCGTCGCCACTATTGCCTGCAAAAGAAAGTAGAGAAGGAAGCGCTGGAGTTAGAAATTGATACAGTTGGATATCATTATAGATGTTGGTTGATAGTACTGATAGTTATGATTATGATATGCGTATAATTCAGAACACTTTTGTTTATTGAAAACTTTATCTTTTAATGAGATTTCAAAATGGTTTTTAACCATCATGTTTTCAATTATAGCGTTGGTCAGCAACGATGCTCTGAAACTCGTTTTTTTAAATAATCGACAGTATTCGACACTTTCGGCAGACTTGATATTGAGTCGTATTCCATACTCAAACATACTCAGAAGCTCATAGGACTCAGGACTTAAAAACAACTCGTAAACAAACAACAATAATGTCACATCTTAAAATCGATATAGAACACTCTTTACTAGGGCCTGAAGAGTACTGAATTATAGAGAAGAATTGTGAAATCTTAAATTTTCATAAGTCTTTAGTAACACAATCAGAAAATAAACGTAAAGCTTAGACTTTGACTTGATTAAAATTTTAAACAGAATAATCGAAAACAAAAATTTATAAAAATGTTAACAGAAAATGTTTGATTTTAGGTTAGGTCAGGTTAGGTTAGATAACTGATCAAAGATCGCACGTGGATTACTATATATAGTCCTTTGTGAGGCCGTAGAAAAGAAGAACTCCTGTTTTCGAACATATAAATTAGCAAAATGCTTAGTAGCCAATACAAATTTGCGCAGGCGTTAAATTTTCAGTTCATTGAGTTGTTTCCACCTCATCTTCATCCATACAGCTTCTGCAGATGGCATCTGGTATGATCCCCAGCCTTACTGTGTGGACGCCAATAGGGCAATGGCCTGTTAAAAGCGCCAAGACTAGGGAGAAGCCAGCCTTACTGTGGACAAAGAGATCTGGTGGCCAGCTGAACCTTCCTCAGCGAGTGAGATTGAAGAAATCCTCAGATACTGCAACCCTTAACTACCCACGCATGACTGGAGGTTATGTCTGATATGCTTTTAGTAGAAATCCAATCAAGGTTTGGTGCTTGATGCATTCCAAGTGTTTTGTGTCGGATCTGTGCTAGGGCTGGGCATTCACAGAGAAAGTGGAAAATTTGTTTCCTTGTTTCCTACAATTCCGCAGCCTCGGTAGATGTTGTTGTAGGGCATACCCATTTTGGCCGCATGTTCCCTAAATGGCCAGTGCCCTGTTGTGGTAGCTGTTACTCTGTAGATACTTTTCCTTGACCTATTTAATAAGTCGTTGGTTCTTTTCCTGTCATATGTTGGCCATAATTGTTTTGTTATGACACATTTTGTAATGTTGAAATTGTCCATTGATCTCTCTTTTGATCGATCCTAGCGGGCTTAGTATTAGCTCCGCCTCGGATTCGTTAAGAAAAGCTCCTGCTTTTGCCAACTCGTCTGGTTTTTCGTTATCAAAAATGTTCCTATGACCGAGAACCCAGATCAAGTCTAGTTGGAGCTTGTCTTTTATTGAGCTTAGTGCTTTCTGGCAGTTGTGGACTATACTGAAATTTGTCATGGGCGAAGACGAAGTCAGGAACGCCGCCTGGCTATCCGTAAATATAGTTGCTTCATATACATTCTCGTGGTTTTCCAATAAAACTTCGCAGGCTTTTTCTATGCCCAGTACTTCCTTGCTTGGAAGATGCTAGCCGAGTTCTGTAGACGTATAGAGAGACAAATGCCTAGATCAGCAGAGAATAACCCTGTGCCTACTCCGCAGTCCATTTTGGACCCGTCGATATAGACTAAGATGGTATCCTCCTCCCCTATTGAGCCTCTTCTCCATTCTCGTCTAAATGGTATCTTCACCCGGAATGTCTATTGAAATCCAGCTTTGGAAGATTGTAGTCTGATTTATTGATGGTGAGCTTATTTAAGATTACACTATGTCCGTAGTTCTGCTGGTTCTAACCACCCAGTTCTTTTATTCTCGTAGCCGCAAATGCTGCTTACTGAAGGGTAATAAGGCTGGAGAGAACCGAGGAACCTTATTGACAAACGCTGATTCTGCTTAATGTGGAGTCCTTCAGTCCTTTCAGCAAAACCAAGGGAGCCATAAGCTATGGACTGTTTCAATGTTGCCTCATATGTACCGTTACTATTCAGTCAATTGTTATAATAACGAATAAATACTTTTCGATCACGTGAACTGAGAAGAAGTCGACTTTGCAATGTCAAGAGCTGGATACTTCTATGAACTTCGAAATGCAAAAAAAAAAAAAAAACAAATTAACTTTCCTTATTGTCTTTAGACTGTGCTTATCAATCAAAACGTGGACATTTCGAAAGTCTCTTCAATTGCATGTCTTCCATTGAATCATTGAAGAATTGTGTTTTCACTTCGTTCTATCGTTGCTTTCAAACGACAGATAAGATACAAATATCGTAAATTAATCAAACAAATTTGGTCAACCGAAATATAACGGTATCTAGCAGCGTACATAACTAATTTGTGGTGTCAAACAACTGTAAATAATTATGAAATGTACGGCGTGAATACTCCAATTTACTTTGTAGCAGAGACAAGATAGAGATTAGTTAAGGCCAAGTGGCTTCTTGACGGCACAAAACGGCACTTATATGCAAGTATGTGTGTGTGTGTCCGAGTGCTTGCTTAAATAGGTACACCTGTATGTCTACTTAAACGGCAGCATTGTCAGCGATTTGACATCAAGTCAATAGGCAGGACTGGCATTATCTCTTCTAGTGAATCTTTTTAGCGGCCTGTGCATATATTTGTACATACAAACATAAATACAACAGTACATGAATAGCGTTGTGTCATCGTTGTCAGCGATTTTTCGTTGACAATAATTACAGTAACAACAAACAATGCGGCAACAAAGTTGTTAACGAGCCAAAGTGGGAAGTTTCGCAATCTCAGCGTTTCTGAAAAGCCAAAAGACAGCACAACACACAACAACTACAAAGTACTTGCAAAATAGAATATGATACAAGTACATATGTGAAGCAGAAGACGAAGGCGAAGGCGAAGAAAAGGAAGTCAATATACAAATAAACAAACCATTTGACAGGCGCGATCCGATATCGGAAGAGTCATTCAGATAATCGTGTATAAATATATAGCACTGACAAAATAAACAAACACATATTCAGATAAGCGATATAACATTGTATCTGTCTATGGTACAGGCTCACGTAGTTTGTTAAGTAAAACAATAACATAATGCTTTTAATTTTTGAGGCGTTTAAATTAAGAATGGAGACCTTATCTCCAGTTGCAATAACAACACGACAAAACTGTTATACCCTTCACAAATGTATTTTTTATACCATAAAAGCGTATAAATAGAACTTTATTCTGCCGAATTTCGTGAAGATATCTTGTCAAATAAAAAAGTTTTCCATACAAGGACTTGATTTTGCTCGTTCAGTTTGTATGGTAGCTATATGCTATAGTTGTTCGATCTAAGAAATTTTTATTGGAGATTGTACCGTTACTCTGGTTAATAATTTAGGCCAAATTTCGTGAAGATATCTTGTCAAATAAAAAAGTTTTCCATACAAGGACTTGATTTTGCTCGTTCAGTTTGTATGGTAGCTATATGCTATAGTTGTTCGATCTAAGAAATTTTTATTGCAGATTATACCGTTTCTCTGGTTAATAATTTAAGCCAAATTTCGTGAAGATATCTTGTCAAATAAAAAAGTTTTCCATACAAGGACTTGATTTTGCTCGTTCAGTTTGTATGGTAGCTATATGCTATAGTTGTTCGATCTAGAGAATTTTTATTGGAGATTGTACCGTTGCTCTGGTTAATAATTTAAGCCAAATTTCGTGAAGATATCTTGTCAATTAAAAAAGTTTTCCATTCAAGGACTTGATTTTGAACGTTCAGTTTGTATGGTAGCTTTATGCTATAGTTGTTCGATCTAAGGAATTTTTATTGGAAATTGTACCGCTGCTCTGGTTAATAATTTAAGCCAAATTTCGTGAAGATATCTTGTCAAATAAAAAAGTTTTCCATACATGGACTTGATTTTGCTCGTTCAGTTTATATGACAGCTATTTGAGATAGTAATCCGATTTGAACAATTTCTTTGTATATTATAGTATTGACCACAACTATAGTCTATGACGAACTTAGTAAAGATATCTCGTCAATTGAAAAAGTTTTTCATAGAAGGACTTGAGTCCTTTGTATGACAGCTATATGATATATTAGTCCGATATCGACGGTTCCGACAAATGAGTAGCTTCTTAAAAAGAAAAGGATGTGTGCAAAATTTCAGTTCGATTTTGGGCAGAAAGAGTGTTAACAAAGTTGCTGTGAGGAGACTTACACCAACTCCTTTAGTATAATGCAAAAAATATACAAAAAGTGGAGATTAAGACCGAATCTGTAAAACTTTAACCTTCTAAAGTTTGACCTGCTCTTATCGCCAAATGTACGGGAGTCCGAATCATTAGAGTTCCAATTCGAAGTTACTAATGAAAACTGCCTTATTATCTATCACATCTCATTATCTGTTTCATCTTAACTAAATTGCGCCCATTCAAGCAATCCGCCTTCCGCCGTGTGTTGGACCACACACATTTCCGGCTGCATCTATAACTGTACACGGCATGTGTGTGGCCGCGCGCACCTTGTAACGCCATTCAGTTCGCTACGCAAATAACCGCAAGCCAAAACTAAATAATCAGCTGAACAAACTATAAAAAAACCAACAACAATTATACTGTTCAAATTAGTTCAAAGTTGAGTATTTGATGCCGCAGTCGTGGCGTTAGCCGATTTGTCTCTAAACTAGGCCGCTAAGTGTGAAATCCTTCACCAGTTGCGCCGAACAATGAGTGCCGACCGCAAATTTGCATAGCGCTTATCTCAAGGATTCACATCCGCATGTCAAATTACATGAGCGCACGCCAAAAACAAATATGTGTATATTCATGTGTGTGTGTTGGTGTAAATAGTGTTGTACAAAGGTTGTAATAAAATAGGAGTTGTAAGCAAATACTCGCTTATCTAAAGGATCTCACAGCATCGCACAACGCTCAAGTGTGACTTCTGACTATGCGTAAGGAAAATGGTTTTAGTCTGGAACTTTAAAGTCCGAGTCATTCATGAACCAAGTGACCCAAGCTGGTATTTAATTTTCTATTCTGTTAATATTTCTATTGAATTGGGAAGCCTTTTTCTGAGATCACTATTGTTTTTGTTAAGGATATCTAGTGTTATATAATAACCGAAATCTTTAAAAAACTAATAATGGCGGAGAAATATCTCATTGAAATCTGGAGAATTTTGAAATTTTTTGTAGTTTTCAGGTTATTAGAAAATTTGAGAAATATGTCTAAAGCGCTAGAATTATATAGCATAGCTAAAACTATCAAAACGGCTTGTCCAAGTGGTATTGTTCGAGGTCTAACGAAAAATTAGCCTATTTATCTAGCCCTAAATAGATTTATTGTTTTTGTTAAGGTCCACAAATATTCAGAAATCGTTTTGAAAAATGTTGTTCTATTGACCGTTATTGAGTGAATATAAATTCGGGTTCCACACAGCGCAAGGAAAGTATTATATAACTAGTTTATTAAGAGTCGAAAGGGATGAGAGAGATTTTGGACGAAGACTTAAGTAGCCAGTTCTCTTAGTTTTTTGTATGTCTGAAAATTTATTTAAAGGTCATACTTTAATAAAATAAAAAACAGATTTGGAAGACACAATTTTCCAACGCTCTGCTGTTATTATAACACAAATATTTGTTCGTTTTCCACCGGCGAATTTTCATTTATTTCGTAATTTCAGAGATCTATTTCGGGATGCTCATCATTATAACCTTTTCGATAATTTTCGTTCTTACGTTCATTTTAAAAAGAAGAAATGAAACAGTAATCCATAAAACTAAGAAAAACCGAGGCAACTGGAGTTATAACACACTTCGTAAATAAAAAAAAAATATTCTATGCAACCTTGCAACGCATAACGCCCTCAGATACCTTGGCGTTATGATCGATACGAGATTGAATTTCAAAGCACATGTTGAAAAAGCCTGTGGCAAGGCAGCTACAGTGATAGCGCTCCTGTCAAGAGTAATGACTAGCACTGATAGCCCTGGCCAAAGTAGGAAAGCCCTACCAGCTAAAGTCAGCCAGTCAACACTGATGTACACGGCTCCTATATGAGGGACAACCTGCGCCAAAAAAACAAATGCCAACAACGCAAAGACAGTGTACAGGTTATGCACCATTAGAGTGGCCTGTGCGTTTAGAACGGTCTCATATGAAGCGGCCGCCGGTTTTAATGGCTAGAACCAAATAGAGCCCCTCAAAGAAAAAATCAAAAGCTATGAATAGGCATTAACGGCTGACGAGTGAAAAAAAAAGGAGAGACAGGCAAGCCTCGAAGAGTGTCAAAGCCAATATAATGCGACTCAAAAACGAAGATAAGATAGGCGCATTAAAAACGTACCAGCCTGATTGAGAGGCAACACAGGGACATAGAATTTTATTTGATGCAATTCTTGACAGCCCATGGCTGTTTAAGGTAGTACCTCCACGGATTCGGTCACAATGACGAACCAAAGTGTTTATTTTACAGCAGTGTGGAAGGGAGTATCTTTTTCTCCTGCTCGAGATATGTAGTGGAGAGAACTAACATTGAAGGAATAATAAACCACAGGATGATGCCCGAAAACATTATAAGACATATGTTGCAATCAAAGCTAGTATGGGCAAAAATGAAAGAGTTGGGCGCAATAGCGATCCAAGAACTCAGGATAAGAGAATGGCAGTGAAGAAGCTTAAGACTTGCTGAATAATCCCGCAGGGAGTTTGTAAAGAGGCATTCTTGCAAAGCTTGGTCCTGGGAAGTAATGCCTAACGGCGGTCTCGCAAGTCCCAATAGAAACTAAAGCAGTAGAGTTAGATAATACTAACTGGACGTGAACCCAAAAGCAGATCTTTAGAAGACTCGGAAACAAATAATACAAGTCCTTTATTTTGATCGATCACTTTATATGCGCGCTATACATTAAAGTGATCCGATCTTGAAAATGTCTTGTCTTGTATTCAACAATAATCCATACCAAATTTGTGGAGAGATTTCGTCAACTAAAAGGTTTTCCATTCAAGAATTTCCGTTTGTATGACCGCTATATGCTTTAAGCATGCGATATGAATAATTTCTTCGAAGATTGTACCGCGAGCTTCGGCATTAAACCATAACAAATACTCGTATTGCGGAGATATCTTATATTGAAATTTTCCCTAGAATAACTTTACTTTAATCGTTTAGTTTGTATGATATAGTATTAATGCCGATATCAGTAGCGTTTTTGGAAAAACTAACGGTTACAAAATTACAGCGCGATATCTCAAACACTAATTGACTAATTCGGATATATACAGAGAGAAAAGCGCACTGTTATTAAGGCTGCTGGCGAATTTCATACTCATTAATTGTAAAAAAAAAAATAAAAATTTCATTAACATTAATTGTACAAAATGAAAAACATGTTTATAAATGTAAACTAAATTAATTATGAATATTCGTTTTAAGAGCTTGTCGCACTACCCACACATTACAGCCATCATTACTTAGTAATCAATTACTTAATATCGTATTTTGTTGTAACCGTACCTGATACAGCATAGCGATCGAAAATCATATTCAAGCCGCGCGTTTGCAATCCCAATTATTTGCTTTTTATAACTTTTAAAGTTAAATTAAGTATTTATTAATTTTATTTAGTTTAAGCATTCATGTGAGGACACTGCAAGTGCCGACGGCGACTGCAACTTGAGTTGAACACTAAAAACTTCTAGGCGATTTTAATAAAATTATGTCGTGCTCAATTTAGTTATTGCCTAAATTATAATTATAATTCAATTATAATTAATTTGTGTGTACAATACATATTTATATATTTAGTTAACCTTTAGAGGTACGAGCATGAATTGGGGAACTTTTTTAGCGTTAGTTTTGAAAATGTTTTGAAAATAATTTTTTTTTATTTAATTTTTTTTTCTTACTTTTAAATAATAATTTTGTAATTAATTAGCACTAATTATTAATTCATTAATTATTAATTAATTATATAATTAATTAAATTTTTTATAAATTATTTTTACAAATTAGTCGTATATAAAAAACGATTAATTCTTGTTTTAGGTTTTGTACTTCATATGTAATTGCATATGTATTTGAAATTTATAATTTGACTACTTTAAAAACATTTCAACAGTACTTTGCCGTTTGTTCGCTGTCTTTTTAGAACTTCCACGAATTGTACTTTTTTTTGTTAATTTCTAAATCCACACCACACTTTCCATTATTATCCATTATTTCCAAGTATTTACTTTTATTTTCATATATTTTTCAAAATTTAAAAATAATTTAATATTTTTTTTTTTTAATAGAAATTTTTGGTAATCCAGCACTTTAAACCGCCCATATCACACAACAGCTGTCCCTTGGGGAAGTACAGACCACTTGTAATTATCCATTCAGTAATTGATTCATTTAAAACCGCAAGCTGCTTTTCAACGAAATGACAAAAATTAAAGGGAATTTTTTGTTATAAATTCCACAAAATATTTAAATTATCATAAATTTCCTTGAAAACAATAATTTTCAGTTTTTTTTTAATTTCAACTTTTCACAGTTACACTAGCACCAAGTGCGTACGCGTCAAACACGACTTCTTCAAGAGTCCACAAATTTTCCAAAAACGCTCGAGCACTAATTTGCACTAATTGCGAAGGGCCGAATTTAGTTATTTAATCGTGCGTACCGCTTGTCAAAGACGAATGCGCGTATGAGCAGTGAAAATCGCAGAGCCTGCGAGCGCTGAGTGGTCTGTTGAGTTGTCTGTCTGCCGGTTGTCTCCGCAAGACTAAATCAAACCAAAGCAAAACGAAATGCTGCAAACGGATACGAGCACGTCCACGACCACACAGACACATCAACACCCAAGGCGAATGAACGTTTTAATATTTGAATTGGTTTGGGATGCTACAAACGGATGTTCGAGCTGGGATGTGTACGTTCGGTCGGCGTTGCTTCAATGCGCGTCGCTAGCGCATTTACAGTTAGCGGTGCAGTGGCTTAACGGGGATGAACCGGGATGTGCTATGAGGATGTTGTGGCTGATGACTAAATATTTACTAAGTGTACGTGTCTGTATGGCTCTATGCGCGTATGTGTATGAGTGATCGAGCGCTGCCTGTAGGGATTGAAAAAAGGGTGGCATATGTGTGCTCTGTGTCTTTTTGTTGTTGTTTATTTATAGAATATGTCTGTGTGTGTGTGTTTGTGCAAAGCGGCGTTGTTGCTCGTCAATGGTTGGTGGTAGCATAAACGTGTCTCGTTGCGATGACTATCTGCATCTCGTATCCGCAAACAGCAGGGGATGAACGCAAACACACAGCCATGCAGACACACACACACACACCAACAGAGTCAAAAGACAGCGCACAGCTGTAGCAACAACTATCGCAACATATTTACAATTATCAAATCAAAAATAAATACGCGACAACAACAATAACGAAATGTTGCATCCACAATAACCACGAAAATGATGGCAACACAACGTACGACAACAACAAAAAAAGGCGCGTGTAGCGGCGCGACGCTGACAACGACGACAGCGCACACACACACGCACACTGGCTGTTCGCTACGGCGACGACAGCAACAAAGCGCACGACACGGAAAGCCACAACAACCGTTCGAATTGGGAAATCGTCGTGCCTGCGGCGAGTGAACGTTTGCGAATGAATGCCAAGTTGGCAAATATGCCGCAACGGCAACGGCGACGGCGAGGTAGTAGCTACGACGTCGGCGTCAACGGCGTCGGTTTGCGGCGCGAGGATGTATGGGCAGCGCTCGGTGCGCAGGATACGAATTCCAATACGAAAACTAGAACTCATGCAATTGCAATACTACGGCCAGCCGATTGCGGCAATTGTGGCAGCACATGTGCGTGTGCGGTGTGTATGTGAGACTGTTAGAGTTGGAGTTGCGGATACGGATATGGTTGCCTGGGATGATACGCTCAAGGATGAGCGCGCTCTCTCATTGCTCGTTATAGACAGCTTTCGCTTGCAGGTGGGCATAATGTACATATGCATAAAACATATTTGTAAATAAGTATGTACATATATCTATTTGGTATATATAATACATAATTTGGGCCATATGCGAGTATGTAATATACATACATACATTTTAATTGGCACGTACTGCTATCAAATATATTCCGAAATCTGCCTACACAAATAATTTTATCTGCTGACATATATGTACGAGTGCTTATCTACACATACAAATGCACATATGCATATTACGTAAGGCTTTCCAGCAGCATATTCAATTCGAATATGATTTTCCCCATACTCGTTGCCGTTGTTCATCCGTTTCTGATTGGATTTGTGGAGCAGAGACGAGTTGGCAGCGCATTAAAACGAGCATGCGGTCGGCAATGAATGAGATTTGATTTTGAAGAGTCTCATTGTGTTGTTAAGCAAGTCAATTTAACTTTTCAGCTTGTTGACAATGTTTACAAAAGCCATATAATATTAATTTGCCCCCGAGCCCAAAAAAAATTACGCCCACAAAATTTATAACTTAAAAGGTAGAAGCCAATTTGAAATGGATTTTTGTGCATACGCCGCTTGCCTAAAATACTAAAGGATTATCGGAAAATAACTTATTTTTCGATATGTTCTATCGTTAAAGTTTTTACACTAAAAGACAATTTCATAGTTAAAAAGTAAATTCTAAAACAAATTTTTAGTATAAAAAACTATCTTTAAAACCTCTTGAATTAGCCATTAGCAAAGTTTTTCCTTTCCCAACCGTAGGGGTTTTACTGGACACTGTTTAATAAGCATTCATGCGATGAGGCTCAAAATCTTTCAGTCCTTATTTTTAAACTTATATGGAGGTAGGTGGAAATATTCAGGACCTCATCCCATCGTCAACCCTTTTGCAAGATTGAGATTGAAATATCCCCCTTACCGAACCAGGAGACGTAGCCAAAACTCACATTAGTCGTCTCAATGATTTAAGATGGGCCCCAAAAGGCGTTTTGTTAATTTTTATAGTTTCTTATGATCTTTTTTAAAATTTTAAAAAAAAGGGTTTTTAAGTAAACCCTTTAAAGGATGGACCTAACCTTACCTTTAATCTAATTTAACCTTTGTTGAACTAAAGGCTAGCCTGCTGACCGAACTTTTTAGTAACTTAAAAAGGAATACATTATCCTGTTTCGTCTTTAAAGGAATAAAAAATGGGGCGGAACTCTGACATTCTCAAATAAACATGGAAGGACTCACTTATGATATCCCAACTGTGCCCAAAAAATAAGGTAAATTGTATTTATTTTGAAAATTCTTTATTTATTCTTCCAAATCAATTTCATCCCCTTCAAAGTAATCCCCTCCCGATGCAATGCACTTATGCCAACGGATTTTCCAATTTCGAAACACTGGTTGTAGTCATTTTCCCGGGGAAAAGGCCTTCAGTTCCTCTTCGCTGCGGCTTGAATCTCCTCTATCGTATAAAAACGGGGGGAGGGATTTTAGTTTGAAAGGAAATCCCCCGTTAAGGGGAAGGGGGGGAAAAATTTATTTTAAAAAAATAAGAATTCAACCCGTTTTCATTATCTTTTGTAAAACCAAAATTGGAAAATTTTAAAAACCTTGCAACGTTTTTTGTTAATCAGAAAAAGATATAAATGATCAGAGTGAAGGGGCTAAATCGATTAAAGCACTGACGATGGAACGACTTTGAGAAATTCGAATCTCAAATAGAAAACGTAAAAATACAGCTTGTGCAAGAACTGAAGCCGCTCGAACTTCCCAAACGACATCGCTTCGTTCTATGGGCTCTTGAAAAGTTCCATGGAATAAACTGAAAAGATTAAAAAGCTGGCATTTCATCCAGTAAAAACAACGGTTTTGTGTGATTTATAGACAGAAATCATCGGTCCATATTTTCTCAAAAATGATATGATAACCGACTATTTGATGCCTGAAATTGAAGCTTGTGATCTCGGCAAAATTTGGTTTCAACAAAACATCTCACTTCTCACACATGGGTTCAATCAATGGCTTTATTCAGAGAACACTTCGGTGAGCAAATAATTTAATGTTTTGGGCCGGTTGATTTGCCACCAAGATCGTGGGATATCCCCCTTTTTTCCCGTCGGGAAGTAAAAAAGTCTATGTGGAAAAATCCCGCTTCGATTCAGGCCTTGGGGAAAAAAAAACCCCAAAGGGAAAATAGACCATCTGAGACGTAACCCCGGCCAATATTTGAAAGAGATAAATTTCAAAAAAAAAAAAATGCCAAAGAAAGTTCTTTCGAACATAATAAACATACCCAAATTTTTTTTGAAATATCTTTTTTTCCTTTAAAAAAGTAGGAAAAAACGAAATGTATCACCCTATATTGTACCATAAGTCATCTGTACCCTCAACGTGAGTAAATAGCAAAATCTGCACAGCATGAGATGTACACAACTCGAGAGCAAGCAGCAGAGGATGTGAAAGCATCCATTCTATATGAGCACAAACAAACAGACAAAAGGCCAGTTAAAAACTAAGGCATTAGATAAAGACTTTCAAGCAATGGGAGGTACTTCGGTGAAAAACAAAATGGCTGCATGGCAACTCAAATATAACAGTCGTTATTCAGTAACAAAGCCGAGCAAAGAACGAAATATCTAAATGAAAATTTTTAAAAATTGTCTTTTAAAATTTTTTTCCTTTTTATATTTAATCCGGTAATTCCAACGATGCAAAATTTTTCAGATATAATTTGGCTTTGTGAGGACCAGAAATATTATTTTAAGTTAGAAAGTCGAAATTTTCACATTTAGAATGTGGAAAGCATTTTAAAAAATTTCTTTCCTTAAAGGAAATTTAAAATTTTTAAATATCCCCCCTAAATTTAAAAATTTGACTAAGTTTTAAACCAATTATTTGGGCTTAAGAGATCGCAATTGGACTCCCAGTTATATGCAGTCCTTTGTGAAGCCCTAAAAAGAGCTCTTTTGATCTTCTAAGTAAGAAAACGCGGTTTTGACCAATACAAATTTGCGCAAGTCTTTAATTTCTATATGTTTTTAATTTATATATACCGACACTTCTGACACCCCAACCGTGGAATAATTAAACCCAAAAAATGTTTAGATGTTTCCATCTTGTTTTCTTCCATACACCCTTTTGAAATTAGCTCCGGTAAGTATTCAACCTTACAGCATGAAACCCCACAACTAGGGAGAGACTAACTTTACTAATAGCAAAGAGCTCACTGGATCTCTTACGATTCAAAGGATCTTGCGATAGCGCATACACCAATGGTTTCCCGGGGCTGGCCAGTTTACCGCGAAACCCAGCTATCCTGTATTTAAAAAATAATATAAAAGCGGATCACTGACCTGTTCGCATTCTACTAAAAACGGAAATTAGGGTACCTTTAAAGGGCTGGTACCCATATTTGTCTTATCACAAAGTGACTCGTTGCCATTGATAACGAGGTTAGACAGTCCTTAACCAGAATTCCTGACAATATACCGCTCCACCAATTTCCCCAAGGTGACCCGTTAAAGAAAGGTTATAAATAAATTTAAAAAAAAATTTTTTTTTGAAAGGATTCCAAATTTTTGATCTGAGTCATTCAGTTTTATGGCATCCCTATGTTTATTGGCCCGATATCAGCGGTTTCCCACAAATGATAAGCTTCTTGAGGAAAAAGAACGTCAATAATCAAAAACTGAAGACCAGTTCGCGTAAAACCAACAGACGGACCTGTCTAAGTTGACTCAGCTCGCCATGTTGAACAGTCTTAGTATTTATATTGTAGGGAAAATTTCCTTCCGGGTTCCCCAGCGAGCAAGCTATAGAACTTGACTATGATTTTATGCCTATAGGATGAGGCGACTTAAATTAATTATGCCTGTGTCTGGATTTGGCTTGCCTCGAAATTTCAGCATAGTTTTGGCAGAAATGATGCTATAATAATCAGCTTGAGCTGATTTATAAACTTTGAACGAGATTCCTTCAAATGAAAAACATTTGAAGTTCAAGCGACAACTGTCACAAGTCATTGAGTTTAATGGATGTTCAACTGATAGTAGCCAAAGCTACAAGATCTCACCGGAGACTCAAACCTGGTACCACGGGGAGCAGTTATTCCTTCGAATTCACTTTTATCTGCTCATTAGGTTTGGATCTTTAAGGAGATCTGACCGGAGACTCAAACCTGGTACCACGGGGAGCAGTTATTCCTTCGAGTTCACTCTAATCTGCTCATTGGGTTTGGATCTTTAGGCAAACTCGTGGTGACTTTGGTTTAAACTTAAAGGCAGGTAGAATTAAAAGTTCAGTTCAGTGTGGAGTCGCATTGCGGCCCGGTGTCGGACCTACAGCACAGCAGAAGCTTTAGGTCCGCCTCGAACCCGACCAAGTTGGGAAAGGTGTCCCTTCAAGCTGACTAATTGTGACTAAAAAATTCCCAAAATTATCTGAGGTGCTAATCAACACATTGTTTTTATCTATGTGCCTCTAAGCATGGTGGGCAAAGGCCGTCTTCGGCAGGTACTCACGTAAAACACAACGACTGTCGTTTCCTTCCGGGTCTTACAAACTTCGCTCACATATAATATGTATATCTTCGTTATCATATAAAAATAGTATACATAACTGTATAATTTAGGGTATTGCTAACTTAAAAAAATATGTGTGTTCTTAAATAATTCTTTCCTGGGGGTTCCAAACTGTGCGTGAAATATTTTAAAAATCTAATTATACAATTCGTCTGCTCAAACATGCCAAAAATACCAAAATTTCATTCATCACGCCAGCATATAAAATATTTGGTTCCGCGCTAATTCAGTGCGTTCTTACTGCTTATTTATTGTATGTATTTAATGTAACCGAAATAAATAATTACATAAAACATGAATGCATTATTTGCTCTTATAGGTACGGTGGAAGCACAAAGGCATACATACACTTACAGTTATGATATACACACATACATACATATTAATGTGTGAGTGTGTTACGTTCATTTATAGGGCGAAATGTGTGCGCTGAAGTACAACTATGAGCATATGTGAGGCATTTGGATGGCGGAACCACCTCAGGCGCGGTGAGAGCGCTTCATATGGCTCGCAGTTGGCAACGAAGAAAAGTGAAAATAAAAACATCAACAATAAACTTCGAACAAAACGGTACACACATACCATACTAATACATATTGGCACAAAAAAAAAATGTGAAAATAAAATTCCAACTAGAAAAGTTTACAAAGACTCTCGTGGATGAGCCGCAACCAAATAAATACACGCGCACAGACATCGGGCAGCGCAAAAGCGTCAAGCGCCGGCAGACAAGCGGGCACGCATACCTACGCAGCAGGCACACACTAACACACACACACACGCTGCGATGTGAAATAAAATGAACCCGGCAAATTGGGAGGAGCAACAGACACCGAATTCAGGATAATAGGGCGTGTACATTGTCCTCGCATTCATTATTTAGCTGTGAGAGTGTATGTGTGTGTGTGTATTATTTGTTTTTGCTGCCTGTTTTTGAGGCGGCGAGGGTATGTAGCGCTGTGTGGATGCGCTCAGCGACAGCAGCAGAGACAGCAGCAGCGCGAATGATACAACGAAGGATGCGCCGATTCACAGCCAATGCAACGCCATGAGCGGCAAGTGATTGAGGTGAGCGCGCTAGCAGCGCATCCTAGCGTTTCATAAAAACAACAATTATAAACATTGTGCCAAACAACTACCTGCCTGGCTGTCGACTGCGTTGTTGCCACATCCAATGGCGCATCCGTAAACAAACAGACAGAGCACATTGCGAGGACATGCGAGGCGCATCATGCCACATCGCACTCACATACGCAGCACGCGACGCTGAGAGCAGCACTATCATTTGCCACAATATCTGCAGCAACAAAATGTGTATATAAGCGCGTCTGTAGCGCCGTGTTGCAAGTAGATACATGCGAAGGCAATCGCATGTGGGTGGTTGTTTGGTTGGCGCTTCTTTGGCTGGTTGGTCGGTCGCTTGGCTGACTATTTTGTCTCGATTGTCATCATGCTCGCAATCGTCCTGGCGCATGTCTGGTATCTCGCTCTGTGGCATACGCCAAGCCCAGCAGCGCTGGCAGATACCAGCATAGAGATACAGATACTCGTTTGCTCTTCATCCAATACAGATGCGACGACAGCAGCTGGCAACATGTGAGAGCACCGGTGGGTGCGCTGATGGGTGGATGAAAGCCAAGCTTTTGTTGTTGTTGTTGTTGCTGCTGTTGCCATTGTGCGCAGCATAAATGTGTTTGCGGTTGTGGTTGACCGAACCCACAGCGCTTGCAGCAGGTGATGAGTACACACCATGCCACAAAGCCAACGTGCACAACAGCATCGTCCTCCCTTCGTTTTGCCGAGCCGAAGCTTGCGCAAAACCGACTCGCACATTAGCCGACAGCGTACGATTGCAAATTCTATATATTTTACGGGGTCGTTATAGACCGTGGCATGCTGTGGGCTGTGGGTTGTGGTAAGAGGCGAAAGCCAGCAGCACGACGCAGGCTGGGGGTCAGACAACGAGCCAGCAGCGAGCGTCTGCTGCTGTGTGGTGCAAATAATTGCAAACTTTTCACTGCACGGCAGGTGAGTATGCGAGCGCATGTATAGGGGTCGGTGTCGTTGTAGTTGTTGCTGTTGCTGTTGCTGTTGGTGTCGGTGGCTGCGAAATGCGCAAGGTTAGCCAAAGTATGGCCTGAGGGCGCAACAATTCGGGCACACAGCCACTTGCACGAGCAAAATGCGAGTATCTGTCGCTGCTTATTGCTTGCCCTCCCTCGTGCACACCAGCCTCGCCATCGGCAACCACACTTGGCAAACAACCAAAGGGCTCACAGTGCTTGTGAGTTCAAAGTGTAGCTTCTTTCAGTTGTCGTGTGTGGGGGTTTGTCGACTCGTCGGCCTGTGTTGTATGCTGGGCTATTGTTGGGGTCGCCGTTTGGGGAAGAGACGTGCAGTGTGGTTTGTAATTTGTTGTGTTCTGTGGTTTAGTACAATAACAATATTGGGCGTTTAATAAGCGGATTTACTTATCGGTTATGGACATGATTGCAAACTGTTGGGTTGAATTGTGCCTAAATCTGGAAGCATTCGTCTTGGTTGAATGCTGCCGTTCTTTCAAGTTAAAAATAAACTTTTTTCATTTATTTACTCATATTAAATATTTCTGTGGCTTTGATAAAGTGAAACCTGAGTCAAGTTTGATTAAATTTAATTTTTTTTTTGTCAAGAAAATTCTAATTTAAGAACGTAAGGTTGTTTGTATTGCGCAGAAGTATTTTGACTAACCAGGCACACTCAAACAAGCCGCTGTGTTATCGCAAAGAAGTCAGTGTCTCAGTTCATCTAGAGATGTCATTCATACTCAGGGATCAGTGAACTACTTTACTGTGAGAGTCTGCTAAGAGCAGAAACAGCCATCAAAGAAACCGTCCTCAATACAGATAATGAGCTGCAAATTGAGTGTTCAATCTGTCTGAACATTTTGAAGTAAACCCAGAAGTTAAGCAAAGAGATGAATTGTCATGCCTAAGCTTCAACAAAACCAAATGCGTGACAAACAAATAAAATAACTAAAAATCAACATATCCTGGCCAATCTTGAAATATGGTTGTGAATGATTGGACGATGAAAGTGACTGAGTTGTAGCATATAGCAACTTTCCAAAGAAAAATAGATGGTCCAATGATGTTGGAAGATGACATATATCTTATTATCTCCGAGCTTGAAAACCTCACTAACGAACAAAATGTCATGAAATTCATAAAAACCCAACGAAAACACATCGAAAACAGAAACGAACCAAGACAAATCAAAGAAAAGATGGTCATCGACGTCCTCAAAGAGATGATCATGTAAAAATGGTGGCGCTTAGTAGCGGATCGGAGGTATATAGATGGGTTTTCCTGGACTGTCTTGCTAAGGAAGAAGAAGAAGAATCTAGCGAAAAAATTGTGTTTTGTAGTTTGCTGAAAGAAATCTGAACAATTTCTTCGGAGGTTTTAGTCTTTGGAAAATAATCTCTGCCAGACTACTAATAATCTCTGCCAGCTACCTGCTGCTGTTGGTCGACAAATCAGCAGCTTCTTAAGGAGAGAAGACGTGTGCAAAAATTCAGATCGAGGCCTTAAACGGCTGAGAGACTATTTCTCGTAAATAAAGGGAGACGGACGAACGGACATGGCTACGTCGACTCAGCTCGTCACGGTGATCATTTAGGTTTATGTACACTTTATAAGGTCTCCGCCGTTTCCTTCTGGCTGTTACAAAGTTCGTGGCAAACTTAGAATGTTAGTTGCGCAAATAAGTTCTTTTTATATAAAAAATGCAATTTCTTTTATAAAAAATAAGTTCTTTTTATATAAAAAATGCAATTTCTTTTATAAAAGTGCAATTAAGGAAATTTTTACAAATCAATTATTCGAATCAAATAATCATCCATTGTGTCATAATTTTCCCCATCTTTCGGTTAAAGCTCGAATACCATTAGAGTAAAACTGTTCACCTTGTGATGTCAGCCAAGAATAAAGCCCTTTTCGGATAGTATTGTGAGTAATAATCGTATAATGAGATATCTGGTGAATATAGCGCGTCAGTTAGGACCTCCCATTAACGCGTCTTCAGGTAGGTTTTAACGGGTTTGGCAAAATGAGGCCGTGCGTTCTAATTCAGCAAATTTCCTTTTTTCTTCAATGATTTCCAGCTCATGTAGTCGGTTTAAAATGGCTTGGCGAGTTACTCCCAATGCCAGAGCAAGCACCTCTGAAAAGTTTTTGGAGTTCCCGATGTGCTTGAGCCGCCGATTTCTTTGACTGCAAGAAGAAACTCAACACTAATAGCAAAAGACGTTTATTTGTCAATAAATCGGATATCGCACAACCAAAAGTGTATGACATATAAATAAAGTCACAATTCTGAAAACGCATTGGAGCATACGCTTGTACAGGGTGGGCCATATAAAATTTTAAATTTAAAAAGTCAATAAAAAAAAACGGCTTGATATTTTTCAAAGCTCTAACATTTATTTAAAAGGTTGTTTTATGAAATTTATTTGTGGAAAACAATTTTGGACAAATGACCACCACGACTGAGTTTACAGTAGCTTATCCGGTCCACGCAATTTTGGAGTACTTTCTCGATGGTTTCAGGTCTTATGGCAGCTACAGCAGCTTGAATCTCGTACTCTAGACCTTGAATTGTTTCTGGATGGTTGGCGTAACATTTATCTTTAACAGCTCCCGACAGAAAATAGTCCAACAGAGTTAAATCGCAGCTTCTGAGAGGCCAATTCACATCACCTCTTTTGCTAATTATGCGATATTCGAAGATAGGGCGTAAAAGATTGAGTGTAGCGTTTGCTGTATGGCACGTAGCACCGTCCTGCTGGAACCAAATGTTGTCCAAGTCTTCTTCTTCAATTTGCTTGAAGAAAAATTCGCTTAACATTGCGCGATATCGCTCATCATTGATGGTTACGGCGGTTCCTTCTTCATTTTCGAAGAAAAATGGGCCGATGATTCCACCAGACCAAAATCCGCACCACACAGTGATTCGTGCTGGGTGCATTGGTTTCTCGACGTTTACGTGCGGGTTTTCTGTGCCCCAAATGCGACAATTCTGCTTGTTAACGTAACCATCGAGGTGGAAATGAGCCTCGTCCGAAAAGATCATTTTTCGGTAAAATTGACCATCCGCTTGAATCACCACTTTGGAAAAAATTTTTCAATATTTCCCAGTTTTCTTCTAAAGAATAGCAACTCATTTCGTAAATTTTAGACTTTTTACTGAATATCTGTCACTTTCCGAATGGTATTTGACGTTTCCAATTTCGAAATATAGATAATTCAAATTTAAAACGTTAGATGGCCCATCCGTTAGAACCCACAGAAATGATCTAGTGACTCATACCCAGAGCATACTAAAATATGGAGGGAAAACCTTTTTCTCCAACCTGCTGAATGGCAGTGAAAGCATAACATATGGCGATGGTGAACCCGATTCTTCAATCGATTGTCATAACCATGCAGAAGTTCGATTTCAAAGCTGCTTTTGACTACATGGAAAGGAGCTGCCTTTATATGCCTAGCGGCTGTCTGAATTTGGTATCCCCGCAAAACTAACTGTGTAAATTGACGTTGAGCAAAACCAAAAGCTTCGTCAAGATAGGGAAGGACCTCGACTTCAGAAAATATATGCCAACTAATGTGCTTTCGAATAATGATAATCATTTCCAACTAAATTTAAAGTTTCTGTGTTTTTTTTTAATGTATGAACTTCGAAATGGATCACGCTGTAAATAGTGCGTTTTATGTAGACTTTAACCAAAAACAGGAAAGTTTTTTTTTTTGGTATTAATAATATTATTATATTCGCAAGCACATTTTGTTTCAGGCACTAAATGGCTTTTCCGCCGAAACCTGCCAATGCATGGAAAATTGACTATTGGTTACGTGCAACAAAACCGATTTTGAAGAAGACAACGAAAATGTATATAACTGAATCTATCTATCTAAATCTGCCACTTTTTCCTTTCTGGAAAAATCAACAGGAAAACCTAACAACTTTTTTGGCAACTCATATCATTGTAATAAATGAATATTTGCAGTTTTTGTTCGATTGCAAATCAGGCTCATAAATATGTCATTAAATACAACTTTTTTGTTTTATTTGAAACTCAAAAGATAACAGTACTGCACGAATGCACCGTCGAGTGTGAATAGAGCAAAGTTGCAGCCTTCGTTTGCGCTAAGTTATGGGCGTTGTCAGCGAGAGCGCTCATCTGCAAATTATTACATATTCAAATAGAAAGTAATTTAAATCAAATCAAATTTATTAGTTTTGCCGCATTGTTAGTGATACACACTAAGGTGGAGATGGCAAACCGAAATAAATCTGAGCACAAAGGCGAGAGCATAATGCAAACACGGTCCCTTCTTGAAGCCTCGATTTCGCCGAAATCCAATTTCGATAGTTTTTGACTTTGCACGCCTGCTTGGCTACGAAAAGGATTAACCCGTTCACTTACACAACTCAATCGCTCAATTGCCTGTGACTGAATGCATTCATTGTGTGTTGTTGGTGTGCGCGAGTGTGTTGCATGCACCGTATCCATATCCATGTCAAATGCAAATAGACTATCTGCCTTATTGTCTGACAACGCGTTGTCGCTCTCATCTTAATTTAACGCTATTAGCGCCCTTCACTCACACATTTACCCCTAATTGTATGCTTTGCATAGACAAACAGGATGCGCCGGCGTGTGTTCATCCCCTAACTTCGCTACGGTGCCTTCTGTAAACAACCAGATCCTTTAGTTACATAACCAAAAAAACAAAAAAAAAACTGAAACAACTGCTCGCATACGAAAAATGGGTTTGATGACACAAGCGTTGTAGCGGCGTCACTCGTGGTGCCACCGCTATGTGGAAAGTACGCCGCTACACACATTCACACACATGTGTCGTGCAAATTCGGCAAGCAAATAAGAAAGACAACAATGAATGTTAACCTCTCGTGTCGCGCTAATTTGTTTGACAGGCCGTTACCGTTATGAAGGCATACATACCGACTAATTTCCCTATGCGGCTCATCTCTTAATGCCATCACACCAACATTCATTCAATCTTTCTTTGTGTGCGTGTGTCTTCCGCTGTTAGCTCACCGCTCCGCGTTCACCAGCGCGTGAATTATGCGGTGTGTTTGTTAATATGGAAATTGGTTTTGTGTCCTCGCGTGAGTTTACACGAAATTTATGAGCTATCTGTAGGCGCGAGTTCTTAAACCACCGAAAGGCAAAAAAGCAAAGCTGTTGAATTGTTTTGGGTGCTGCGGTGTGCTAGCACAAATTTGACACCTATTATGACAATTTCTGGGCGATTTGCATACAATTAAAAATATCGTAAATTTATATGTACTCACTGGCATATGGAAGGATTGCACACATATTTACTCATTAGCATATACTATCCATGTGTGTATGTAGAATTGTACTGAGTAGTGAAGTAGAAGTAGAAGGCTATAACAAGTGCAGTGATGTTGTTGGCTGGAGCAATTAGTTAAAGAAAGTTATGGTGAGTGGGGATTTTATTAGATGACATTAAGGTAATTTAAATAAAAACAAGAAAAAAGTTAATTTCGGTGGCAACAAAGATATAATGTGTGTCTTTCACCTCCAAATAAAAAAGTTCCCAAACAAGAACTTGATCTTGATCGGAACGGTTTGTTTGGCAGCTATATACTGGAGTGATCCAATCTGAGCAATTTTATCGGGGATTGTACCGTTACCTAGCAAAGAAATGCATGCAAAATCTCGTCAAAATATCTTGACAATTAAAAAAGTTTTCCAAACAAGAACTTGATCTTGATCGTTCAGTTTGTATGGCAGCTATATGCTATTGTATTCCAATCTAACCAATTTGTCTAGGGATTGTAGCAATGCCTCTGGTCATAATCTATGTCAAATTTCAAGATAATATATTGGCAAATAAAATAGTTTCCTTCCAAGGTCTTGAGTTTTATCCCTCAGTTTGTATGACAGCCTTAAGCAATAGTCATCCGATTAAAAAAAAGCAGTTTACAGACTTTGTAGTATGTATTGCTTCGGAATTAAGTGAAAATATCTCCAAAACTTAAAAGTTTTCCACTCAAAAGCGTGCCAACATTACGGTTCCGACAAATAAGCAGCTTCTCGGTGATGAAAGTACGTATGCAAAATTTCAGTCCGATATCTCAAAAACTGAGGGACTATACCCGAAGGTATGTACAGAAAAACTAGCGCACGGACAGGCAAATGAGCGTGGCTTAATCGATTCAACTCGTCACACTGATCAGTTTTATATATTTTTTATACGATCTCCTGTCGCAAACTTAATATATCCTGATCAGGGTATACAGTTCAAATTTTATTCTGAGTTTAACAGTAAACTTTTGGGTAAATATTGGGTAGTCGAAAACGTCTTTTCTTATTTTGCCAATAGATGTCGTTGTAGTTGTATATTTCCAGTGCTACCCCTCACATTATGTCATACCATATAGTTTTGGAAAGATGAGATTTTAAGTTTCATTTAACCAAAAAAAATTACATTCGGGGAAGTTATTGATTACCTAGACCTTGCTTGGTAGAAAGAAACAAGTTAGCCTTCAACGAAATCAGTTAACGGCAAACTCAGAAAACGAACTGTTTCGACGTGTTCGGACCATAGGGAGAGTGGTGTTGGCTTCCTTGGACATGCAAATAAGTGATTTGTGTCATGTGGATACTCATTGTTTGCAGAACATAGGTTTTATTTGTCAGGGTCTAATCCGGATAAGTAGGAATTTAATCAGCTACAATATCCACAATGGTTTCACGCGACAACTTGAGTACTTGTTTGGCTGCGGATAGTATTTGAACTCCAAGTACGCCATTCACTGAGCGGGAGTCAATGAAGGTGTTAACAGATCCACTGTGATTTGCATTCAGTACCCGAATCAGAAATTTGATCGGTATGTTGTTCCAGCTCGTCGACATTTTGGCGGATGGCGATTCTACTGATGTTCTCAGGTGAAGTCTACGCTTCTAGCAGATGACAGCATGGTTGGTTTCTGCAAACTTAGCCGAACAGAAACTACCCATAGAGAAGTATATTATGATGCACATAACAGGGAACATACTGCACTCGCTATGAAGCTGTTCGACGGGATACATCAGGAGACATCATTTTATTGTTCGAAGTGTCTCCTGCTGCAACTGTAGTGTCATCTGTTGCGTTTATGGACTCTTGTAATCGGTAGACTACTCTCCAAACTGGATAACGGAGCGAAACAATTGGGTCGTGAACGAGGGTAAGACGAAATATCTCCTGTCATCAAACAAACAGTTGTCGCACTTGAGACTTAGCTCCCACTTCACAGTTGATAGTCATAACATAGAAGTTGTAGATAATTTGGTTTAACTTGGAACCAGCATTAACACCAACAACAATGCCAATATAAAAATCCAACGCAGAATAGCACTTGCCAACCGGGGCTACTTCAGACTGAGTAAGCAATTGAGAAGTAAAGTGTTCTTTCGACGAATAAAGACCTATATAAGTCTCTCATCATCCCCGTCATGCTATGTAGGTAGAGTCATAGGCGATAACAACATCAGATGAGTCGGCGTTACGAGTTTTCGAGAGAAAGGTTCTGCGGAAGATTTATGGTCCTTTGTGCATTGGCAACGCGAAATATCTTGAAATGATGAACTGTACGAGATATATGATGACATTGACATAGTTCAGCGAATTAAGTGACAGCGGCTGCGCTAGGTCTTGTCGTCCGAATGGATGAAAACATTCTAAACCACGTGGAGAAGAACCTGACCTCACTTGGAATCTCCATTTGGCGCCAAACAGCGAAAGGAAGAACGACTGGCGCGCTGTTGTAAACTGGTGTCTACTCCAATAAAGAAGAAGAACCTACTAGAGCGCTCTTCGAGAGACAAATTCAAGCAACGTCAGAAAGGAATTATCAATATGGGAAAATATATTTATGTAATTTCGCTTTTAATATTGGCATTGAACAATTTAGAAATCCGCCAAAAGTCCAAAACAGCGCCGGCACATAATAACTGCGACAAATCCAAAATTCACTTTCGCTGTCACAATAATTGTGGGTTTCAGTGGAGACTAAACGCTTACCTACGATATTGCAAAATCGCAACAATAAACAGTTATACGCTTATATTGACAATAGTTCATATTGATTCAATAGCTCATGTGAACTTTTTGCAATTTTTTTATTCAATAGAACTATGCCCTTCATTCTATGAAATGGTGTCTCCCAAACAAAAATGCACAGTGTGGTGCGCGCGGGCTCAAGTGCTACGGCATGTCACTGGAGGAATTTAAGTGAGCCGAGCAATTGGACTAGATTTCAGCTGAGGCGCCGCGGGACGGCAGCAAGGATATTTGCCGCGCAAACGTCAAACAGCAAATGTCAAAGTTCGGTTGACTAACGCAAACAAAGGCAATAACAAAAATAAGAACAACAAAAACAAAAGCGCGTTTGAAAGGAAGACAGGAAAATGTGCTGCGGGCAATCGGTGCAAAAAAGCTAAACTATTTATTGGACTATGTGAATTTGATTGCCAAGTGAAGGCATGTTTCATCTAAACGCATTTATTGTATATGAATGTGTGTGTATGTGTACGTAATTAACTCGGCGGGAAGCCACTGCGACGTTGTGGCGCGAATCAGAAAAAAACTTTACAAAATCAAGACGCTGCCAAGAACATAGCAACATACTTGTATTTATAAGTCGGACTATATATGCATACATATGTATATACATAAATGTATGTAGATTCCGCTACAAGACGCGCACTTATGAGCCTCGATTTTTCCGCTGATTTTATTTTTAAAAATACACAAATACTCACACGCTTTTATCGCATAACCGTAATTACAGGACAGCCAGCAAGCGATTTGCCATTGTTCGCTCCGCAGTAAGCGCGTCGCCACCACCGCGTGCATGCACAAGTCTACAAACATATGTACATCCATATGAGACATTATGTACTGCTATATGCATGTGAGTGTGTTTGTGTGTATGTAAATAGTCGCTCGATCTTGTCGACATTCCGTCAGTGTCGAGTGGTGATCCGTACGACGATCCAGTTGCAAGTACATACGAGTATATCGCAATCACAGTCGGCCATGCCGTAATAAGCACACATACACACACACACACATAGATACAAACACAAGCATATCGCTTGCTTTGCATTGCTATTGTGCTTGTGCCTTGTGCGCTTGCCAAAGTATCTTGTAAATTGTTGACTTCTACGTCGGCGACCCGCCGCGTCAGGGCCAAGTGGACCGCGCGCTTACCGCGTGAATATGTATAAGCGAGTAGATATTTGTGAAAATTCCCGCCAATCGTACTTACGCACACTTGTGAGCACACACACACACACACAAATACGCATATGTGATGCATGAAATGCAAAGAAGGTAATCCACCGCTGCCATGAAATATTGTGTCGGTAATCAGATGTGAAGCTGAAATCAAGTCAACTCAAAAGTCATTCAAATAATGAAAAAGCATCCATACAAAGAATTGAATGCCAACACACACATATACACATGCATGTATAAGAATCACACTGTAAGCGCGTACATCAACTAGCGCAAGTAAGCAGCCCGACGAAATCATAATTATAATGCGAAACGATCGCGAATCGAGGATGTGCATTGTGTTGTGGAGAGCGGAAGTCGTCCTTTTTCGCAGACACGCAGACGTATTTAGGCCCTACAAACGCACCAAACAATAGAAATACTAGAACGACGAATTGTTCGGCAAAATGACTTTATTCACCGTTTCGAATAGAAATCAAAGTTTACTTGTATAATTCTCAGGATCACTACCCGCAAGAGGTTGGAGGTGATAGTATGCCATTACATGTACATATATATGTTTACTAGTGCCTTGTGCCGGCACACTTGAGCACAGTGGTCCGAAGTGCATGAGAAACGAAGTATAAATAACCGACTTAAATTATGTGCAGGCAGGCTGAAAAGTTTGTGTAGGCGAAGCTATACTCGAGAGAATATGATTGCAAGTTTAGCCAGGTCTTTTTTACGTGGTTTTTCCAACGAAGTGGAGGTCTTCCTCTTCTTCTGCTTCTCCCGACGGGTACTATGTCGAATACTCTCAGAGTTGGAGTGCTTTCATCCATTCGGACGACATAGCCAGGGTAGCCGCTGTCCCTTAATTCGCTGAACTATGTCAATGTCAAGTCAATGCCATCGTATATCTCAAACAGCTCATCGTTCTATCTACTACGGTATTCACTGTTGCCATTGTGCAAAGGACCATAAATCTTTCGCAGAACTTTTCTCTCGAAAACCCGCAATGTCGACTCATCAGGACGGGAACAATGAGTAACTTAAAGAGTTTGGTTTTAGTTCGTAGAGAGAGGACTTTACTTCTCAATTGCCTACTTGGTCCGAACTAGCACCTGTTGGCAAGATACATATAACCTGCGTGGGATTTCGAGATTGACGTTGATGTTGGTGTTTATGCTGCTACCTAAATAGACGAAATTATCTACAACTTCGAAGTTATGACTGTCAATAGTGACGTGGGTGCCTAGTCGCGAGTGCGACGACTGTTTGTTTGATGACAGGAGATGCTAGAAATGGTTAGTTAGGCCAAATATCCGGGTCGCACTTTGGATTCCACATTTCGGTGTAAGCAGCATGTAGATCTGATCGTAGTCAAAGTCACAAAAACCAACTAGCTGGCAAATCCTGGAACTACAAGTCAAGGACTATCAGATGGATGTACACCTGGATCGTGAGATCGATTGTAACATATGGAGCGGCCTTAGGGACTTCGAAAGCATCGCAGTTTTCGGTAGGACTGCAACAATCGAAACCGCAAAACTTGCCTGCATCTCCACATCGGATGCCTTGCATGACAGCAGAAGATTATAGCAAGAAGAAAGTTGTCTCGTTCCAGGAAGTGAATGTGTTGTATGATGAAACGCTAGTGGCTCTGCTCCCGTGAGACAGCAATACCAAAAGGTTTAACTTCAGAAGAAAGTTTAAAGTTACCAAATGTGTTAAGGCCGAATGGACGAAGTGAAATTATCACGCTTGACAGCACTATTAAGTGGTCTGACAGCTCGATAACGTCACAAGGTGTTGGTGCAGGTGTTGCAGGACCACGTACCAAACTTTCGATGCCTATGAGACGTTTTCCGTCCGTTTTCTAAGCTAAAATCTTTGCTATAAGTATGTATGTAGAGATAAATCTCCAACCCAACTATTGTAGTGAAATTATTGCCATACTCAGCGAGAGTCCAGCGGCACTTAAGACGATCTCATCTCGCTATTGATGCGAGAGTGCATGGAACGGCTGAACAGTCTATGAGCTCGCAACCAGTTGCACCTCATATGGATGCCAAATCACAAAGGGGTGACCGCGAATGAACTGGCTGATATCTTTGTAGCTGCTTCCATGGTGGAACCCTATATTACGGTTCGTCGCCACACCATAAAAGAGCTACTCCGCCAGAAGGAGCGAATAGACAGGAAAGTGTTGCATGCATGCATCTGGCAAAGTTGCTAATAAGTGGTTACAACCTCACTAGATTTAAAACTATTCTCAACTTTCAGAGAGACAAATTTAATTAATTTTACACTGCGCACTGTAAGCTCAAGAAGCACCTAATTAAAATGGGTATAGCCTCTTTCGCAATCTGCCTGTTCTGTGACAAGTAGCCGAAAACTCCCAAGTACTCGAGGCTAGACTGCACAGGTTAAAGACCCTAGAACCCGCATATACGAATAGGACTCACATCACCTCAATAATACCCAGAAGGATACTGGAATTGATCTGAGTCCGGGGACTGTGTGATTCGTTGTAACACAGGGTAAAAAGATCATAAATCATCTCTTTTGTTTGTCAAGTATTCAAATTTTAGTCATTCCATTTTTGCTTCGTTTATTCTAAAGATATCGAGGAACTTTCTCTTTAAATAAATTGTCGAATGTAACCAGCTTAACCACTCTCTCTTTGACTTAATTGCCATTTTTGAGGCCCTTGAGAATATTACTTTAATAAAATATTTCTGAGCTGTCTATTTCAGACGAAGAAAATCACTGTGTTCAATTTTTTCCTGTCCGATTTTCTTATGACCTTCCAAATTTCACGTATTTCAACTAGCATTGCAGAACGCGTAGTTATTGTTGCCCCAACATGCAAACGGCATGATCTCGAATTGTGTGTATTTGTGTGCGCGCGAAAGCCGAGTGGAGGGCGGGCCAGGATATGCAATTGCAATCGACGATAGCAGCTGACAATGCGCTTAACTATTCAATGAATGAGAGTATCTCTCGCTGCCTATATATATATGTATATATATGATTGTATGCGCTACTATTTATATGTACTACATACATATTGACATGCGCGCTTTTTTTAATGGCACAGGCCACCGGAAGCGTTGAGGCGCGTGGATAAGCGGTAACAGCAATCTTCAGCTGAAGGGCTGCTGTCAGTTTTATCAGCTGCTCGTCTTCAAAATGCGCGAGCATGCAATAAAATATATGTACACGTGCTATTTAAACGGTTTGCATGTAAACTTATTATCAGCTTTACTTCCAGGTTGAAAAAGTGAATTTTAAGTGAAAGTCTTACGCGAAAAAATTTTAAACGAACAAACTATTGATTGACTTGTCGCCAAACTAATAGAAAACTACAAAAGCTATAATACCCTTCACAGTTACATTTCTTATAGCATAAAATTGTATAATAATATACTTTAATTTTAATCGACCAGCTTTTATCGCCGCTATAAACTCCAGAACAGCTGCTAATTAACTGCACAGCAGTCTGTAGGCGCAGAATAAAGGCCCTTGGATCACACCGCCTCAATAACACCTAGCAGGATATTGGAATTTATCAATATGCTGGGGCCAAGTGAGTCGTTGGAGTTTAGAAGCGCATACAATAGACCTTAAGTCGCGGTGCAATCCTCATTCATTTATCTAATCTAATCTAATCGCAGATATAATCTATAGTGCTGCGATCTGAACAATTTATTCAGAGATTATACTGTTGCTTTAAACAATAATCTGTGCTAAATTTCGTGAAGACAGCTCGAAAAAAGTTTTCCATAACTGACCAGTTCTTCGTTACTTCCGTTTGCAAGGCAGCAATTGGTTATAGTGATGCGATATCGACGTTTCCAACAAATGAGCAGTTTCTTGGTGGAAAAAGGATCTCATAATAGTTCATAACGGTACTTCCGAATGATTCTCATGGTTTCTTTCAAATAGCTGTGCTACTTTAAGGAAATTTTTTTCAAAAGGATATTGGCTTGAGGGCTTACAAACTCCAACTCGAGCAAGAATTGTGGCCGAACGATCATCGAGTGCGTCGCACGTTCGGTCAAAGTGCTCAAATAAGACAAGGTCACCAAACACGATATTCAAAAAAGAAGTTTGTTCAGCGTTTTGTTTGGTTGTGTGGTTATGTTAATAAACGAAATTGTCGGATTTCGACTTGTGGCTAAACCACAAGTTATTGTCCATAAGCCAGTGCATCCTCCAAAAGTTACTGTTTGGTGTAGCCGTTGGGCATAATCCATATTTCTTCAAAACTGAATGCCAGAATTAATGACTTTGTCGTACTTTCATTGGAGGATGTTGATGTGGACGAGCTTTGTTTCCAACAAGACAACCGTACTTGCTATAGAGTCAACGAAGCAATTAATATATGAAGAAAACTTGTGCTGAGCGCATTATCTCGCGTCGTGGGCCTGTAGGCCTTCAAGATCGTTCGATTTTAAAACTAATGGATTATTTTTTGTGGGGTTATGTAGAGCCGTTTGTCCATACAGATAACACCAAGACGATTGACGGCTTTGAAAAACAATACTCAGCTCGTTATTGCTGACATACGGTCCAAATTGCCGTAAAATTGGTCGAAAATTTGGTCTTATTGGAATTTTTTTGATCCAGCCGCGGTTAAGAATATTGCGAATCAAACTTTACTTTACAAAAGTTTTTGAAAAGGTCAAAACACAAAATTTGTAAAGAAAGAATATAACCAGCTTTTGAAAATTTTTGGAAATGACACAACACAACATAATTTTAAAAATTTTCTTTTTTTACTTTATAACCTCTGAAAAGCCGAACATAGCAAATGCCAGCAGTGGCTTAAAATTAAAACAAGTTTCCATTAGTTGTCTCGGTAGGTGCGGAGCATGGAAGAATGACGTGCTTCACTTTTTGTAATAACACGTCACAGCATTCTAGTGGATTCTTAAATCAAGTACTTACGGCTTCGGGGTGTCTTGAGCTTAAATCCACAACTGCCACAGTATTTTCAATTTTTTTCTTATAAGAAATGAACTCGTTCACACGAAAATATTTTTTTTTTTAAGTTTGTCAATAGATTTCAATCCATTAGATCTTTCACTTTCACCGCTCGTTTCACTTTCTTTATAATCAAATGTACAACACGATTATTTTGGGCACCCTTTTCAAACAACTAACGCTTTTTCAGCAAGTTTCGTTTATTAGTTTAGTGCGCGGTATCTATTTGAATATTTTAGTTCATAGAATATAGCCGTTTAATTGTATGCCGTTCCGACGCTGGCACATTTGCCGCGTACCCCACAACTTGACACAGATCGCGCGCGACGCTGTGTTGCCACTGACTGCGGTACATCCGCTCCACATAATTGCTACTGATCTTCCCTTCTGTTTCGTTGGCCTTTTTTTATTTTTCAACTTTTTTCCAGCCTTCAGCCACAAATACACTTGCTAAGCGAATATCTAATTTCAATATGACTTATGTACAGACATATATGCGCGTCGCTTGTTACTCTTGCTCTACATACGCGCGGATTGCGCTTCGGATTAGAATCGTCTTAGATACAAAGAGATCGGCGGCGTTGCCGATTCGCCAAACGCTTCAGTACATTTATAAGCACCAAGCGCTGTGGGTGTGTGTGTGTGTGAGTATGTAGGTATATGTAATGTAATCACCATGTAAGTAAGTATGTATTTGTTGTTGTATTTAGAATGTTTTGCGATAATCCGCGTACGTCCATATATCCGTGCGCGTTGCGTCCTCTATGTCAAAATAACACTTTTTTGGGTTTATCCGAGCGCACAGGCAACGTATGATTCGCGTCGAATGCGGTTGACCGCGCGGTATGCTTGCCTTACTTGTGCGCTGAATGGCCCCGCCAATGGTAACGACAAGCTTTGGTATGATCTGGCCTTTGGTATTTGTAGCGCGCAACAGCGGCATAACAACCCGAAACACAGCCCACTCAACCCACCAAGCACGCACACACACGCACGAGTCTTTGCATTTACACTCAGCCTCGTACAAACACACGAATAGATAGGCGAGCTTCTCCAAAAGATAACGGTTATTGCAGCAGCAAACGCTTATAAATATTCAGTGCGCATGTGTTGGTGTGTCACATAACCGTTATCTAATCATAGAGTCTAAACTAAAATTGTGAAAAACCCACACACAGGCAAATTAAAATAGATAGAAGACCTACACCCATACATACTTGTACAATTGTAGTTAGATATGGATGTATGTATGTATGTATGTATAGCACAAACTTTGAGTACTTAGAAAATGTAGGCGCTGGTATGCCCAAGCACAAACTTATACACTTACACACACACATATTTACACGCTATTCGCTGAAAGCTCCATTTATGAAGTGGTCATCGTACAGCTAAAACACTTGTACGCCTAATTAATGAGCTATCTTCGGTAACAGCTGCAACAGCTTTCATAATATATATTAAATACATTACACATAAACGATTGTGAGATTATGGAGATATGGAGTGTATAATCTATATAAATAGGACAAGTACGAACTAATTTGCTTGCCAGGATGACAGCCTGCTAAATGTCAATATATTGGCAATGTTAGAAAATATAGCGAAAGGGTTCAACTTCATTGTTCGACGACATCGTTAATGGATTACAATACAAGGTCTGTCGCAAAAGAAACAGAACTTTTTAAATATAACTGTTTCTGGTGGCGCCACCTATTGTGTTTGACCTCTTGTTGACATTTCATAAAAATTTTAAGACAATTGAATAACTACAATCGATGTTATCGATCAAAAAGTGACAGCAGCTTTTGGTCATCGGTCGTAAAATGCATTTTGAACAAAGAGCAAATATTAAATTTTGTTTTAAACTTGGGAAAACGTTTACTGAAACATTTCAAATGATGAAAAAAGTTTATGATGATCAGTACCTATTCCGTTGTAATGTGCATGAGTGGTTTAAGCGATTCCAAGAAGGTCATGAGGACCTCTGTGACGATCAGAAGTCGGTCGTCTTCAGAAGTCAAAAATAAAGACAATGCTGATTTGTTTTTACGATTCCGAGGGTATTCTACACTGAGAGTTCATCCCACCTGGCCAAACGATTAATGCTGTGTTTTAACTTGGTGTTATGAAGCGTCTTTTGTCACGCATTCGTCGTGCTCGACCACAATACCGTGAGACAGGGTTCTGGCGCCTGTTGCACGATAATGCGCCATGTCATCGGTCGACGCTTGTCACTGATTTTTTGACAAAAAACTCCGTATTAACCATTAATCACTCACCCTATTCACTTGATCTGGCACCCTGTGATTTTTACCTATTTGGAAAACTTCATTTGCCCATAAAAGGACACTGGTTTTAGGACATTTCAGCTGTCCAAAAGGCGACGACCGATATTCTCAAGAGCATTCCGAAAAATGACCTTGAACACTCATTTGAAATGCTAATTGACCGGGCTACACGCTGTAACGAAGCACAAGGAAACTACTTTGAATAAAAAAATGTAACTTTTGAAACATTTTAATTTTTTGTTTTTTTTTTTTTCAACAGTCGTGTTTCTTTTGCGACAGACCTTGTAAAACTTTTGATCATATTAACTTATTTTGAGAGTCATAAACTCTCTTAGTTTTATTACTAAAGAGTGATCCATGAGGAGGTTCCCTACTCTCTTAAAGAAAAAACACAGAAACTTCAAATTTATTGTGGAATGCTTGTTATCATTCGAAATAACATTATTTGGCATTTATTTTTTGAGGATTATCTCTTCGAAATGTTGGCGGCGGCTACGGCTTAGATGGTCCATCCGTTGCGCCTAATTTTCGATGACACGTTCGAGCATTTCGACTGGTAACTAGCGAATAACACGCATGATTCTTCTTAAAGAAATATGTACCGATGATTTCATCGGCTCACAAACCACAGCAAACGGTTGTTATTTCTATATTAAATGATAGTTCTTGAATCTCTTCAGGTTGCTCTTTGTCCGGCCAGAATTAGGCCTCATCACTGAAGAAAATTTGACACGAAATAGTCGGATCTTCTTGGAACTAATCAAGGGCTCATAGAGTATAGCGATATCACTTGGGAAGGTAATTAAGTAATATATTGTGTACGATTTCAACTTAAGATCTCGACGGAAAATGCACCGAGTCGTTCTATGCGTGAGTCCGAGTTGCTGCGAACGACGCCAAATCGACTCTCCACTGCGTTCTGGACATGGTCTATTCGGTCGAATATTATCTAATAATGAATGCTGGTTCTCAAGATGGGTAATACTTCTAGTGTTGCGAATAGTAAGCACAGTAGGCCGATTATGTTGACCATAAGCTGAGCGAAACTCGTGAAATACATTATTTAACAGGTTGTTCAATAAGTTGCCGTTCCATAAGAAAGAGCGTTGCTACTAGCTCAAAATTTTTTTTTGTTTAGTTGGTACGCTCTTCATATGAACGTATGTAAAGTCTCATTTTAATTTGTCAACTCATTCTTTGTTTACAAGCCATTCAGTGTCGCCGTGTCACAGTATTTTTTTATAATTAAAAAAAAAAAAAAAAAAATTGAATATCATACAGTGATGGAATTTTAGGAAGGTGTAGCACCAAAATAAATTCACAAACGAATGTTAAAAGTGTATAATTATTGTTCACCTACAATTAGAACATTAGAAAGATGGGTGTCTTAAACGTAGTCGTACAAGCCTTGAAGGCGATCCACGTGAAGGAAGACCAAAAAGCCCATCAACACCAGAAATCATAGCCAAGATACAGTATATAGGATCTTCAATAGATCGTCGATTGCCTGAGAGCGATTTAGTAGAAGCTCTACACATCTCAGTGTGAGCTTTATTTCAAGTGAATTTTTGGGTTTGCATTCGAATGCGACTTTCTCAGCAACATTTGGAGCGTTTCAAAAAGAATAAAGTGGATTTTAAACGTCGATTCAGCACTATGGTCTATCACCATGATCTTGAATCAAAAAAAGAGGCTGAAGAGTGGTGTGAACCTGGTTGTTCGGCTTCGAAAAGAGTTCGTGTCCGGAAATCCGCCAAGAAAGTTTTTGGGCCGGTGGAATCATCGGTTCATATGTCTTCAAAAATGTTGCCGGTAAGAACGTAACAGCCGATGGCGTTCGTCATCGCGCCGTGATAACAGACTATTTGTTGCCTGAAATTGAAGCTCGTGAGCTCGGCGAGGTTTAGTTTCGACAAGACGGATGATGTTTCCATACGTGCCTTCAATCAATAGATATATTGAAAGAACATTTCGGTGAGCAGATAATTTCAAATTTTGGGACGATTGGTAGACCACCAAGTTCATGTGATATCACAACGTTAGACTTTTTCCTGTGGGGATATATAAAGTCTAAGGCCTATGCGGACAATCCCGCTTCGATTCAGGCTTGGCGCAAAACATCATAGAATAGAATAGATTCATTTTTTTTATTTAAAAGCAGTACAAATAAGTACTGTTTTGTTGTAAATAAGGCCAACTCCCATACAACTGTCAATCATAACATTTAATCGATGAGTTCCACCAATTATCGATATTTCTACTAACTTTTGTAAAATGTCTTCTCATCATGCCTCTAGAAAGTCAAACACTGAGATTGTAAATCAAAAAGAACGTGCCATAAATACTATGCCTACTGTCCACAGCCTTAGCATGTCAGCTCGTAAGCATCACTGCGTGTCACAGCACAATGCCTTTCAAATGCGACTTTATACCAAATAAATAGATGTGATACACAGGTGTTATATGGTTATGCTTCATTTGACAAGACAGTCCGTAGCGCTTGAAACCCTGCATAAGTACGTGCGCGTGTGTGACGTGAACTAAATGTATGAGTTTGTATGTGTGTGAGTTCTACAATTAGTTAATGTTGTAAATGTGCTTTACGAAAAGCTCTTCACCTACTATTATGAAGCTTTTTGTTGTTGTTTTTTATTGAGCATGACATTAGGCGACTTACTCCTTGCTGGCCGCTAATCAATATCGTTTGGTAAATGTCTAATTGTAGATAGTGTTTTATGAGCTTAGCCAACGATGAAAATCTTCTTTATAGGTGGAAGTCATAAATTATATAAATAAGTACAATAATATTACCAAATTTTAAATTGGCGCTTGTTTTCACTCGTCTTCGGCAGAAGTAGAAGCAACAACACCGATGTTGTACTTCAGTACATTCGCTTGACGTTATCATCGATGGTTTACGATCACAGCGATCGATTTATACGAGCATTTCGGACTAAATGTGCTCTAGTATTGGAGTATTCTTTTTAGATTGCCTGATAATAGTAATATCTAACAGACGATACTGCCGAAAAAATAATGCCTTCTATTATACTCTTTTATTCTTGTTTATGGGCGTTTTCCTGCCTTAAAAAAAACACAAAATTGTCAATTTATGAGACAATATTGACATTGCGATTTTATTTACGCATATTTTCACTGCCATATGTTTTGGAAGCTCACACATTTATCTGGACTTTAGACAGTTGTCGGTTAGTAGTTTACTAGATATCAATTAAATTTTAGAAATTTTGTGCTTTTAATTCAAGTTTTGTTTGTTAGCCATGTCCGCCTGCCTGACTGTATATGCTATACGCGAACTAGTCTTTCAGTCTCTCAAATACCATTTGAAATTTTGCAAAAGCATTTTTCTCCTCAAGAAACTGTTTATTTATCGGAAGCGTGGGGGAAACTTTTTTGTTTCACGAGATATCTTCCCATAATTGGGCATTTATATAATATATATATTATATTATTTAGACTAACACAATATTCGAAGAAATTGTTCAAATCGTATTACTATATTTTCGAAGAAAGTTTCCTAATGTCAATCTTACATAAATCACCGTCAATATTATCAAAAACTGTAAGAGTCGATACATGTTGCCCCGATGGACGAAAACACTGCAGCTCTGAAAGTATTCGACGCTATACCCGCCGGGGGAAGCAGAGGAAGAGGAAGACCTCTACTCCGTTGGAAGGACCGAGCGGAGAAGGACCTGGCTTCGCTTGCGATATCCAATTGGCGCCACGTAGCGAAAAGAAGAAACGACTGGCGCGTTGTTGTTGACTCGGCTATAATCGCGTAAGCGGTGTTAATGCCAATTAAGAAGAAGAAGAAGAAGTAAGAGTCGATTTTCACAAGTTTCACTTGAGGCGAATTTTTCATCATAAACAGGAACGGTTAGTCATCACTTGATTCCAGATCCGAACCACTATCGACGTGTGTGCCTTTAGCCTTGTCCTCGCCGAACACAATCCGTGCTACACTCCTTTCCAAATTATGTTTCTTCAGACAGTTCAATTGTTGACAGTTCAGGTTTGAATTTAGTGTATCTTCGTATGTATGCTCATTATAGAAGACTCGCTGCAATTTCCACAAAACACTTAGTAAAACCTTCTTGACCGCCAATATTGACTTGCAAACTGCTTGCATCAGCTCATCGCGATTCGACCATTGCCATTTTCGTAAATTATATAATAAAACCTTGGTTAAGTTAAGTCGTAGAGTGGATCCCTATTGATGGATCTTTCTTGTTACCCGAAAACCTTAGGAATAATACCACCAGATTCTCAAAGATCGACGACGCGTGTTGATCTCTTGTTAAGTTCGCCGAAGGTATGGTTACCGAGATATTTCAATTTCAATCCGGCAAAAGCTAGATAATAGAGGAGGTAATAACATTCACCTTCCTCCATATAGCTTTGGAAAAGAGTGTCCAATAAAATATTTAAGCGCACCGCGTATGTAGCTATTGGACAGTGCCTACTCAGAATATACACGCCTGGAATTGCGCCGGCTTTGACTTTACTAATTCGGAAGACATCTCAAGGTTCACTCTGTGTCAGAAGCATTTCGCAATTGCACAATATCTGGTTGTTAACCAGCCTTTGCCAAACTCAACCCACTCGCTTCCAAACCAGATGAAACTGAGTTAATTGAGCATCGGCTTTGCACTTTTCGGCAATTGCGCTGTGTCCGGGTACCCTTATAAGCCTCATATGGAGGAAGCTTGAAGGTATCGCTAAAAAGTTCACGAACTCCTTGACTAGTTTTGAGCGCACAGTCACACCTCTCTGAAGGAAGCTGCACTTTGGTGTATTAAATCTACTGCAGATATACCTTGATGGCTCTACTTGAACGACGCTACGGTGAAACTAGATTTAATGAAAAGCTCCCTTCTATCCTCTCTCTTAATTTTGATTTATCCGAGATAAGCTCACAGCGCCTCTTCACTTCATTCACTTCACTTTTTAAACTAGGAGTTCCAAACATATCGCATAGAAATTATAATCATATCTAAATTTAGATTATCAACCTAATCTATTACTACCATTTGATATGCCAACAGCGGAAAGTTACGTTGGAGATCTTTCGGAAATTTATATGAGCTCGTCACCATGAGTATCATATTTGTGTCCATCGACATTTCCTTCCCGAAATATAGGTCAAACTATTGTTCCTAAGTATAGCAAAATTGGAGTAAAAGTGTTCATATGCGACCTTAAACCTTCTACGAAAATGACAAAAGATCAAACTCGATAAAATATTTTCGTTCGACCCCTGCAACGAATCATTTCTACAGGGTTTGACTCAGTGTTTACATAAATTAGTTTAGGCAAAAGATCGACTGCTACTACAGAAGGGTCTATTGGCTTGGAGCTTCTGATAGTTGTGTCCAGCAAGTACTCACGATTACTCAATTTCCTCAAAAGAAGACAGGCTAACCAAATAAATTGTTATCAAGCCAAAAATTTTATTGCTCGCACATTTCCAAACAGACATATAGGGTGATTTTTTAAGAGCTTGATAACTTTTTTAAAAAAAAAAACGCATAAAATTTGCAAAATCTCATCGGTTCTTTATTTGAAACGTTAGATTGGTTCATGACATTTACTTTTTGAAGATAATTTCATTTAAATGTTGACCGCGGCTGCGTCTTAGGTGGTCCATTCGGAAAGTCCAATTTTGGGCAACTTTTTCGAGCATTTCGGCCGGAATAGCCCGAATTTCTTCGGAAATGTTGTCTTCCAAAGCTGGAATAGTTGCTGGCTTATTTCTGTAGACTTTAGACTTGACGTAGCCCCACAAAAAATAGTCTAAAGGCGTTAAATCGCATGATCTTGGTGGCCAACTTACGGGTCCATTTCTTGAGATGAATTGTTGTCCGAAGTTTTCCCTCAAAATGGCAATAGAATCGCGAGCTGTGTGGCATGTAGCGCCATCTTGTTGAAACCACATGTCAACCAAGTTCAGTTCTTCCATTTTTGGCAACAAAAAGTTTGTTAGCATCGAACGATAGCGATCGCCATTCACCGTAACGTTGCGTCCAACAGCATCTTTGAAAAAATACGGTCCAATGATTCCACCAGCGTACAAACCACACCAAACAGTGCATTTTTCGGGATGCATGGGCAGTTCTTGAACGGCTTCTGGTTGCTCTTCACCCCAAATGCGGCAATTTTGCTTATTTACGTAGCCATTCAACCAGAAATGAGCCTCATCGCTCATCGGACACGGACGCGAAACACATTTCGAACCGAACACTGATTTTGGTAATAAAATTCAATGATTTGCAAGCGTTGCTCGTTAGTAAGTCTATTCATGATGAAATGTCAAAGCATACTGAGCATCTTTCTCTTTGACACCATGTCTGACATCCCACGTGATCTGTCAAATACTACTGCATGAAAATCCTAACCTCAAAAAAATCACCCGTTATATAACGGCATTAAACACATGACTGCAATTGTCATTGATATACAGTTATATTGCTATATTTACCAAAAATTGTTGTTGTTGTGCTTGGTTTAACCAAAATTATTGTTGTTATGCTTGGTTTAACCAGCACTAAAGAGAATATAATGTCTCTTGCGATTGCTTAAGACACCGCTTAGCCGCCAGCATATTGTTATTGCAATGATTTTACTTAATTATCGTTGCTATTTGGACTGGGTAAAAATTTATTACCTCCGAATATTGTTTTGTCGTATCAAAGAAATTTATTGCCCGCTGAGCTTTTTCAAAAAAATCGATCGTATCAGAGCGCTGGTATTCTCGAAGATAAATACTGTCTTGATGCGTAACTTTAGGATTGTGTGAGTATGTGTTATACATACATATTAATATGTACATATGTATATGTATGTATATGTATATAAGGTTTATAGAAAAATTTACTTTATTAATGCAATAAAAATTAACACACTGTCGCAGGTGACTTGAATGACAACTGAACGGACTAAATAACGGTGCGGGCAGATAAAGCCCAAATAAACAACAGTATTGATATTTTCTACGAAAATAAGTGAGTGACTATTTGTTAATATGATGGTCAGTAGGCACCTGGAGCAGTCTTAACACACACATAAACTTCCACATGCACATTAACATACATATACATGAACATACATACACACACATACACATATACTTAGTGGAATATATCCACAGGTGTAGTATTAGCTTTATGGGAATTATTCTTCATTCATACATACACACCTAACCGATATAATATAGTCCAGCCATGGCATATCTGGGTGACAATCGAAATTCACGTACTTCGAAAAACAAAGCTAAAATGTTGAAAAATATATACTAATAGATTTACAAATGATGAAATACTACTGTGTCCAAAAAATAAGGAGACATTATATTTATTTTGAAAATTCTTTATTTATTCTTCCAAATCAATTTCATCCCCTTCAAAGTGATCCCCTCCCAATGCAATGAACTTATGCCAACGGATTTTCCAATCTTTGAAACACTGGTTGTAGTCACTTTCCGGGATGGCCTTCAGTTCCGTCTTCGCTGCGGCCTGAATCTCCTTTATCGTATAAAAACGGTGTCCCCGGAGCGGTCTTTTGAGCTTGGTGAACAGCCAGTAGTCGCACGGCGCCAGATCAGGTGAATACGGTGGTTGCGGAACGATATGGTTGTGTTTTTCGCGAAATGATCACGAATTACGGGGGCAGTGTGGGATGGTGCATTATCGTGGTGTAAAAACCAAGAATTGTCTTTCCACAATTCTGGCTTTTTAGGCGGATAGCGTTACGCAAACGACGCATAACGTTCAAATAATATTCCTTGTTGACTGTTTGACCGGTTGGAAGGAATGCACAACACGACGATAATCGAAAAAAACAGTCAACGTGACCTTGATTTTTGAACGACTTTAGCGCGATTTTTTTTGGTCTCGGCTCTCTTTTGGCACAATATTCGCTCGATTGATCGGTTGTTTCGGGGTCGTAAGCATAGATCCAAGTCTCATCGCCAGTTATAATGCATTTCATGACACCCTGGTAGTCGGAAAGCATCGTTTCGCACACTTCAACGGGACGCCTTTTTTCAAAAAATTCAATGTTTTCGGTACCAGTCGAGATTTGACGCGCTTGAGGCCTAAAACATCCTTCAAAATGGTATTGGCTGAGCCTTTCGATATGCCAACTTCATCAGCAACGTCTCTAATTGTTAATCGAGGATTTTTTAACACGAAATCTTTGATTTAAATTCAATTGTCACCCTATTTTTTGGGCACAGTAGTAGAACTAATAATATTGAACGAAAATAAAGCGTAGGGCGCTTAGATATATTGGAAAACACCAAAATAACTGTCGGGCGTAAGAAATTATGAATTCAGTCTGAAAACCATATTATTATTGTTATTTTTTATTAGAAATATATATGTACATATATATTAGACCTAACAGCAAGTTCGATAGTTAAATAGCTGCAACAATTTTAATTAAAATGCAGGCAGGCTATTTATAGTTTCTATCTTTCATAAGAGAGCAAGCTGCTGGATTGAAAATACATTTTTTAAAGGAAATAGCACGAAGATAAGAAAACCATTAACTTCGGTTGCACCGAAGCCATAATACCATTCACAAACACAAGAGATTCCTTACAGGTCTTTGATCGGCCAGTTTGTATGACATTTACTATATGCTACAGTGACTAGAGCTGAACTATTTCTGCCTTTGACAGTGACGCATGCCATTTCCTTCCGAGAAAAGAAATTTCAAATCAATATCTCGAAATCTGAGGGTCTAGATCGCGTATACACAAACAGACGGAGAGACGGACGGACAAACAAACGAACATAGTTAAATCAGCGCAGCTCGTCAAGTTCGTCATTTATATGTATATATTTTTTATACATAGGTCCGACGTTTCATTTTGTGTATTACACACATAGTGATTTTGGAAGCCCGTAAAATGAAGTTGATCCAGAAAAACGATATACTATACTCATTGAACCATTCACCATGTCCCACATCTTGGAAAACACTCATGAAATTAGGATAGACACACACCACCTCTTATCGTGCAACTTCTTCAATCTTCATCTGGAGGAAATGTTTTGAGCTGCAGCTCTGAATAGCGTACGCCGCTGACATCAATATCATTGGCCTCAACAGCCGTGTCGTGTCGTGTCGTGTCTGATTTCTCCAGACTGGAGAAGGAAGCAAGGCAAATATCTGCTGTCATCAATAAAAAAAGTCATCGACCGCGCGAATGGTTTCTCCGACTCTTGCCAGTCATAAATTTGAAGTCGTAGATAATTTCGTCTATCTTGGACCAGTATTATTAACACCAATAACAATGTCAGCTTTGAGATCCAAAGCAGAATAACTATTGCCAACAGGTGCTACTTTGGACTGAATAGGCAATTAAGAAGTAAAGTCTTCTCTCGACGAAAAAGACCAAATTTTTCATGTCACTCATCATCCCCGTCCTGCTTTGTGGTGCAGAGGCATGGAAGATCTGTTGAGTCAACGTTACGAGTTTTCGTTAGAAAGCTTCTGCGTAAGATTTATGGTCTTTTGCGCATTAGCAACAGCGAATACCGCAGTCGATGGTACAATGAGCTGTATAAGACATTTGACAAAGTATAATTACTTAAAAAACAGCTGTGAGAGTATTCGACGCAGTACCCGCTGTGGGAAGCAGAGGAAGAGGAAAACCTTCAATCCGTTGGAAAGACCAGGTGTAGAAGGACCTAGGCGCGTCTACGCCTATAAGGTGGTATTCTAGTCTAGAAGCATGAATTTCAGCTAATTTTTAAAGTGTCGTAAAAAAGGCTATTAATATTTTTACTATCCATTTTTTTATTAGTTATTTGTAATTTTTGAAGAGTACAGAAAAAAATTAAAAACTAAAAAAAGTAAAAAATTTCAAAAGTTATGAGCTGACGACGTGGGGGGTCTCTAAAAATTTCCACGTGACCATACCCATGATTTCAACCCTCCTGATTATCTGAAACAAAAAAGACAAAAAGATTATTAATCTAGAATAATGACGCAATGGCCGGAACTACGAAAAAGTGGGGAAAAAAATTTTTTCACGAAATGGCGACTGCCTAAAAAAAAGTTTTTTTGGATCACTTTTTCTGACTATTTCGAATTTTTTTTAAATAATAAAAATGAAAATTTGGGGATGGGGCTAGTTCCAACCATAGACAAGCCTATAAAGAAGACTCTTTAAAAATTTCAAGAAAATCAGTTCAGTAGAACCTGAGAAATCGTGGGTATCGTTTTGAAAAAGTCAGTTTTGAGAAAAACGCCTTTAAAGTTTCGCGTTCCGGCCGAACCAGTTTGGATGCCGGGTCAGAAAAATGCCTTTATCTCCGAAAATAATTTGAATTTTGAAAAATCCTCTTGTACACATATTCTTGAATAGTTAAACTTTGAAAATATAAAAAAATTTCCATTTTTTTTAGATTCTAGACTAGAATACCCCCATAAAAAAGAAGATACTTATTGAAATACCGAGTTGGTCGATCATAATCACATTGCAGATGGGGAAATCCGTCCACTGTCACGGCCACAAAATGTCATTAAGTGAAAACTTATGAAGTGCTGTTAGTCAGCATATTAATTTGTTTACAAAACTGTTATTTTAAGATAAGCGTCGAAGTAAGGAGGAGCATCCATATTAAAAGATATTTAAAAAACTAGGAGTTGTCCCGCCCTCTAATAAATTGAAACACAAAACTTCTAAACCACTAAAGTAGATTCACCAGACTTGCTGAGAACAAGTCTCACTAGCTTATCCACGTACTGCGTAAAAATAGGTAAATTGAAATAACCTCGCCTGCTCTCCACATAACGGTTTTGTTAAAAACCACTAAAAGTGCGTTAAACCAATGAATAAATATACCAGAAATATTGCGAGTAAAGTTTACAAGTTCTATTGCACCATGAACTTCATAGCAACCAGTATAAAATTTGGACAATGAGCGCGTCTCATTTAACTGAACTTTAGCAATAAAAGGTTTGATTTCGACAAACTCTAGACATTACTTAAACGTTTCTGCTTATACTACAGTGTGCAAATGGGCGAAACCGGACTTCAGCCACACCTAATTCCCACATTTCATTTGCAATGCGTTTTTTCGTTATTAAAATGGTAACGCCTTTTTTTAAAATCCACTAGATTTTAATAAATAATTTCGACATTTCGAAATTTTCGACGGCTTAGGAGAAAAAGACTAACTTACTTGAATATTTGTCACCACAACCAACGATTTTACCGTAATCAGGCCTGAGCTGATACTAGGAACTAGGCTGCAGCGCAATGGCACTACAAAAACAAACACATTCGCATAAGCATTTACAAATGCATAATGACAGCATCTTACAACTGGGATTTCACCGAGTCCATTATGCCAGCGAACCGTTGGATGCCAACCACGCGCTTATCAGCTAGATATTCATATGTTTTTGTTTTTAAACACATTCTATGCAACATACATACATACGTAATATATACATATGTAGAAGTAAGGTTTAAATATTTGCGTATTTTCTTAGAACTTTGGAAGCTGATAAAGTCAAAGTAGTAGATATCATTGCCAGAGTATGGATATATTTATGTATTTACATGCGTATATAAAAATTTGTTAAATTTCGCCACAATTTTTGTTTTTATTATATTCTTGATACGAATGTGGTGCTAATAATTGAATATAAAGAAGTGGACATTACTTCTTATGAGCATTCGAATATTCGAAATTGCAAATAAGCCAGACCCTAATGTTTCTACTTGGTAATTGGCTTCTCAAGGCCTTGTGGCTACTATATACAGGTGTTCTTCTGGAATTGCAATATGAAAATTTAAAATGGGGATTTGAAACGGAGTTTCCTAAACCAGAATAGTTAACTAATACTAACTTGATATGCGAAATATCTCGAATTTATTCGTATATCAAAATGTGCGCTGGTTCATGATCAAAACTCGATGCCAACTAATCTTAAAACTTTAATATGTATATATATCTTTATATTTGAAGAGCCTGAGTGTTACTGAGACCGCAAATGTAATTATATTTTAATACAATACATACTTCTTTGTAGACTTAGTATATACTTGTACATTAGGATGTGTAAAAATACGATTTTTTTTGCTTGATACTCCTAAAATTGGTAAGTAGGCACTTCTAAAAAAACCTCTTCAAGTATAAGTTGTTTGTTGTGTCAGCAGAACCTTTCTCTCGATAACTCTTAACGACGACTCATCAGATGTTGCCACCGTCTATGCCTCTCTTATAAAAGATTGTGCCTTCTCGATTCATCTCCTCAGCTCGAATTATTTTCTCCAGCAACGGATTGAAGAAGTCGCACGATAGGTACCCGCTTTGTCTGAAACCTCGTTTGGATTGTGTGGTCTCCTTTATTGTATATTGGACAGAGCACATTTAAATTCCATCATCGTTCATGTTTAATTTTTCACAGTACGAATCGAAAAAAAATCGCTTTTTCGACCCACCCTAATACAGATATTTGCTCTTATTCTCGTTTAACATGAGACCAGTGACTTATCGCCAACATGCTATTTCAAAATAAATTAATAAAAATAATTCTACAACAAAAATAACTTTATTGAAATAATTTATCACAAAAATTGCGTCATACTTTTTTATAGTTCTTCTTTCTTTTTTTTGTTTTTTGTTCCGCCAGTAATTTTCAAACGCAATTTAAATCACTAACACGCAGAATTCCAATAATTTCGTTATAATTTCAGCATCTGTTTAAGATATTGGGAAGGAAACCTTATATTAAAACTTCTCAATGCCAAATATCTGCACTTTTAAAGGGTTATATACAGTTAGGATTTTCAAAACAAATCGTTTTTTTTTTGCGTTTTCTTAATACATATATATCTGAGTATACACACACAAAATTTCAAGTCGATCCGACGAATATTTTCGAAGTTATAGACTCATTAGTGAAGGCGCGCCCACTACATGTAAAGTGCTTTCAAAACTTTAAACTCGTTTTTCTCGAAACGGTGTTTTCAAAGTCGGTGAGCAAGATTTCTCAGAAACGGCTGAGCCGATCGGTTCGAAATTATTACACGAGCTTCTTAACTATATTTTAGTAATTAATCGAACGATTTCCCCATCCGATGAAAATTTCTTATTTTTATAAACAATTAAAGACCCGAATTTTGGTCGAAAATCGAACCTTTTGCATTGAGTAGCCGCCATTTTGTCAAAAAAACAATTTTTGCCGCTTTTGGGACGAAGTGTAGCCTAAAAATATTCAAGAGTCTGTCATTCATTCAGAAAAAACAACGGTTTGGTGTGGTTTGTAGGTCGGTGGAATCATTGGTCTATATTTCTTCCACAATAATGCCAGTGAGAACATAACCGTAAATGTCAACCATTATCGCACCATGAAAACGAACTATTTGATGACTAAAAGTGAAGCTCGGGATCTCGGCGACATTTAGTATTAACATAATCAATGGAGAATGGGAATCACCGAGCTCTCTTCATTGAGCAGATAATTTCACGTTTTGGGCCGGTCGAATAGCCATCAAGATCGTGTGATATCACACCGTTAGATTTTTTCTTGTGGCGATATGTTAAATCTAAAGTCTATGCGGTTAATCCCGCTTCGATTCAGGACTTGGAGCAAAACAGCAAGCTTGTCATTCGCCAGTTATCTGTCGAAATGCTCGAATGCTTCGAACGAGTCATCGAAACTTGGACTCAACTGATGGACCATCTGAGACGTAGCCGCGGATAATTTGAAAGAAATAATCGTCAAAAGAAAAATGCCAAAGAGGGTTCTTTCGAACGATAATAAGCATTCCCGAATTTTCCTCAAAACTTTATAAGTTTAATGACCGCTTGGAGCACAATTTTATACTTTAAATGATTTACTTCCGCCAAAATTGTTTGAATGTCAATCAGTTTTTGTAGCCATTGCTACGAGAGAAATATATTTTTGACGTTAAACTGAAAGCTTTTGATGGCAAAATTTAATTTGAAGCTTCAATATAACACTTCGAAATTCAAGTCGAGTCAAGAGAGGTTAAGGGGCTATGCCAGTTTGAGGCTTTCAAACAATGTTTTTTCTTTTTCGATAGTTTATATTTCCAAAAATACCCTATGAAATTGCCAAGGTCGTATCTTGACTAGTTTTTAGATGGCAGCGTTCTAAAGAGCGACCGCTCGCAGGTACAAACAAATATTCATAAATGAAACTTTGATTGGTTGAAAATTGTCAATTTGGCATTAAAAAAAACGGTAATTTTTTTCCTCAAAAAACCATTTTTTTTTTTTTTCAAAATTAAGCCATTTTGTTAATTTATAATATTTTTCAAAGATCGTAGGTCACTGGATAGCAAATATTTTGAAGTTTAATATATTTAATATTCTGAAGTTTTTTGTTTTAGCGACTCATTCGGCCGGAATCATATCCGCAGTTGAGGCACTTTTTTTTGGTACCTCCGTAGAAGGCTCATAACTCCGTTGTTTTTAAATATGTTTATAAAAAAATCTTAAATATAGCTGAAAATATGCCTTATTACGTCCAAAGAAGTTCGAAACATTCAATCTAGTACTTTTCTTTTAAATTCAAATTTTTAAATCTTCTTTTCTTTGTTACTGAAGATATGTATTTGCCAATAACTCTTCCTTTCCCATTAAAAATATTATTTTCTTCTCGCACACAAGATGCCCATGCATCTTCTTGTTAGTTGATCTTATAGCATGACATTAACTTGATAAACTTTTTATTATTATAAATTTTTGTTTTTAGATATATGCTATTTACATACAGTCTTTTAAACTTACCTTGATTGAGTCTGCGTGCAAAAGCTTTGGATCGCATAATTATATCGAATATTGATGACATAAAAACCTTTTTTCGCGCACCAGTGCTCGCTTGGTATTTCTCGTTTCTCATTAATAATTTCGATATTTATTTATGTTCGATAATTAGTCAGTTACTTAACTAGCATTGTTTGTACTTATGTGTTTCAATATTAGATTGTTTCTTCAACTGCGAGGTCTGCGATATAGAGTATTCACTTATACATACATATAGTACATGCACATAATAAAACTTCAAATTACATACAAGTATATACCAGCGGATGTACTACATCCAGCATTTGAGATATCTTGCGTCCATTACTAAATTACCCTTAAAATATCCAGGAAGTTTTAGCTTTTACCACTTTCGGGACAAATTAACACATTGATTTGGTAATTATTATTATATTCCAAGACAAATTATGGAACACTTATTGTGAAACAATAACATCTGAAACTACCTCTGAATCTAACAAATTTGGTGGTGAAGAAATACAGTGCTTGTGCATAATTAAAAGCTTGCGAGTTGCTAGTAACTATTTTTTTTTTTGTTGTCTGTGTTCCCTAAATCTAATCGAGATGGATATTTTGTTATAATATATATGTATATATGCTCACGATGATGAAACGAGTTTAAATTCGAGTGACTGTCTGTCGCCGCGAGAGACACCTGGGAGCTAAAAAAAAATATTTAGTGGATCTGCCCATTAATCATATAATATACATATCTTTGACGCCATTAAAGTTAAATTGATCAAATTCGCTGAGAAGAAGTGTTTTTAACATTTCAGTGACTGTGAAAATGGGTAAAATTAAATAACGGTTATTTTGAAAACAACTAAAACTGCGATAACTCACTGAATAAATACTCTACAGACATTATACCAAGATCTTATGAAGGACTCAGGCAAAAAAAATTGGACGACCCACCCTTAGCTGAAAACTTATAGAAGGGAAACCGCTCCACCAAATTCAACTAAAATTGGTGTGTTCTGAAAACATTTTTATTATACACCGCGAAAATGAGCATGATCCGATGACAACCACGCTGTCTCCCATATAACAAACTTTTAAATTCCATATGATTCTTTCACCTTATGGTATACAACTCTAACCACAATGAACCAAATATGTGGACTCCAGTATATTTGTTTGATTCTTACCGAACATGTCGGTCAATCTATGAAGTCTAGCACTGAAGTTTGAGAGAACATTTTTATGATGACCCAATATAATATAAATATGTATTTTGGAAGTTCCGGTTGACTTTAAAGTACATCTAAAAGTTAATGTGTAAGGCATCTTATTTAAGCGGGTATTCTACTCTAGAATTTTGCAAAATTCGATTTTTTTTTTCATATATTTAAAGTTTAGACTTTTGAAAATATGACCTTGGAAGGATTTTTCAAAACTCGACTTATTTTCGGAGATACAGTCGATTTTATGAGGTGGCTTCCGTGTTCACTTGAATTGTCTCCTAAACTTTAAACGCGTTTTTCTCGAAACTACTTTTTCCACACGGTACCGGCATTATCTCAAGTTCTACACAACCGATTTACTTTGTGTGAACCTTCTTTATATAATCCTTTATCGTTCCTACCAGCATCGTGGCAAAATTTTTGTTTTAAATATTTTAAAAAAATTCAGGAATTTCAAAAAAAAACGTAAAAAATTCTTTTTATTTTTAGGCAGTCGCCATTTTTCAAAAAAAAAAATTTTTTTGTGTTCCCGGACTATAACAGCATCCTTACTGATCAAGAATTTCTTTTGATTTTCTTTTTTTCAGACCACCAGGAGAGTCAGGATCAATGTCACCAGGATGCGCCATTTTTTTTACACCTGTCTCTCCCCGCCTCTAATTATTTTAATTTTTAATATTTTTTTGTAAAATTTTTTTGCTGTATTCTTAAGATATCAATAAAACACCATAAAAAAATGGATACTAAAAATATTTTTGGTTTTTTTTTTTAATAAAATTCAAAAAACTGTCCAAAATTTGATTTCTAGAGTAGAACACCCTCTTAAAGGCTGAAAGAATATATTTCTAATAACAGTATATCAAATTGTTTAAAATAGATGAAATCGGCGGAATACTTCCTCTAGTCTCCATATATCTAATGTTAAGAATTTGAAGCATCTGCTTGACTTTATACTTAATGTACTAGTTAATCTGTGAGGTTTCATAATTTGTAAATAGAGAGTGTATTAAGTGTTCAGTTAGACACAAACTTAGCACTTCCCTATTTGTTTTTATTGGACTTTTTCTATTCTACAACACCTCAAGAATATTGTTTTCAAGTTGATCCGAGTAATTGTGTCGAAAATACAGCCTTGGGAACTTGTGTGCTCGAAGCTAGTTAGGCTAAGTGCGCCGTCTTTAAACGCCTTTATCACCTTTCTTAAAATAGACGGAATACTTCCTCTAGACCCCGTATATCCAGTATTCAGATTTTCAAGCATCTGCTTCACTTTATCGCTTATATACTGGTCTGCTGTACAATCTGTGCGATTTATTAATTTTCAAATTGCGAGAGTACAAATTTGTATGGAATGAGTCAAAAAATATTTCGAGAATTAGTCCGATGTTAGAAAGATTCCATAATATTTAAAGCATAAAAATTTCACGTAGAGTAAAGGAACTTAAGGTTTGATAGGTATTACATGGGCTTACGGTCTTCAAAAAGTCGAACGTTTTTATTATCTTATTAAATTCTGCAACATCTCTAAAATATTGCCATACATTTTCAAGTTGGTCCGAGTAATAATTTCGAAGATACAGCCTTGAGAACTTGTGCGCTCAAGGCTAGCTAGGCTAAGTGCGGAGTCTTAAAGGGGGTATTCTAGTCTAGAAATTAAAAAAAAAATCGATTTTTTTTTTTATATTTTCAAAGTTTAACTATTCAAGAATATGTGCACAAGAGGATTTTTCAAAATTCAAATTATTTTCGGGGATATAGGCATTTTTCTGACTTGGCATCCAAACTGGTTCGGCCGGAACGCGAAACTTTAAACGCGTTTTTCTCAAAACTGACTTTTTCTGAACGATACCCACGATTTCTCAGGTTCTACTGGACCGATTTACTTGAAATTTTTAAAAAGTCTTCTTTACAGGCCTGTCTATGGTTGGAACTAATTTCATCCCCAAATTTTTATTTTTTATATTTTTTAAAAAATTCGAAATAGTCAGAAAAAGTGATCCAAAAAAACTTTTTTTAGGCAGTCGCCATTTTGTGAAAAATTTTTTTTCCACTTTTCTGTAGTTCCGACCATTGTGACATTATTCTAGATTAATAATCTGTTTTTCTTTTTGGTGTCAGACAACTAGGAAGGTTGAAATCATGGGTATGGTCACGTGGAAATTTTTAGAGACCCCCCATTTCGTCAGCTCACAATTTTTGAAATTTTTTACCTTTTTTAGTTTTTAATTTTTTCCTCTACTCTTCTAAAATTAGCAGATAACTAATAAAAAAATGGATAGTAAAAATATTAATTGCCTTTTTTTTAAGACACTTTAAAAATTACCTGAAATTCATGCTTCTAGACTAGAATACCCCCTTAAACGCGTTTTTCTCGAAACTGTGTTTTGAAGTTGGTTGGCAAGATTTCTCGAGAACTAACAAACCAATCTTCATGAAATTTTACATTAGTCTATGAGATACAGTTCATAAAGATTTTGGTTATTCTGGATTACTAATATTTGAAAATTGAAAATTTGACGAATATTTTACTGAATTTTCATTTCTTTGAAAAAATATCTGCCTAAAATCAAATTTTGAGTTGTTTTTTTTTTCTTCGCCCAAGTTCTAAGCTAAGAAAACGCGTATTTTTTAACTTTAGATGATCCTATTAGGAGTTATCCTGCCAATGCGGGCACATCTTTTTTCCGAGGGGTCACGTCGCAATGGACGAGTTAAAAATTTTTTTTCCAGAAATTTCAGAATTTCTTTGTTAACAATGTATGTTTGTAACAATAAAAAATTCTAATAAAATATTTATTTTTTATTTGAGAAAAAACTATTGAAAAAGGACTGTTTTTACCCGACGAAATACATGTAAGCCCTTTAGGACAACTACCCCTCCTTTGCATTTTCTTAAAATATAAAGCCTTAGAAATATTGTCTGAAAATTTTAAGTCAATGCGACAAATACTTCTCAAGTTATTTGATAATTATTAAAGAGTTCTCGGGTGCGTTTAAGTAAAACTTCTTTCACGATTAGTTTTAGATAAATCTTCAAGGATTACGACGCACTGAAATCAAATCAACATTTTTCCTAATTCAATTCCTTTACTTCTTATCTTTTAGCTTGCCAGGAAAGTAAATACATATATCTTTATATGCCAAATACATTATATCAAAGACTCATCCAATACACATCGTTTTGGAATTTAATTCCCATTATTTATGTGGATGGAGCAATAACAGTAAAATAGCACCCTTTGAAAATTGCACATAATCTTCACCTTGAATGTGGCAACAATGTCGCCATAAAGCCCCAAAAAACATTCGAATTCCAAAAGAACATACGAAACCCTCGCAAAAACTCGAGCAAAAGTCACAAAATTTATTTGTGAATTCACAACGCAGACCCCACGACACAGTCACTCGGCTGCCAAACTCTTCGCGTCATTATGCACATTCGCACTAAACGTTTAACGGCACTTTTTGTTGAGTATTTGTTATGTTTGTATTGTTGTTTTTGCTTTTAATGCAGCAGCAAGTGTTTTATACTTTATTTGCATTTTTCGGTTTTCAATTCACTTGGCCAAGTGGCCGACCAGCAGTGGCACAACTCGACGCACTCACACACACACACACGAAGCAAAACGGCCAGCGGCGTTTAAAACATAGCACCGGCACTTTTTGCGCGAGTAACATCAGCACTAACGGCAATGGCACCTGTTTCCCTTGAAGCACCTCAGACGCGACTGACGCGAAACTTCTTCGGCGGTCGCCCCCAACAAACAACAAACAAACTAACTAAAAAACAAAAACAAAAAAATCACAAGGAAACACAAAAACAAAGCAAAAACGCAAACGAAGAGACAAAACTTGTGTCGACCGTAGAGGGCGGAGTGGAGTTGGTGGCAAGAACAGAAACACACAGACAGCACGCAAAACAAAAACAAAAGGCACAACTGCAAAAGTCCAGTGAAAAGGCTAAATGACCCGCGTGGTGCTGCGCGAATAGATGAATGAGCGGACCAAATGACTGACTGACTAGCAAACTGACTGACTAAGTGAGCGCTTAAGTGGCAATACGATTGAGCTAAGGTGGAAGGCCAAGAGACCGAGTGGCTGACTAGCTGGCTGGCTGTCTGGCTAGTTGAATGTCTAGCCAGTTGCCAAAGTGCCTATGTGGTTGAGCGTCACGCGGTGTCAGGTGGCAACAACAAAATGCAAATCAGCGTTGTGACCGCGACCGCGACGCCGCTTTAAGGACAGTTTATGCAAGCGGTAGCGCCGAACTACCACCCTAGGCAGCAGCGCCACCAGCATAATCTTGGACGCTTAAGCGTTAGTGTTAAAGGGTGATTTTTTAAGAGCTTGATAACTTTTTAAAAAAAAAAAACGCATAAAATTTGCAAAATCTCATCGGTTCTTTATTTGAAACGTTAGATTGGTTCATGACATTTACTTTTTGAAGATAATTTCATTTAAATGTTGACCGCGGCTGCGTCTTAGGTGGTCCATTCGGAAAGTCCAATTTTGGGCAACTTTTTCGAGCATTTCGGCCGGAATAGCCCGAATTTCTTCGGAAATGTTGTCTTCCAAAGCTGGAATAGTTGCTGGCTTATTTCTGTAGACTTTAGACTTGACGTAGCCCCACAAAAAATAGTCTAAAGGCGTTAAATCGCATGATCTTGGTGGCCAACTTACGGGTCCATTTCTTGAGATGAATTGTTGTCCGAAGTTTTCCCTCAAAATGGCAATAGAATCGCGAGCTGTGTGGCATGTAGCGCCATCTTGTTGAAACCACATGTCAACCAAGTTCAGTTCTTCCATTTTTGGCAACAAAAAGTTTGTTAGCATCGAACGATAGCGATCGCCATTCACCGTAACGTTGCGTCCAACAGCATCTTTGAAAAAATACGGTCCAATGATTCCACCAGCGTACAAACCACACCAAACAGTGCATTTTTCGGGATGCATGGGCAGTTCTTGAACGGCTTCTGGTTGCTCTTCACCCCAAATGCGGCAATTTTGCTTATTTACGTAGCCATTCAACCAGAAATGAGCCTCATCGCTGAACAAAATTTGTCGATAAAACACATTTCGAACCGAACACTGATTTTGGTAATAAAATTCAATGATTTGCAAGCGTTGCTCGTTAGTAAGTCTATTCATGATGAAATGTCAAAGCATACTGAGCATCTTTCTCTTTGACACCATGTCTGAAATCCCACGTAATCTGTCAAATACTAATGCATGAAAATCCTAACCTCAAAAAAATCACCCGTTAGAATGGCGCGTGCGACCCACGTGGGGCAGCTGCCGACAGAGTTTTTAGTCGCGAAGTTCACCCCTTCCATGGGATGATGTGGGCTTTATGCAAATGGAGTCACGCAAGCTGAAATGCTGACGTTTACCATACAGATACTTTGAATAACACATGCACACGGGGACTCACGCGTTCGGATTTATGCATTTATGGTTATACATATGTAAGTAGTTCACCTGCGCTGGACTCACCTGTATGGCGGTGCTCTTAGTATGCCAACGTATTAATGTCCGCTCATTGTTGGCTAACATTTACCAAAAATATTCATGAGTTAGTGACTTTGACAGCAGGCAACAGTTGCTAGCACCACTGACATCTATTCCAAACAGGGTGTACATAATCAACTCACCCTCATCACCCAAGCTAGGAAAGTGGAACAGCGGGATCTTGCCTAATTATAAGTACAGCGCTCCTTCAGAGTTCGTAAGCCAAGCAATACTCAAAAGTGAAGGAAAATAAATACAGTACTGACTTTCACTAACATTTAATGCTTCCCTTAAATCCCTAAAAGATAAAGTAATAAAATGGACGTGCCCTTCTCTTTACTATTCTAGCAGGTGTAAAAAGTTATAAAAAAGATCATTTCATGTTTTTCCATGCATGCAGTTCGGTCAACTTAGACTATTTACAGTCAAGAAAATGAGTTTACGCTTGATATGCAATATATACCTAAGAGCTTTGGCAACACAAAGAACCTTTGTTTCAAGCGGTACTGCCATGAGCTTCGTCGAGATGATCAGCATCGCAATCCTACCGAGCCTGAGCCGACATTAGCCAACACTCACACATTTTACATTTAATTTATATCTTAATCACAGATGGAACCGTCGATCAAAGCTCGTGTACTGAACATTTGGCAAGCTACGTCCACAAGGTCCCATTTTTCAATTGGGAACGACGGTTCAGAGTAGACAAAGTAAGGGAAAAGTTATGTTGGATGCGCGCAACACAATGAACATTTATGCGGATGGGTCCGAAATGAAGAAGGGAAGGTAGCCTTTTAAGCTGCAGTATGTTTCAAGGAGAGATCTATGCTATTGAAAAAAAAAACAAGGCTTCAGTTTTCCTAGGTGCCAGATCACAAGGGCATCGAGGGCAATGAGATAATGTACGGGGTTGTCAAGAGTGGTGTACGGCCGTCAACCGAAACCTTGATCGACTTTGGTAAGCCCATGAATTGTCTATACGAAGTTTAAGGCAAGAACATGGCAGGGAAGATCAGGGACGGATAAATGGAACGATCTAAATGGATGCAAAACTACAAAAGTTATGTGTACAAAGGGAGATCAAAAATATTTAAGGTAATGGAACACTCTTCAACTCTGGTGGCGGCATACACCTGCTGATAGGCCGAAAAAATAACAAGTAAACACCATCAGAGAAACAATGGAGTATCTCTTGTGCCACATTTCGCAAGGCCACGCATCAAGCATTTGGAGACTCCACGGTATGAGACACTCGAAGGTCGTGAGTGAGACCATAGTGTCTCTTAAAAATCGTGTCAAGCGCAAGTCTCCTAAATTTTGACTACTCCTCATGTAGTACATATAGATAAGCACTCCAACTGGTAATGCTAAAGACCGAAACTGATGTATGCGTTGCTCATTACCACTACCACTACCAGACTAACCTAACCTATTTGATATCCTCGAAATCATTCCCTAAGTCCATATGGAAAATGTTTGTTGCCGCTATACATAACATACATCTGTACGAGATATGCGCATGACTTTATTTACGCACTCTCATTTTGCGGCGGAAACAGGCTCGGTCGTCTCCTCAGCTGTTCCACAATTGAAAATTTATCCGTAATTCGGTCTTATTATAACACAATTTGCATAAAGCAAATAAATATCTGGAAAATTTAGAGCACATTAGTGCAATTAGTGAGGAAATGAATTTGCGCAAAATTTTATGGCCGAAAAATCATTGTGGTCTCGTTTGCAGCTACGATGCAGCATCGCGCGTTCGCGTGAATTTCAATCTTATTACATCCATCAGACGCAATGCAGCAGACTCGGCACGCGCCGCCTTTTATTTTTACTATTGTTTTGATCTTCTTCACGGCCCATAATTTTATTGTGTTGGATAATAGTTTTCAAATGCGAATTTCCAAGACGGACAGACCAACCACCGACCTACTGGCCCAATAGCGAGGTCTGCAAGGAAAGGCTATAAAAATACTATGAAACTATGAAGATATAAAAGCAGTTTCGAAGCAACGAGATAAAATGTAATGGTGCTACTCGATTAAAGGTGATTTTTATAATACAAATGTATGGTATACTTGTACATATGTATATATTAGGGTGTTTTTTTATTGAACTATTCATTTTTTTCAGTCCTGTCACGAAATTTCATTGGAAATACCCTAAAAAAATTACCTGAAAATTTTAGCCCTGAATATTAACATTAAGAACTGAACCAAGGCCTGTAAAAATTTTCCATAGAAAATACACTACAATCGTGAGTTTTTATCTTTAAATTCCTACAGATCAGATGTATTTTATGGCATCGCTTTGACTTTAGACGCATTTTTCTCAGAATTGTTCACTCTACAAAAGTGATCAGTGCAACAAAGTCGTAAATAACACCGGCGAGGTAGTACGGGCTCTAAACCCGATTTTTCCGATAATTTCCCATTTTTTTGTATATATCTCGGAAACGACAGGAGCTATAGAAAAATTTTAAATGACAAAGTTGTAGAAAATTTTATTTGCTATAAAACAGATCTGAGGTCAAAATCGCTGTCATTAATACTTCTCGAGTTATTCAGCTTTTTAAGGCTCTATGCAATTTTCATAGATTTTTTTCATCCCATCACTTTTGTAGAGTGAACAATTCTGAAAAGATGCCATAAAATATCTCTGATCTGCAGGAATTTAAAGATAAAAACTCACGATTGTAGTGTATTTTCTATGGAAAATTTTTACAGGCCTTGGTTCAGTCCTTAGTGTAAATATTGAGAGCTAAAATTTTCAGGAATTTTTTTAGGGTATTTTCAAGGAAATTTCGTGAAAAAATTAAAAGTTCAAAAAAAAAAAACAAACACCCTAGTATATATATTAGTGTGATTTATGTTTTCGAAATATTTTATTTTTTACTTATTCAATTCAATCATAAATAAATAACATCAAATTAAATAAAAAAATTTGACCGACAATAAAAATATATCGAAAAACTGTATATTGAAATAGACTGGAAAATAAAGTTAAATAACAAAAAATGGAAGCAAACCTAAATTACGGCCGATCTGAGGTCAGGAAGAAAAAGGAAGGAGTGTGGTTGAATTTTTAAGAGCTAAAAACGATTCATCTTAAACTCCGGCAAAGTATATTCTTACAGTCAGAAGACAAGAGAAAATATATGTGACCTGGTCTACGAAAAGGGGGCTTAGGTGTCAAAAAAAAAAAACAAAATAAAAAATAAAAAAAAATAAAAATAAAAATTGAAAAAAAAATTAAAAAAAAAAAATATTTTTTGACACCTAAGCCCTCTTTTCGTACTACTCGCAACACCATCACCCATCTTGACACCCAGCCTTCATTATTAGACAATATTTGACCGGCTAGACCACGTCAGGGCGCAATGAAGAAAATATAGCAGCCGTAGCAGGGAATATACATGAAGACCATGGAGTGCCGTTCTCAGAAACTCGGACTGATGGAACGATCTGATGCATTCTACGTCGAGATCTTAAATTGAAAGCGTACAAAACACAGCTTGTGCGTGAACTGAAGCCGCTAGCCCTTCCATCAATGATATCACACCGTTAGACTTTTTCTTGTGGGTTTGTGTGTTTGTTTGGTAAAGTCTAAGTTCTATGGGACAATCCCGCTTAGGTTCAGGCCTTGGAGCAAAACATCACGCGTATCATTCGCCAGTTACCAGTCGAAATACTCGAACGAGCCAACGAAAATTAGACTCCACGGATGGACCATCTGAGACATAGCCACGGAACGCGAAAACGTTGTGTTCATGAAATTTTTACAATTATGACACTTCACTATATTTATTTTGTCTCCTTATTTTGACTTGTTAGACGTAAATATTCTCAGAAAATGCAAAAGAGGTGCCAATAAGCGATTTAGTGTTTGTGTATGGATAGTTTTAAAATACATTTGAGAATTTTATATGTATTTAACTTAGTCCATCATAACTTATATACATAAGAGTTTTTGTTTTTTGAATACGACATCATCTTTTTAAGATTCGATTAAAGTATGACCCGAGTATTGTTTCAATGCTAATGCCGAATTAAATAAGGTCTTTTTAGTAAGATCATAGATTCACGTGGTTTCTTTCAGTGTGAAAAGCGTTCAACAATAGCTACATAAATGAGTGAACACGAATCACCGACTATTTCCAACTCGAACAACTTCATCAAATGCTCCATGAGAAAATTCGTTTTTTTTTCGGATAAATTTTTTTTTTTTTATTTTAAAAAATATTTTTTTTTTTATTTTTAAAAATATTTTTTTTTTTTTATTTTAGGTCCGAAAATTTAAATAAAAAAGATATTTGATTTTAATTGTTAAACATTAATTTAAAACTAAAAAAAAAAAAAATATTTTATAAAATAAAAATTTAATAATTTTTTTTAAAGGGTATTTTTAACATAAGTGACCTGGTCTACGGGGGCAGGGGGCTTAGGTGTCAAAACAAAAATAATAATAAAAAAATAAAAAAAAATATACAAAAAAAATTGATTTTTTGACACCTAAGCCCCCTTTTCGTAGACCAGGTCACATAACCAAAGTTAACGTTTTATCTTGTTTTTTTTTTTTTTAATGCATTATTGGCACCTCTAAACTCGTACAATATTCAATTATGTTCGAACAGTCCAATTATTTGTTTTTTTTTTTGGCATACTAAAAGCTTCGTGTATTTTATGAAATTATTTACTAATTAATTTGCAATCCACATGAATTTTTCTTCAGACAATCAACAAAGTATATTAAAATTTCGCATTCTTCGTCATTTAAGGCAAAATTAATGAATCGCAAATATCCATAGTTTAGAGAGCTCCAATTACATACAAATTCTTCATTAAATATTAGTGCCTACAAGTCAATGTAGCTATGCATGCGCCTGTGTACTCAGAAAGCCACTATGCCTAGATACACACAAACACGAACACACACGCACACACTCAAATGTATATTTAAATCAATAATTAATTTCATGCCAATTCAAAACATTTCAATTTATCTGAACGCAGTTGTGGCATTTGTCCAAACGTCCGTTCGTCCACTCGTCCGCACGTCCCTGACTCAATTTATGAGAATCCCATTGAAAAATCCCCACCCGCCTATCGCCTACTAACGCTAGAGCAAATTCATTTACCGAACAAATACAGAAATTAAAAAAAGAAAATAAAGTAATCAGTGCATAAATGCACACACACACATATATATGTATATGTACATCCGTATAGATGTGCAGTTTGGTGCTGAAAGCTGAGAATAATCAGGAAATGTGGTGAAAATTCTATGGCAGCGCACGGAGGCGGCGGTGGGCAGAGTCTGACAGTTATGCCACACAATTTCAGATAATGAAATATTAATTTTTTATTATTTATCTTGAACTGCAGTTTTGCTGCGACTAACGGATCTGGCTATTCTTGTTGTTGTTGTTGCTTCAGTTGCCTTTATTATTGCACCAAAAATGCTACAACTCGAAATGACGCCAGTAATTTGCAGGCACTGTTGTAATGGAAATAATAGCACTCTCGCTGTTGTTGTTGTCCCTGTTATTGTTGTTGTATATAGTAAAATGAATGGAAATTTTCGTTGAGTTTGAGGGCTGGCGCCACTTACACCGCCCCTTTCGTCAAGTCCGACAGCGCTGGAATTTTATCATCAACTAAAATGTGTTTCTTGTAAAACAAAAAATAACAACAATACTAGATAAACCAGCCACCTACTCAATATACAGAAACACACACACACACATATACACACACAGTCAAGTGGCTACAGCGCGCCATTAGACGTGATGGGCATCCTGTTTCACAAAAGCGCAGCCAACCCCAACTGCACCCCACAGCGGCATTTTAAGTGCTGTTATGTGTGTATGTGTGCACCCACACCAACAGCGCGCGGCCACTACAATCGCAGCGCAGCGCAGCACAGCGCGCAAATGCTGTCTTCTGACTGGCGGGCATGGGTCGGTCGGCCGGGCCCTTATCTCTCAGAATTATCTCAGCGTGTGCGCTGCTGCTCGTCGTTGTTGTCGACAATCGCTTATGTCTGTCATTCGTCTGTCATCAGCACCATCACCAACACCACCACCAACACCATCACCACTAACACGGTAACAACTCGCAGCAGCAGAAGCAGCAACAAACGCAACAACAACACATATGAATGTCAATAGTAAAATGCCCAATAAAGCCAACAACGAGGCGTCATGCCAAGCGCTCACCCACAACGAAGCGCAGACACGAACGTAGTAGCCAGCAGGCGAGCACGCGGCAGCAAAGTGTGAGCGCGCTTTTCACGCGTCTGCGCAGTAGCACACGGAGGTGGAGCTAAACTCACTAAGCACATACCAATACATGCCTATGTCTGGCTGAGTGTACAGCGGCATATGCAAGTGGAAATATGAAGCAATAAATATGACGGCGCGGCGAGTGCGAGATTGATTAAGAACAGCACTGGCGCAGGCAATATGCTAGGCATGCGTTACTTGGCGCGCACGCTGCCAATTCGCCTGGAGTGCGGCGAATATTGAAATAAACGGTGGCAACTACGGTAATTAACATTGCTTTGTGTGCCATATATATGCTTTTGCCATCTTTGCAACTAATGAAGTGTGTTAAGAGGACAACTACCGCAGACGCTCGCGCTGTGCACTACCCGCGCTGTGGCGCGCCCTTTGCGTAGAGCCTTGAATGCGGCAGACGAGGCGCCACAAGGTCAGCGCAGCGCTTGCGGGTCGACATTTCATTCTTTTCATAGTGGTGTGCAGGTCCTTGAAATATCTGGCGCTATACAGTTTAATCGAAAATACGCGCCGCTTTCATTTCGCCGTCGGCAAGCAGCGCCAACACAATTTGTCTGTCAAACGCACAATTTCATATAATGGATGAGTGCTGAAGCAATAAGCTAAAGGCGTGGCATCAGTCGCTGTCTTATCATATCTACCAATGGTGGCTAAAATGATAGTGCACACAGAATAGCAGCCAAGCAGACAAGCGCGGCGTGCCGCGCCAACGCGCTGACCAATGACTAAGCAAGACAACACCAAGCGAAAGCATTATATTGTACATTGTAGGCGCGCTATGTAATCTGCTTTATACATATATGCAGGATTTATATATTTATATGTCGGTTGCGCGCACACGTACGCCTGCATTAAGACCGCATTGCCAGCCAACTTCGCGCGGCGTCTGCGGTCGTAGTGTGTAAACATCTTTAGAAACTGTCAAAGAAATAAAACTTTAAGCACAAGTAAATTGATTTTTCAGCTGCCAATAACTACTGTTTCGCCGATGTCTATAAAATACATGCGCAGGCTTCTGTGTGTGTGTGCGCGCGGCTATAAAGCGCAGGAGCAAAAACAAAAACTCAAAGTTAAAAGCGAATTCGCTACAAACCAAACCAACAAAACAAACAAGCACTGGTTCAATATGTTTTCTTTACGCGCTTGTTGTTGCTGCAGTTTACGCTTGTGTCTTTTGTCTGCGACGCGGACTGCATGGTCTGTTTATGTCTTCATTTGGTCAAAAGTTATGACACTCGATGCACCGCTTTGTGCCACGCAAAAACCACGCGCGCACACATACACTTATACACTCAGGCCAGACTCCGCGATCATGCGCGGTGACTGTTTTCATTGTAAACTCTGTGCATTGAAATGCCGCGGCGCGGCTGCCTCGTGGTCTACAAAGCATACACATACATATATGTATTAGCATACACATATATGTATATATATATAAATATATATATATATGTTTTATATTTGTATATTCATACGTACATACATATATGAATATTTATTTGTTCCCCATTATGCTGTGCTCATCATAGCTCCAGCCGCGCGTTGCACCGCGCTGCCCGTTGGTTGTTCCTTCGTCGTAGCGTTGACAATGCGAACTCGTAAAAAGTGGCTCATAAACAAATTTATGATCTTCGACACGGTAATCAGGAGCAAATGACTGTGCGCAGCTACTTCATGCTACAGAAAATACACCGAACTGAACTTAACCAAACAGAAGTGAAGTTAACGGCATTGCTCTCTATTGAACTGCACTGTGTCGGGCTATAAAGTGCGAACAACGAGTGAACACCAGCCAAGCCATTGTATTTGCGTAGTCACAGCCGCGCACATATGTACTATACAACTGTTAATATGTACGTGTACACTTGCTGACAAAGACAGTGGACTCGGCGGTTTGGAATATGGAAACTCTCATCTAAGTTTTGTAAAACAACTTCGGCAACAAATGCTGAAACTAATAATATTATATAATTTAGGGAGAGTTTTTAAAAATCGTTAAATTTACATGTTGACCTCAAAGAAGTCTTCAACTTAGGCAGAATTGTGACATATTATCCTCAAAGAACTCTCCAACTTAGACAGACTTTGTTAGTTCTTAATCGGCAAAAATTCTGGTAGATTCGACTCCGAACGCGTGGCTGCTTCCGGAACTGTGTCATTGCCTTTTTCATAACATTGGTGATTTAAGTCTTTCCTGAGAGATGTGGAGCAGGTTCGACCCCGTGCGCTTCAGCCTGGGCAAGGCTAAATGACCCGGCAGACTCCAATTTCTTTCGACTCCTTCTGACTTTTGATCTTTGGCTACACACGAATCTCTCTCGAAATTATTAGAAAGATCGGTTTGAACTCTGGACTGTTGACCACCTGAAAATGCAGAGTTGACACGCTGCGGACGGCGGATGGCGGAATGCCAAAGCTGTTTTCATCCCGTTAAAAACCTGACAGGCCTCGGAATACGTTTCCTTCTTGTCTTGATCTGGTCGAAGTATCCTGATGACTCTCTCTTTGCTTTTGTCGGCTGTGAATGCATTGACCCAAAAGGATGTCAACCCTCGCCTCGGCCTCGTAGCTGAGATAATATTGACCTTACATAAGGTGACTACCTTTCCGCGAGGTGAATAGCAACTCTGAGTGGGGATTTAAAACATGAATTGGGAACAGGGACAATAATTGAAACAATTTCGAAGGAGATATAGGTCTTTCGGAAGGGACAATTTCACTTAGAGTGAAGAAATCGTCCTCCGAAAAAGTTGATGGCAATCACCTGATTTTAATTAAAATCAATTTTGCTTTACTATGGTATTCTTCACTTCCTGATGAATCATTCATGGTTTTAAATTGTAAAATTTAGAAATCGTCTTTGGATCACCAATATCAAAACTATTAATCTCCTGTAATCCTATTTCTTATGGAACACGCAAACGATTCATATATAATAGAATAGAATTTGGCTTCTTCACGAAACGGTGGCAGAGTCCTAACTTTAAAAATTTGGTGCAAAACTCTTACGTCGACAAAATATAACTGGAGCTTGCTGAACCATTTTATCTTCGTCTCATTTGGAATCCGTTATCAGAGTGCATTTTTCGGTTTCACATCTATTAGAGCCCGGAGGTGAAACGCATAATAACTCTTTAGAAGAGGTGCTAATTTTGGACCTGAAACCAATTGAAAAGTAGATCCTTCTCTCAATTCCTACAACAGCTGGTTCTACGTTACCGGAATTGACTCGGATTTTATCCGGCCTAGAGCTGTTATTTGGGGAAATTAACCCCATTTAGTTCGGTAAGTCTTAGTATTAGATCCCTCACTCTACGAACACAAATTATGCTCTATAAGTCTCTCATCATTTCCGTCCTATTATATGGCGTAAAAACATGGACGAAGACGAACCCCGGTGGGAAAGCACTTGGATCTCCACGTTTCCGAGTTTTCTTTGTCACTTATACTAATTTATCATTAATCTTTTAATGAGTAAAAATACCTCAGAATGACACTCTCTTCATCACGTTCATAAAACTTGAAAAATACTCCCAAGCGATTGGAAATCCGTCGTTAAAGTCTTTCGAACAAAGAGTCAAAAATTAAAAACTGCTCAGAAATTTCAAAAATTAAAAGCGAAGAACGAATATGAACAGGATCTTTAGATTAAGTAGTTACTTGGTTCATGTTCTTTTCACTTTCAATGGCGGTAAGGTTCAGTTTAATGCATGAACTTTTGTTAGTGACCACTGTTTGATCTATTCTCTGAACATCAAATTCGTCTTGATTAACATTCTCTTCAAGACGGCAAACACCAACTCAGTTTTGCAATGCCTTAAATGTTCGTGATCCCTACCCCGCTCACATCGCAGTGGTAACTACGGTTCTCTGCTGCCATCTTGCGATCTAACACTCAACCCGTGGACCTCTCGTGCGCTTAGCAGGCGCTATTGTACGAGTACGAGGTTCTTCTGACCTAAAGTAGATCGTATGAGAGGTACTGAACTGCTTGCCCTTAGCAAAGTTCATCTTGCAGCAATCGTTACAATTTTTCTAAGCATTATCTAATAGGCATTTTTGCTGTAACGCAAAAAATTCAGTCGGATGCAAGTTGTCAAAAATGTATGGAACAACATCCAGGTTGAAGCATCTCGGCAGTTATACGTTCGACGAACCAGGAGACATAGCCAAGACTGATACTGGCCGTCTCAACAAATTTCTGATAGTATCAAGATTGCGTCACTGTGCTGTATTCGACACATTGTATACGCTTCCAACCAAAATGGTTTATTTACACACTGAGCGCGCAATGAATGAAAAAGTTACAACAACATACCTACCACACATACTCACGAGCACCGCGAATGCAACGATGGTTAGTAGGAAGTGGTCGTCAAAGTCTCATTGTTGGACACACAGAACCACTGGAAGCAGAAATGCATGAACGCCGGACGGACAGCAACGAAGAAACAGACGACAAACCCAAATTTACGCATGCGCCAAAAGAGCTGCTGTGCGACACACAGCCGGGCAAAGCACTGATGAAGCAGCTGTAAAAGCAAACATTTGGAGGTACGGACCGACGGATGCCTGACAGAATGGGTTGTGGAGTAGTTGAAAATAGGCGAGCAGTTTTTTTTTGCGGAGCTGGATGGATGACGAAGATAATATTGACGACAGCGACGACAATGCGAACGGCAATTTGGACACGTAGTCGTAGTTTCTGCTTCGCTGCAATGCGCGCTTTCAATTTGTCACGTTCTGAATATTTGCACTATAATATTTTGTGTCGGTAATTGTTTTGGGGTAATGTGACAAACCGAGTCAGTCGCTGTATTGAGGAGCACATATATTAAATGAATCAGTGGCATGCACATGTGTGTGTGAGTTTGCATTGACAGTTTTTAGGTTAAACATCTTAAATTTCAAACAAACTTTCATACAAACTACGGCTGTGTCACATGCGATGACTTGGCTTTAATATCCCAGCAAAATTCTATATTTTGTAGAGACCACTTTCGGGGCATTGGCATCGGATGCGCTGAGTGGCAGCAAACTGAGCTCAGCATATCATTAGAATTACTCATTGGTGAAGTAATAAACCACAATTTACTATAAAATCACATAGAGCGTGGCTTCGAACCAGCGGCTTTTGGAAAATTTGTGGCTTGACATGAATGGATCAAGTGTTGGTCACGTTGTCTGTCAACTCAAGTTGAATGAACTATGCAATGTTTGTGATATATCGCGATTTGTATGCTTTGATAAGAGTATGAGTAGTTAAGAGTTGTGACAAATAAAGAAACAGTGTCCCCTTGGAATCGAAGAACTTAAAAATTACATCGTAGAAAATCCGCAGATCATTTTATGAGAAAAATGCACAGTGTCTTATCCGCCAAAAATTTTAATACTTTATTTTCAGAGAATTTAAAACTTAAGGGCGTTCGACAGTTATTACAGATCTTTGACACATTCTCAAAAGTTTTCCGAAACCGTGGCGCCGTGTTTCCGCAACTTCATATCGGAAGCCTTCTTAGAAGTATTAAAAAGTCTGTTACAATATTCTTCGACTTTGCTACCTTCACATATACACCCCTCATCTCTTCGGCCAGATCATAGATTCGTAAATATTTTGCGTCCTTGTAATTGAAAGATGTTTTATTCTTTTCTTCTTTATTGGAGTAGACACCGCTTACAACGTCAAAGCCGAGTTTACAACACGGCGGCAGTCGTTCTTCCTTTTCGCTGTTTGGCGTTAATGGGAGATTCCAAGTGTAACCAAGTTCTTCTCCAACGAAGTGGAGTTCTTCCTCTTCCTCTGCTTTCCCCGGCGGGTACTGAATCGAAAAGCTTCAAAGCTGGAGTGTCTTTTCCAGCCAGACAACATGACCGAGTCAGCGTTCGCTGAACTTTGTCAATATCGCCGTATATTTCGTAGAGTTATCGTTCCATCGACTGAGGTATTCGCCGTTGCAAATGTCTTGAGTACCATAAATCTTCCGCAGAACCTTTCTCTCAAAAACTCGTAACGCCGACCTATCAGATGTTGTCATCTGATAAGTCCTAAACACCATATAGCAGGACGAGGATGATGAATGACTTGTAGAATTTAATGTTTGCTCGTCGAGAGATGTTCTCACATTTTGTATAAAGTGTATTACATAAATGTATTTCCATAAATAGGCTAAGGTGAATGTCAACCAGTGTGTTTACAGCAGCTGTTTATGTCAGTCGATCTCAGCTCTCGCGTCGAATTTGTTTTGATGTCTTCAATTAACTCAAAACGGTTTCACCGGAGAGGTTCTTTGAGTTACAAGAGCAGCCAGAAGTTACATGAAGCTAAATCAAGTGAATACAGTGCTTGCTCAATGATTTTTTTGAGTGTTTGGCCAAAATTTAACACAAATACGTTAAAAAATTTTGTAAAACTCGACAAACACTACTGAGGTCGACTGACATAAACAGCTGTTGTAAACACACTGGTTGACAGATCGTGCTAATTTTTGGCATCCTAATTAAGGATAGTTTCACCAACCTTAGGAAAAAAATGTACCGGTCTTCCATATAAGCGTGAGATGGGAGGCGGAATGAAGAATTCCCAATATTTTCTTGACAGGGTGTACACACGATAAACCCGCTTTAAAGTCGGCGGGCTTTATTTTGTGATGCGCTGGAATAATTTTCAAAATTTCATGAATTGTTCTTCGAAATGCTTCCGCATCCGCCGTATGCTCCAGAACAAAGATTTCATTTTTTCTCGGTTAGAGATCCTGCAAAGTATATACATATATGGTATAATTGATCAGCGTGATGAGCCGAGTCGAATTAGCCATTCGTCCGTTCTGTAGGGTAGGCGAAAAAGTCTTTTCGTAATTTATGAATAGATGTCGTTGCAGTCGTATATTTCCGGTGCTACCACCCATACCAAATAGTGTTGGAAAGAAAACATTTTAAGCTTCATTTTACTAAAAAAAAATTATTCGGGGAAGTTGAAAAAAGTTACGGCTGTTCAAAAATGAATGAAAATAATGAAGAAATTCGCTATGTTTTGAAATTTATAGGAAGTCACCAATGAAATTTGTGAAGTTATCAGTTCCTGTAGCACAGCAATGGTTCACTCCCTTCCGTTCTGGAAATTGCGATGAGAAAGATGCTTCTCGTTCTGGTCGGCCTATCGTTGAAAAAGTCAATGGATAAGTCAATGGATTTATGGGGAAGATTTTCCTGGACCGTCACTTAAAGCAGCCATGACATCGCTAAAGGTTGGCTACAAAAAGAAGCTCGAAGGTACCACTTGAATTGTCGTGAAAATTTAATGGACCGAATTAGCATCTGCGGTTCTTTGCTGAAACGAAATGAAATGGAACTATTTCTGAAGCGAATGGTCAATAAAAAACAAAATATCATGGTCCAAGCGTGGTGAAGCGCAACAAATGATCGCAAAGCCAGGATTGAGGTCTCAAAGATTATGCTGAGTCTTTAGTGGAATTGGAAAGGAATCATCCACTATGAGCAGGTCCTTGCCTGGTCGAACGATTGATTCTACATTTTACTATCAACAACTGATGAGATTGAAGCAACCATTCGAAAAAACGCCCGGAACTGATTAACAGAAAGGGCTTCGTCTTCCATCAGGACAACGCTAGACCACACACATCTTTGATGACTCGGCAAACACTGGTAGAGCTTGGCTGGGAAATTTTAATGCATCATATAGCCCTTATCTTGCACCTTCGGACTAAATTTGTTTTGGTCAATGTAGAACTCCCTTAATGGAGTAAAATTTGCTTCAAGAGAAGCCTGTGAAAATTACTTGCCGCAGTTTTTCGGCGAGAAATCAGAAAAGTTTTACATGGAATAATCTCTCTGGCGGAAAAATAGCAAAAAGTGGTCGACCAAAATGGTACATATTTGGTTCATTGAAGTTCATTAGAAATATAAAAAAATAAGTTGAAGTATGATTAGAAATACGATTACCCAATATGGAACCAGTCCCTCACTTTTTGGAATATCGCCCAGAACACATTCTTTTCTCATTAAGACGCTGCTCATTTGTCGAAACCACCGAAATCGTTACATCATAAGGGTTCCAAATAAACCAGACGATTGGAATCTAGAGTTTGAATGGAAAGATTTTTTTTTGACGAGACATCTCCACGAAACTTGCAAGGCTTTTCATTCAGTGCATCGCTATAAATACGCAGAAATTTTTCAGATCGGACCACTATATCCTTTTTACTCCATTATGCTACATACACAAAAATTCCCCTGTGAAGAGTTTGAGAGCTTCAGAGCAACTTTTTTTTTTGTTTTTGGTTATAAAAAATTTCCAAAATATTTTCTTAGACTCCTGCTTATTTCTTGAAAATACATGTCTCACAATAGATCTCCAAAATCCACTAGCTATAACGACCATTTAAGACCAAAACTTAAAGATTTCAACGTGAAGTGCACTCATTCTTTCAATAATTTATTTTCGCCGAATTAATTAAAAATAATTTACTTTTATTACCATTTTTATTAGAAATTCTCATTTCCTTTTTGGCTAACATAAAGCTACATACTCCCATAAAAGTAGTGACTCCGCTATTGTCATTGTTGGTGCGCATTTAATGGACTGCTTCTTTTGTCTCTTTCTGTCTTTTATTACACACTCATCCCGCCGCCACCACCACCAACGCAGAATGTCTCTGCAAAATCATGTCATTCGTAGCACGATTCCTCAGAAAATAATGGCGGCCAGCCCCACGCTCATACCGCCACTTTGCGCGGCCACTTCCTGCGCATTTTATTGTATGTCATAGAGATCCCTATCATCCATCCACTTTCCATCATAGCTTTAATGACAAGCGTCGTAAATTAGAGACATGGCACGGCATAGAATACCACGATGGCAGCGACGTTGGCGTCCAAGTACATTAGCATGTGGTCGGTCATTTTATCAGTAAGTTTCCACACGCCACCCCACTGGAGCAGCGACATGAAAATGGAAACTAAATCGCAATTGAAGTAGATTGCGTGTTAGTGGACAACGACGAAATGACCAACCAACCGCAAAAGGCTAAATGAAGCAACGCTCGTCCAACGACCCGCGACCAATCCAATTAAACGGAAGGAAGGAGCGAGTGTGTGCTGGCGATTATTTAAATTATGCATTTTTTGCGGCTCACCAATTGTAGGCCACCAATTGACGGTGGCGCACGAATGATGATGAACGATGGCCGACACAGAATGTTAGAGAATGTCACAAAGATGGAAGACTGTGTAGCGAAATACTCATAGATGAACGTCAGTCATCAGCAAATCGTGCACGACGAACATTTATCATACGCCTTATGCAATGAAATGGGACATATCGATTTTGTGCGGCCAACGCAAGACTTATTGTGGTTGAGCGGTTGAGTGCGAGAAATTCCAAAGGCTTTTATTTCCACGCTAAGACAGTTGTTACGAAAGTCAGGCGACCCAACGCCCAACTGAGTCGTCATAAACGAAATATTATGATAGAAAATTGTATCACGACAGGAAGTGAGATAAGGACATAATTTTCAGCAAAAGAGAAAATACGAAATATGCATTCCACATACATATATACATACGTATATAAAAATATGTATGTATGCCGCACCAACACTCATTTCAATGGACACGAGCCCTGCACGACCACCACCCGCCATCTTCCGGCCACCGGATGTTGACCGATTGCGGTTGCTTGCCGTTGCCCTCACAATCGGCGATACACCTTTACTGCTGCTCATGTTGAGATTAGCCTTTTTCAGCGCACACGTGTAGCGCACAAGTGCTTGATAGTGGCTATTTGGACATAGTCAATATGTCACTGACTACCTTGTAAGAAATAGTCAAATTTGTGTTACCTGCTGAATTAAGTAACGAAGAATTTGGAGAGATTTCAAATATTGTTTGGCTTATTGGTACAAATACCAAATCATGGCAACTCTAATAAAATAATTTCTAATGATATGGAGATATATATATGACAATATGGTTACTCATTGGATTGATATTGATTCCTTAGTCAAGAAGCCCACTTCGAAGTATCTGAATTTTCCTAGGTGGCCATAGTCCCCCCCAATGTAATCGCAGTCTAAGCGCATTTATTGCTGCTCTGACTAGTTTTGGCGTTCTACATAGTCATACGCGCATATCCATTGAGCCTTTTTCAACACTGTCACGCCATATATAGTGCAATAACATATCTACATCTGAACTCATGTGGATATCCTGGCCCACTTGATTCGGTCACAAATGTCATTCACGTATATTTTCGACAAGTTGAGTGCGAAAATTTCTTACCTGAGCACTTACAGTTTCATAAACATATGACGTATTATCTTTATATTTGACCTGGTCTACGAAAAGGGGGCTTAGGTGTCAAAAAATCAGTTTTTTTTTTTAAATTTTTTTTTTCCATTTTTTTTTTTTATTTTTTTTTATTTTTTTTTTTTTATTTTATTTTATTTTTTTTTTTTATATTATTATTTTTTTTATTTTATTTGATTAATTTTTACCATATAAAGGCTGGGCCATCTAGCATTTTAAATTTGAATTATCTATATTTCGACATTAGCAACGTCAAATACCATTCGGAAAGTAGCAGATAATCAGTAAAAAGTCAAAAATTTACGAAATGGGTCGCTATTTAGTATTCTACAGTTCGCAAAGAGGGCAGAAGATCGCTTGACCGAGGATGGTCAATTTTACCGAAAAATCATCTTTTCGGACGAGGCTCATTTCCATCTCGATGGTTACGTTAACAAGCAGAATTGTCGCATTTGGGGCACAGAAAACCCGCACGTAATCGTCGAGAAGCCAATGCACCCAGCACGAAACACTGAATGGTGCGGATTTTGATCTGGTGGAATCATCGGCACATTTTTCTTTGAAAATGAAGAATGAACCGTCGTAACCATCAATGATGAGCGATATCGCAAACCGAACCGAATTTTTCTTCAAGCAAATTGAAGAGGAAAACTTCGACAACATTTGGTTCCAGCAGGACGGCGGTACGTGCCATACAGCAAACGCTACACTCAATCTTTTACGCCCTATCTTTAAATTTAAAATTTTATATGGCCCACGGCGGGTCGATTTACACGGAGCCAAAAAAAGGAAAAAATCGCGCATCCTGGAAATGTTCCTTGGACCATTCTAAACAACTTTGGCTAAGAGACTATAGGTCTGAAACCGATTTCGAGCCAACGAGATTTAATGCGAAAGGTTTTAGGGATTACGGAAATTTGTTCGTCAGTTTTTGAGATATCCGAATGAAATTTAATAAGTAGATGCATTTTGATATTCTTTTGATTATTTGTCGAAACTGGTAAAATCGGACAACTATATCACATATCTCACATACAATAATTCTTCTTCTTCTTAAGTGGCGTTGACACCGCTTACGCGATTATAGCCGAGTCAACAACAGCGCGCCAGTCATTCGATGGAACGATGAGCTGTACGAGATGTACGACACAGTTCAGCGAATAAAAAAAAAGCGGCTACGCTGGCTAGGTCATGTTGCCCGGATGGACGAAAACACTCCAGCTCTGAAAGTATTCGACGCAGTACCCAGCGGGGAACCAAAGGAAGAAGAAGACCTTCACTCCGTTGGAAGGACCAGGTGGAGAAGGACCTACCTTCGCTTTAGATCTCCATTTGAAGCCACCTTGCGAAGAAACGACTGGCACATACTACAATTACTTTGCCTTAAAGTACTAGTTTGGAACCTGTTTTAGACACATAAGGTAAGGATTGGATCACTGCAGTCTATTGTGCCCTTTCCGTAGTACCAACGACCCACTCAGCCCCAGCATATTGATAAATTCCAATATACTGCTAGGTGCCTATTTGGAAACATGGATCCAAGGGCCTTTATTCTCCGTCTGCAGATTGTTATGCAGTAAATTAGCAGGTGTTCTGGAGTTTCAGTCTCCCTGTCGCAGTACCGGCATTTTGCACAATCATTAAATAGTATGAAATAAAGTAGTTTTTTTCTGTCCCTATGTCCCTTTGTAAGAAAAACAATGAACTAAGTATTGAACACATTGAAAAGGTTTGCAGAAAACTACGTGATGATATATGTCCATCTCTTATGGATATCCCACAATAAAATTGTTTTGTCTTTTACTGTTTACGACAAATGATGGCTAATTTTAGAAGCAATTTTAACCAATATAGCATTAATCCTTGCCCAATTAAATGCATACCTTAAATGCATTGTTCATTTAATATAGATCTGTATATGGCCCGTTACAGCAAATGATTCGTAAATGAATATTTTCGAAGATACTACAGATTCAAAATTGTGGGACGTAACGTTTGCGGTGGTACCGACCTGCCCGGGCTGCGGAAGCGTGCCTATTAATTGTGCTTCGGACGCCGCGGTTCACCCTATAGCACTTTGAATTTAGCAGCGATCGGACGCGTTTATTATTGGAGCTCTCTAGCGAGGAATATTTAAATGACAACGATAAAGTATATGCGGACAATTTCAAACAGATCCTTCTTCAAAAATAATACAATTGCTAAATATTTGGAATAGTAGAAAAGAACTGCAACCAAATACGCAGTGCAATAGATTATAACTGGCTCAGTAATCAGCGACAAGTTGCCTGAGTTTCTCCCTAGGGAGGTAGATTACATATTTAAAGCTGCTGAGGTTGTAACCCCTCATTAGCAACTTGGCATGACAGATGCCTTGGAGTTGTTGGCAATACTTCTCAGTGCCTACTCCTTCTGTGAAGCAGCTCCTTTATGGAACCCACCGCGAAGAAGGGTTCAGGTTCTATTAAGTTAGTGGACGCAGCGGAGAGGGCGACCTCATCAGCCAGTTCATTCCCGACTATACCTTTGTTACCGCGCACCTAGATAAAGTTGCTTGGTTGCGTTGCAATAGACTGTTGAGCCGTTCTCTACATTCCTACAGACTTATACAAGTTGGAGTTCTACCAGTGTTAAAAATTTCCTATTTTTCAATACTATTTTTATACTCTTGTAACCAGTTGCTGCAGAGTATTATAGTTTCGTTCACGCTTGGTATGCAAGTTCCTTAATACAAATGAAAATTCGAATTCGTAGATGGGCGTAATCGAACCACCACCATGCTATCTCCTAAACCACTTAAGGGGTTAGGGGTAGTCAGAGGCAAAACAAAAATAAGAATTTTCAGTATTTTTTTTTTTTTTTTTGCTATTAAATCGTGTTATTTTACAAAAGTAGTAATATGGCATTATTATATAATGTGTTGACTTGAAGTCACGAAAATTTCAAGAAAAAAAATTTAATTTGCAAAGTTATAGTTGTTTGTGTTGACCCAGTTCCAGAAAAGGGTACTTGCGGTGACAACTATAAGTGCTTGGAGATTCATCTAAAATCAATCGGACAGAAAAAATTTGTTTTATAAATAGATAAACTCGGGCCTGATCGAAAGATTTTGTTTTTTTTTTCAAAAATTAACAAAATGGCGGCCTCAAGAAATTTTTGTCTAAGTTTTTGGAAAAAAATCAACAGTGAATTGGTCTTAAAAAATTGAAATTTTTGAAAAAAAAATCCTTCGATCAGACCCGAGTTTATTATGTATTCTAAAAGCTGTATAAATTTCATTAAAATGTACTGCGCGGTTTTCAAGTTACAGTTGTCACCAGTTCAAAAAACATAGTTTTGAGAAAAACGCGTTTAAAGTTTCACGCTAGCGCTTTGAAGTGTCCGAGCTTTCTTTGTTATTTGCCGAATAACTCAAAAACTAATTATCGGATCAACGTGAAATTTTCAGAGAATATTTTTAAGGTATTACACTTAACGAAAGTGCAAAAAACATTTTTTTTTTTGAAAATTCTGACTACCCCTAACCACTTAAGCTACTTCAACCAAATTTGCCGAGTACAAATCTTCTGAGAACTACCAGTGTGAAAATTAATGAAATCGGAGAATAATCCCATTCACTCCCCATTTAATGGTACTGTTAAAAAACAGTAAAATCGCTATAAATCAACAACTAAATATGCCAGAGACATTAAATTTTATCACCGAGATGGTATAAGGGATCCTTACGAAAGCTCGTCTGAAAATTTGACAATGGGTGGCGCCCACTTTTTAGTGAAATGCCATATCTCGGTATTCCTATGTCACGTTGTGAAATCGAACATTAACCACGTCTACTTCCCATAGAGAACAACTTTAAAGTCCACTTGATTCTTTTACTTTTCGGTACACAAATCAAAAGAAATTGTGATCAAAAATTTTTAAAATCCAACAAAAAATTAAACCCCCAGAGACCGAATATTTCAACCCCAGTACCTATAGTTGACTGTTGATCGAAAATGTCGGTCAACATGTAATACATATAACTAAAATTAAGGGATAATCCTTCTCTTATTATGGTATGTCTGTGTGTAAAAAATGGGTTGAATCGGAACAATACTTCCCTTAACACCATACACCTAATATTATATAAAAATTTTCGAACATCCGACTGACTTTAGTCTATGTGATTGGTTTTACACCTTAAAGTATTTCCCTGGCTTTGATTCTCGGAAGTTGCAAGAGTATAAAGTCTTTGGTTGCACCCGAACTTAGTGCTTTCTTACTTTTTTATAACAGCAAACTCAATACAAATTTATAGTACCCTGTTTAGGGCATAAAAATTAATTGTCTCCTCATAAAGTTTTATATTAAAAAATTGTTTTATTTTGATTATTGAATTTGAATCGATTTTTTATTCTTCTTTTTGTAATATTTATACTGCACTAATTAAGGGAGAGTTCATATAACAGTGTAAAGCATATTACAAATAAGAAACAATTCTCATCAAAAACGAACACGGCACAGTCGTAAAAATCAATCTGCGGTCACTCGAGTCGTGGGCAATAAATACGAGTGCAACTGTGTGGCCCTGCCAAACACACGAAAATGCATATCATACTCAAGCATGTATGTGTGTATGTGTATATCTGTATGTTTACATACAGATGTAATATTGGAGCTGAAGTTCTTAAGTAGTCGACCTCAAGTAGTATATAAACACAAATTTACGCCTTTCTAACTTCTTGTGTTCCCCAATAGATGACACGATTAGGCATTTGCATTGAAGTGCACCGACTTTGTGGAAGTACACGCTTATGCATGCAGTTGAATATATGCTATGTATGTGTCTCTGAGTGCTGGAATGTACTCGCATTTCACACTTTCCCGCCGCAATTAAGATGCACAGACACTTGAAAGCGTGGATAATAAGAGGGGTTTGGCATAAATAATCGGCGCAGCGCGACTGACCGGCCACAACAAGACAAATGACATGTGCATATGTATGGTATAATGTAAGTGCATTCTATTATGTAGCTCATGATGACAATTAATATGTTACGAAACTATGAGTACCTAATTATTTGAAATTCTTCAAAAGCTATCGCACTTACCTAACATTGTTGAATTTTGTTTTCAATTGGACATCAAGGGTAACCATATAAATGAAAATTTTCCCATAGCCCCCGTCGAAGTAGCGCTTAATACGTTATTTCGAAATTTTGTTCAGATTGTTTTTACCATATCTAGCAAAGTTTATAACTAGTATCTGTGATAATCCACTATAGACCACTTATCTATACTAGTATTATAAAGAGGAAAGATTTGTACCCATTTTTGTATGTTTGTAATGAATAGGCTCAAAAAGTACTGCGCCGATTTAAAAAATTTTTTCACCAATAGAATGCTACATTCATCCAATTTGACATAGGCTACATTTCATTTTGCAAAAGATTAGGGATCCTTAGTAAAATTTGAACAATGTAACCGAAGGAGTAGAAAAATGAGTCGACGAATGTTTTTCGTCGAATGCGCTGCCGAAACTATTAGCGATAGAACAAAATAATGTACAACAATATTGAAGAACATCATAATGTCTACAAAAAACTCCGCGGTTGCGTATGTCCAACTATTGTAGTTATGTCACTAAAACAACTTTTTTCATTTTAAACATTAATGAAAAAGCCAACCAAATTCAAATCATGCTATTTATGTGTTTATATTAATCCTTATCCAAATCAATTATTTTATTGTCAAGACCATTTAACTACCTATAAAATAGTTTTTAAATTGGAATTACGAAATTTACGAATTACGAAAATTACGAGTTAAAAAATTCAAACAGTAAACAAAACCGCCATAGCGCCGTGACCGTTGTTTGCGATGAATTCTGAAAAGCGCGCCGGCCCAGAGAATGTAAAGTATAGAGAAGGTGCAAATTGAATTCTGTATGATGCTCGATTTAGCGGCTAACAGAGCCGATAGAATCAAAGTAAGGAATTCGACGTTGTCGCTGCTATTTAGCAGAATTGAGCACGTGCAGTGGCAAAAATATATGTAAAACGACTGAATTTATTATTTATTACTGTTATTTTAATTTTTTGATTATTATTATTTTTATTTTTTAAATTTTCAAAAGTGCCCGCCACTTAAACCATCAAAGAAATTGAACATAAATAGACTTACATACAAATATAACTGTGGGATTTTTTAATACAAATAAAAATATTTGTGAAAAAAGTGTTTTATATCCAAATTTCCAAAAATAAATAATTGTCTACCCCGTGCGATGCTGGGACGGGCTGCTGGTCTAATATACAATAGTATAAATAAGTCGTTGAGTTATCAATATGAGAGTTGGAATTCTATATGTTTCAAATTCATCAGCAATGAATATATTTTCTAAATTAATAACTACAATTTGGCTTCAATTTTTTAGTTCTAAGTTTTCATTTCAGTTGGTAAAATATTTTTAATCTTTAAAAAATTAAAAAAACATATTTCAAACTAAGCTTTCTAATGTCATGCTGCGACATTCTCCTTATGATTTAGACTTCCACTCGAAAGAACTTTAAAACCACATATTTTTGGACTAAATTCACAATTGATTAGGTTGGCGAATATTTACACAAGAAAAACTTTTCACTTCGTTTACGCCGAGTCTATAACACCCTTCAAAAATACAAAAGATTTCACAAAAGAACTTGATTTTGATAACCCAGTTTGTAGGGCAGCTACATACATATACTTATGTCATCATATATCGGTGGTTCCGACAAATGAGCAGCTTCTGAAGGTAAAAAGGACGTGTGCAAAAAGTCAGATCGATATCTCAAAAACTGGAGAACTACATTTCGTGGTAATAGACGAAGAAACGATAGACGGCCATAGCTAAATCGACTCAGATCATCACACAGGGTATAAAAATGTACTAGACTTCAACATTTTTATACCCTGAACAGGGTATATCACGAAGTTTGTAACACCCAGGAGGAAGCGTCGGAGACCCTATAAAGTATATATATGAATGATCAGTATGTTGAACTGAGTCGATTTAGCCATGTTCTTCTGACTGTCCATATAGTATACGAACTAGTCCCTCAAATTTAAAATATAGTTTTGAAATTTTGCAAAAGTCATTTTCTCTTCAAGAAGCTGCACATTTGTCGGAACTGCGAATATCGGATCACTATAACATATAGCTGCCATACAAACTGAACGATCGGAATCAACGGCTTGTATGGAAAACTTTCACATTTGACAAGATATATTCACGAAATTGATTATTTTCTAAGGCAACAATGTAATCTCCAAAGAAATTCTGCAGATCGGTTAACTATAACATATAGCTACCAAACAAACTGAACGTTCGGAAGTTCTTGTATGGAAAGCTTTCGCATTTGACGTAGTATCTTCACGAAATTACGACCTTTCCGATCCGTTCGATACCAAGCGAGGTTTCAGAGAAGGAGAGAGAAGGAGACTCCCTATCGTGTGAGTTGTTCACCCTATTGCCTGAGAAAATAATTCGAGCTGTAGGGCTTAATACGAGGGCTGCTATATATATTTCTGGCCTAATAATGAAAATAGGCATATTTATCAACGAAAATGTTTTTTTTTTTTTTCGTTGGATTTGGCTCGTCTTTAAAGACCCGCACGGTTGATTGCTGTTTTGTTTCGGGCTCATACGCATAGGTCCATGATTCGTCACCTGTGACGATCTTATAAACGTCTTTTGAAGCACCGCGATCGTATTTTTTCAGCATTTCTTTCCACCAATCCACACGAGCCTTGTTTTGAGCGATTGTCAAATTGTGCGGGATCCAACGAGAACAAACCTTTTTTACGGTCAGGTGTTCGTGCAATATCGAATGTATGCTGGTAGAAGAAATGCATAGGCGTGCCTCTATCTGAAGGTATATTACATGACGGTCTTACATTATCAGTTCACGTACGGCATCGATGTTTTCTGGCACAACGGCTGTTTTTGGACGACCTTCACGGAATTCGTCTTTAAGCGAGCGTCGGCCACGATTGAATTCATTGTAACAGTTTTTAACAGTGCTTTAGGATAGTGCTTCATAGCCACACAAAGATTTTAGTTCATCGATGCACTCTTGTCGTGATAATCCACGTCGAAAGTTGTGAAAAATGATCGCACGAAAATGTTCACGAGTTAATTCCATTTTTTGGCCGAGATGACTTTTTTAATTCCCTGTAAATAAAACAAATTCACGATTAAATGGCAAAACGTTCTGAATGATGTTATGCTAACAAATGTCAAACTTTCCAATGGAAATGTCAGATTGCACCTGGCAACACTTAGTGTTGCCTTGACCAGAAATATATATAGCAACCTATGTAGAGAAGGTACAATCTCTATAAGAGTGTACAGTTGCTGGCGTACGTCAATTATATCGATACCATTGGCCGCAACAGCCGCGTCTTTAGTTCTGCTTTCTCCAGACAGATTAAGGAAGCATATAGATCTGGTTGTAAACAAGGACAAGACGAAATATTTCCTGTCAACAAACAAACAGTCGACGCACTCGCAACTTGTCTCCCACGTCATTATTGACAGTCATAACTTCGAAATCGTAGATAATTTCATCTATCTTGGAAGCAGTATCAACAGCAACAACAATATCAGCCTCGAAATCCAGCATAACACTTGCTAATAAGTGCTTCTTCGGACTGAGTAGACAATTGAGAAGTTAAGTCTTCTCTCGACGAACAAAAACCAAACTTTATAAGTCACTCATTATTCCTGCCCTGCTATTTGGTGCAGAGGCATGGACGATGACATCATCTGATGATTCGAGAGAAAGGTTCTGCGGAAGATTTATGGTCCTTTGTGCATTGGTAACGGTAAATATCGCATTCGATGGAACGATGGGCTGTATGAGTTATACACCAGCATTGACATAGTTCAGCGAATTGAGAGACAGCGGCTGCGCTGGCTAGATCTTCTTGTCGGAATAAATGAAAATACTTCAACTCTGAGAATATTCGAGGCAGTACCCGCCGGGGGAGGCAAAAAAATCTCCAATTGGCGCCAAACAGCTCACTATTGTACGCCAATAAAGAAGAAGAATAAATTTATAGACATGTCTTAAAATTTTGGTCTTAACTATGCAAATCCGATTAAATTTAAATTAATTCGATAGCTTATAACAGTTTTTTCACAATCAAAGTGTGAATTCAAAAATAAAAAATGGTGACAACGCAATATAAATGAGATGTGCTTTTACACTTTTTCAATAAGTATGTGTCATTGTTTGTGTAAGTTTGAAAAAAAAAAATTGCTTTCGAAACCACATTTGCCAACTCTTCACTTTATTGAAGCATGCAAGCGTCGCACAAAATGGCCGCTTCTTCCACACGCTTGACTAAATCGGCCACGACGAAGCGACAACTGATGGCCTGGTTGGTTGGCGCTTTGGAAGTGGCACACTTGAAGCACCGACCTAACTTGAATACCTTTTACCTTTTCATCATATTCCACGAATATCGACAAAGTAACAGCACCCGCTAGTTGAGGGGTGCACAACTCCCATACACGCGCACACACACATACACGCACCAGTATAAAGTTATGTGCGGCAAATGAATTCTTCAGATGTGAATGTTATGCCTGAGTTGCGTTGCTGAGCACAAAGTGAAACGAAATGCAACACTCGCAAATCACAGTGCCATCAACCGTCATTCCTGCCCCTGCCTGCGCCCCAACTACCATTGGTGGCACAAGGGATTCATGCTCATACAGATTGTGCCATTTTTTTGCCGCCATCACCAACGAGCGCTAGTCACAGAAGCCATCGCTACCTCCACCTCGCTAACATAGTTGCCATTTTTGTGTGCAAATCATCACTAGCTTGCGCTGTAGCGGATGTGTGGGGGCAGGTACTCCAACGTTGAGTTGTGTGACGCATTACGACCATCAGTGCCCAGGTCGGTGTAACATTTTAATTGGCGTTTTCAAGGCATCTCAAGCTACCGCTCAGCTTCAATGCTCCCATTCTCTGTGAAACGTTTGACTTTTTACAACAAACATTCCGCCTTTCGATGGTACCGTTGCATTGCATTGAGGAGCTTTTTGCGCATCTTAGCGGAAAACGATCTTTGTACAGACACACATACATACTTACGTATATAACCGAGCATAAAATTTTCAGTCCTCCATTTGTTGTGTTGCTATTTTTACGCACAACAAAGTTGTAAGTAAGTGTAGCACTTGATTTCTCTTCGCCAGTAAATTACTTCTCGATTACAATGCCGAAGCTAAGTACCGTACCATACACTCATACATACTTACATTCGTTTATTTGTCAGTCTGTGGTTGGATGTGGCTGATTTGTGCATCTCGCGCGTGCATCTGTTTTCATACGAAACGCCAATAACCGAAGTAATCCGATCCATTCGATGATCGTTTATATAATTAGCTTTTATCCGTAAACAAGTACATATATCAGCCACAAATATGCGTTCAATTTGCGAGATTTGTTCCTGTGAAATACTTTTAACACCATCGATACGCCAATCTGGACCGAGACCTAAAAGTATGAAAGACAACTTATACACATTTGCACTCATACATACCCCGTAGGAACATCGAAGCAGCCAAGCAAATTTAACTAAACTATAATATTCCAGGGAGTTCATACTTCCCCTGAGGAAGCCTGAGTCTGACCGCAGTTTCCGTTTCAGATTTTAATTCAGAAAATTGAATATACAAGGGATTACATAGTTTTAAATGGTTGTTCCATAAAATCTTTTCAATAGTAAAGGAAACATTGAAAGCCGAAGTTCTGACCATTAATGCGCTCAACCTAACCTACTCTGACTTCCTAACCTATTGCTTCCTGTGAAAGAAGAAGACATTCAGTCTCTTCTATGTCACGGACCGACTGACACCTAATCTGCTGTAAACGTCTCATTCTTGTCATAGTTAGTCAAATTTTCCCCCTTTTCCCTTACACTTAAAAGCCGAGGGCGATGATATAATACGTTCTTAGAATCTTCTTCGTCAACAGCTTTTCATTTAACTGCAGACTCACTCATAAGTGCTGTCAAGTTTTCTACATTCTCCCTTATTCTCGAAAACCGACAATGATAAAAGACGTGTTTAGAGTAGTTTATACGTGTTTAGAGTCTTCTACATACTCTGTACACGTCAAACCGTACAGACTAAGGTCATGGCGAAATTTGTACTTCTAAAGCTCCCGTACTACTTTTGTAGAACCCCCAAATGTGATCTAGTCACCGATGCCAACAAAGCGGCAGGGGCTGACGGATTGCCGGCCGAGCTATTCAAACGCGGCGGCGAAGAACTGAAAAGGAGCATGCATCAGCTTCTTTGTAAAATATGGTCGGACGAAAGCATGCCCATCGATTGGAATTTAAGTGTGCTATACCCAATCCATAAAAAAGGAGACCCCATAATTAGCGCACCAACTACCGTGGGATTAGCCTCCTCAACATAGCATATAAGGTTCTATCAAGCGTATTGTGTGAAATATTAAAGCCCACCGTCAACAACGTGATTGGATCTTATCAGTGTGGCTTTGGACCTGGCAAATTAACAACCGACCAGATATTCACCAAGCGCCAAATCTTGGAAAAGACCCGTGAAAGGAGAATCGCCACACACCACCTCTTCGTCGATTTCAAAGCTGCTTTCGACAGCACGAAAAAGAGCTGCCTATATGCCGCGATGTCTGAATTTGGTATCCCCGCAATACTAATACCGCTGTGTAAACTGACGTTGAGCAACACCCAAAGCTCCGTTAGGATCGGGAAGGACTCTCCGAGCCGTTCGATACCAAACGAGGTTTCAGACAAGGCGATTCCCTATTATGCGACTTCTTCAACCTGCTTCTGGAGAAAATAGTTCGAGCTGCAGAACTAAATAGAGAAGGTACCATCTTCTATAAGAGTGTACAACTGCTGTCGCATGCCGATGATATTGATATCATCGGTCTCAACACCCGCGCCGTTAGTTCTGCTTTCTCCAGACTGGACAAGGAAGCAAAACAAATGGGTCTGGCAGTGAACGAGGGCAAGACGAAATATCTCCTGTCATCAAACAAACAGTCGTCGCACTCCCGACTTGACACTCACGTCACTGTTGACAGTCATAACTTTGAAGTTGTAGATAATTTCGTCTATCTTGGAACTAGCGTAAACACCACCAACAATGTCAGCCTAGAATCCAACGCAGGATAACTCTTGCCAACAGGATCTACTTCGGACTGAGTAGGCAATTGAGAAGCAAAGTCCTCTCTCGACAAACAAAAACCAAACTCTATAAGTTGCTCATAATTCCCGTCCTGCTATATGGTGCAGAAGCATGGGCGATGTCAACAACGATTGAGTCGACGTTGCGAGTTTTCGAGAGAAAAGTTCTGCGAAACATTTATGGTCCTTTGCGCGTTGGCCACGGCGAATATCGCATTGGATGGAACGATGAGCTGTACGAGATATACGACGACATTGACATAGTTCAGCGAATTAAAAGACAGCGGCTACGCTGGCTAGGTCATCTTGTCCGAGTGGACGAAAACACTCCAGCTTTGAAAGTATTCGACGCAATACCCGCCGCGGGAAGCAGAGGAAGAGGAAGACCTTCACTCCGTTGGAAGGACCAATTGGAGAGGGACCTGGCTTCGCTTGGAATATCCAATTGGCGCCACATAGCGAAAAGAAGAAACGACTGGCGCGCGGTTGTTAACTCGGCTATAATCGTGTAAACGGTGTCTACGCCAATTAAGAAGAAGAAGAAAGCTCTCGTGTCCACTTGGTATTTTTGTTATGTAAAAATCCAGGTCCACATGTTGTCTATCCATTCATGAATCTGGCAGTAGTCTGCTGCGCCATCAGGTTTACCATCGTTTCTTCCGTATTGTAATTCTTTTTGTGGTTTCACAAATTCATTTCCCTGGATGTCAATGGTCGCAATGCAGGCTAAAACTTCAGCAGCGTCATTTGATCTCACAGGAATTGACTAGAAATTATCGACTTGCAATGAACGTTACAATATCTCAAATCTCTTTAAAAGTACCGTTCCTTCCCTTTCAATGCTTTGTTAATGCGTTTCCAAAATATACACTCGTAATACTAAGACAAATTTTGTATATGTATGAAATCATTTCACATTTTTAAGGACAATTAAAATCGGAATAGTGATTGTTTACAATTTCGAGTAGCCACACGAAATAATTTTCAAAAGTTTTACTTATTTTCACGGATTACTTAGTACTATACGGTACATATAGAGAGAGTTTGTACGAGGTTTGACAATTAAGTAATGATTACTGGTCAAATGAACCCATTTTGAGTAGATTACGGACATCCAAGCGGCCGTGACGAGGGTAATTGCGGACATCTCAGTCGAAGCGTTCCAGAAATGTTACGAAGCATGGAAACACGCTATATAACTGCCCAAGGGGACTACTTTGAAGGGGATGACAGAGCTATATAATAATTTTCAAATATCCGGTTTTCACGGAATCAGTCTCATTACTTAATTGTCAACCACGTAGATGCGACTTCTTATTGTTAGTGTGATCAATCAAATCCCTTATCCCTGGAGAGTCATCTATATTAAAAGGAGAGTAAAATTGTTTATTATTAATATGTAATCTATGCAGCTTTAGGAAAAATTTTTCCAATTTTAAATTTCTTTGAGCTACAGTATCCGTCAGTTCAAAACATATGGTTTTAACAAAAACGCATTTGAAGTTTTACGCTAACGTTCGAGAGCACCCGAAAAACCTTTGATAATTATCGGGCAACTCGAAAAGTATTTGTCGGATTTACTTCGGAGAATATTTTTAAGATATTATAATTTTACAAAATGTTTATCTGACTATCCCTGTTTATATGATACACTCAGGGCTAACAAATACACCAAGCGTATATGTTGTATCTACCAGATATCTCTGCTGAGGGAGAAGAAGTAGTTGTACATATGCAGATGTTTGTCAAGTCACGTATATAAAGTAGTGAAGCAGCTGAAATCCATTCAAAAGGAAATTATAATTATTTCCACTCTTTATGCATTTCAGCGAAGGTTGTCTAAAGTATATGAGAACTTTTCAAATGATACACATACGAGGATCATTTTAAAATTAATGTTTAAATTTGAAAATGTTGATTTCCAAATTTAGTCAGTCATTGAAAAAATGTGTTTGAGCTATATTGATGTCGCCAATAGTATAATCTGATAACGAATACTACTGTAAGCAAAAAGTAAAAAAAAAAAACTTGTTAATTTAAATTTTTCGCGAAAACAATCGACGATTATCAGTCAGAGATCTTGCTGACAGATAATTTGGGCCTTAGAAAAGTGAAAATCACTTAATTCGTTCTAAAAACAGCCTCACGTTAACGTCTGTGAAAGAATGCTTTCCAACTACCAGGATGACATGAAACATATTATTATTGGTTATGAGTCTAGGATCTATGCTTACTACATAGAAACAGACGATCAATCGGCCGTATTTCGTGGCAAAGGTGAGCCGAAGCCGAAAAAAATACGTCAAAGCAGGTCAAAAATCAAGGTTATGTTGATAGTTTTCTTCGATTTCCGAGGTGTGGTGCACCTCGAATTCTTTCCGACCAGCCAAACTGTTAACAAAGAATACTATTTCATTGTTATGCGTCGTTTTGCGCGAAGCTATTCGTAAAGTATTATGGGCCTACAACTCTTAATTTTTGCACCACGATAATGCATCGTCGTATACTGCATTGATTCTTCGAGAGTTTTTCACCAAATTTTCATCCAACATCGTGCCGCAACCATCGTCTACCCTTGGCATTCTTTCCTAGAAGCGACAGTACCAAACGAGTTTACTTTGAAAAGGGATTCAAAGTCTCTACGGGCAGCAAAAGTGAACGGGAGCGCTTCACCCATTAGAAGTACCTCGGTGTCCATGGACAGGTTTCAAAGCATTTTTAAGGTGAGGTCTTTGCCATTAGCAGATCTGCAGAGAGAATCCAAGAGAAAGAGGAAACGAATTGTCATTCTCAGTGATATTCAAACGGCCCTTCAGGCAATCTCGTTGGTTGAAAAGAAATAAACAATGGTACTGGAGTGCATGCTTTACAGAGTTATCTGTGAAAATAATATCTTACAAGAATGTTTCCTTGAGCATGGGGTGTCAAAGAAATTCAATTAGCCGATCTCCTGAAGAATAAAGCTGAGGCAACCAGTCCGATAAGACCTGTTTCCTGGAATGTTCCGTACAAAACGGTTGAAGAAACTAATCGCTCTTAGAAGATAAAATGAAGACTCCTTGAGGGATTTTATGCAATTTAGGGTACTGCTGATCTGCGTCGCTTCTTGGTCGTATGTGCAGAGACACCAGATCACATACTACAGGATTGCCTCACAATGGCAAGAAGAAGGACTCAGATTATTGGGCAAATAAATCCGGTGAGAGAAAACGTCACCATTAATAACCCAGAAACTTTACTAAGCCTTTGACTGTGTAAAAAGAAGTATTATGATAACAGGAGAGGACACAATAGACCGCAGGTTGCGGTTCATTTCTCAAATTTCAATATATCTATCTACATATTTAACCAGAGTTTTCATACCTATAAAAATAAATATTTACAAATAAAGTCATTATTTCACATTAAGTTCCATACCAAAAGATCGCTAATTTTAACTGCATGGAAGCCATAATACCCTTCACAAATGCATTCTTTATAGCTTAAAGGATATAAAAAGATATTTTGTGCCATATTCTGTGTCAAATACAGTGACGAAAACTTGTCAAATAAAGAAGTTATACTATGCAAAGACTTCAATTCGGTGGGGCAGTTTGTATGACGGCTATATGAAATAGTTGTTCGTTGCGTTCTTCTTCTATAATGGCGTAGACAGCCGTGTCCTTTAGCGTTGATTCCGACAAATGAACAGATTTTTGGTGACTAAAGGGCTGTTCAAAATTTCATGTTGATATCTCGGTTCCGAGAAATGAGCGTATATGTATACTGACGGACACACGCTTATCATTTATACATGCATATGGTATATACATTTTCATGTGGTATATGGCACTGCCAATAACACTACAGTAGCTAGAGTGACCTTCTGTAAATATTTTGAGCCTCAGCCATAACTAATTATCCACAGCTTCGGCATATCTACTAAGAAAAGTTAAATGTGGTTCACTATTTTAACTTCTAAGTTCCCTCACCACAGAGATAAATATTTTTGAGAATATAAAGAACAGCTTATCGGCATAACGGGAATTTATAGCATACATGTACATACGAAATGAATTTCTGAAATGCCCCACTTCTGCGTCTTTTGGCAATCTTCTAAGCACTTTATCATTTTAATTATACCGCAGAGCACACTCGAAAAGCATGATTACCAGAAAGTATGATCTCATGTTTTAGCTATTTGCGTGCGATATTTTGTCGCTCGTACCACGAGTGCAAGTAATGTCTGTGATTCATTACTCAAAAAATATGGATATTAAAAAGAATATACTAAATATAAATCTACATCAAGAACGCGCGAGAAAATACATTTGAATATGCTACTCTACATATTATATATTTTATATATAAAGAATATATACGATTTTACTGCTATACAAAGCTGCTTTCAAGTGTTTTTTTATGTGGCGCTGACGGCACTGCCGGCCGAAGGTGGTGAACAAGTGCTTGCTCGCTACGCGCTATGATGAACGTCCGACAACGCAACGCAAGGACATTGAGCACGACAAAAGGACATTAAGCACGAGAGCACGAATTAAAACATTGGCCGCCTTATCAGCACTTCCGTTCGTGACCAATGTCTATGCGCGCCACTCGACCGCGACAACAGCCGACGACGTTGACGAGCGTCTTGTCTTCTTTGTTCCACACGCGGACACTACTAAAGCAACAACAAGCGGGCGGAGTGCGCTGGCTAAGTTGCATGCAATCAGCGCCTAATGAAGGGCCGCATAAGACAGTGCGCCACAGCGACTTCCTGCCACTTCTCTTCGAAATTTTTCATTATAATAATTTCCATTGAAAACGAGTCTGCGCTTCAGCGTCTCAGGGCAGCGTGTGGACAATCGCTTGTGACCTGTGAATTCGTTACACCCGCAGGTGCTTAAGTGCATATGTATGTGTGTGAAGTACTTGTAAATTGCTCAGGCCTTTGGGTCACCTACAGATACACCTTTATACCTATGCTTGCACAGGTAATACGTAATATACTATATATGTTAGTATATAAGTGTGATTAACTTAAAGCCTGGTTAGCGTTCATTATTCATAAATATGCAAATGTAATTGCCAACTAAATAACAATTTCAGATTAGAGGGCAAAAGCTGTGCGCCATACTTTACAAGGGCGCTTCGAAAGTTATTAGTTATGATTAAATGCCACTCCAAATTGTCTTCACATACACCCGCGGCCACGCGGAACGTACCACTATAACTTCTTAAAATCTTTTTCAAACTTCAACTGGTCTACATATGTGACGTGGTCTACGAAAAGGGGGCTTAGGTGTAAAAAAATACAAAAAAAAAAGTAAAAACAAAAAATAAAAAAAAAAAATTGATTTTTTGACACCTAAGTCCCCTTTTCGTAGACCAGGTCACATATAAGTAAGTGTGTTATTTCTTAGATATAAATTATGTATGGATAAGTACGTATGTATATACGTATACATATGAATTTAAAAAGCCATTAGAAAATAACCCAGAGCTCAAAGACAATGAAAATGAATAATTATCAAACATTACACATAAAGGGTGATCCATTTCGAGGTTCCCCACTTTTTTAATGAAAAACTACATAAACTTAAAATTTAGTGGGGATTGTTTATTATTATTCGAAAGAACATTCTAACCGTGTGACATCACACGAACTTGGTGGCCAATCAACCGGCCAAAAACTCGAAATTATCTGCTCACCGAAGTGTTCTCACAATAAGTCCATTGATTGATTTGTTATGTGCGAGGTGGCGCCGTATTGTTGACACCAAATGTCGCCGAGATCACGAGCTTCAATTTCAGGCATCAAATAGTCGGTTATCATAAGGCGATAACGGTCACCATTGACGTTTACGTTCTCAACGGATTTATTTTGAAGAAATATGAACCGATGATTTCACCGGCCCACAAACCACACAAAACCATGTTTTTTTCTGGATGAAATGGCGGCTCTCTCTCTTAAGGTTTCTCTTCGTCCCAAATGCGTAAATTTGGCTTGTTTACATACCCAAAAATTAGGCTCATCGCTGAACAAAATTTGGCTCGAAAACGTGGAGTCCTCCTGGGACTCTTCAAGAGCCCATAGAGCGAAGCGATGTAGCCTGGGAAGATCGTTCTTGCACAAGCTGTATTTTATACGATGTCAATTTAAGATCTCGACGTGAAATGCTTCAAGCCGTTTCATATATCAATCAGACCACCATCTTGTTTTAGCGAAGGTATGCACCAGGATTGGCACAGAAAAACTAAGCCGTCAACAAAACAAGTCAAAAAGCTACTAACACAATAGCTAAACGGTTTCCACGCGACTTGCTTCTGCTCTCTGAGAGATAAAAAAAAAGAAAGAGGCCGAATGCGAGAGTATGAAGAGCTTGAGAAGCTGGAAATTCTACAAAAAAATGCGGCGACTAAAGGAAGGTTTCAAGACCGGAGCGTATTCTTGTAGGACCCAAAATTGTAATCTAGGGATTGATGTTCAGAGCATACTGAAGTTATTGTGGGAAAACTTCTCCTGGCTGCAGTGAAAACGTAAAATTTGAAGATGGCAAACGAGGTCCCGGCCCGGTTTCCAGTCGCATGAATCAACTTCTTTGCAAAATGTGTTCAGACCAAAGCATGCCCGATGATTGGAGTAGGTTTACTCTGCCCAATGTACAAAAAGGAAGATCCCACAATCTGCACCAATTACAGTGGGATATATCCTTAATATCGCATACTAGGTCTTACCAAGTGTAGTGTGTGAAAAACTGAAGCCCACCGTCAACAAACTGATTGGACCTTATCAGTGTAGCTTTCTTCTTCCTTATTGGCGTAGACACCGCTTACGCGATTATATCCGAGTTAACAACAGCGCCCCAGTCGTTTCTTCTTTTCGCTACGTAGCGCCAATTGGATATTCCAAGCGAAGCCAGGTAGTATTCCAAGGAGTGATAACAATATCATCGGCATACGCCAGCAGCAGTGTACAGCAGCCTAGATTGTATTGTGCCTGCTCGATTAAGTTCTGCAGCTCCAATCATTTTCTCCAGCAGCATATTGGTGAAGTCGCACAACAGAGAGTCGCCTAGTCTGAAACCTCCTGACAAAGCTTTTGATGTTGCTCAACGTCAGTATTAGTTTTGCGGGGATACCAAATTCAGGCATCGCAGCATAGAGGTAGCTCCTTTTCATGCTGTCGAAAGCACGGGTCTTTTCCAAAATTTGGCGCATAGTGAATATCTGGTCGGTTGTTGATTTGCCAGGTCTAAAGGCACACTGATAAGGTCCAATCAGTTTGTTTACGGTGGGCTTTAATTTTTCACACAATACTCTCGATAGAATGCGATGTTGAGGAGGCTTATCCCACGGTAGTTGGCGCAGATTGTGGGGGCTCCCTTTTTATGGATTGGGTAGAGTAGACTTAAATTCCATCGGTTTGGCAATCGGGTTCGCCTTCTCCTGGCTTTGTACTTTCACTGCCATTCAGCAGGCTGAAGAAGTGTTCCCTCCATAATGTTAGTATACTCTGGGCATCGGTCGCTTGATCACATTTGGGAGTTCTACAAGAGTATGATCCGGTCTTGAAACCTTCTATAAGCCGCCGCATTTTTTCGAGCATTACCCCTGTCGGCCAGCTTATCAAGCTCTTCGTACTCACGCATTTCGGCCTCTTTCTTTTTATGTCTACAAATGCGTCTGGCTTCCGTCTTTAACTCTCGGTATCTAACCCATCCGGGCGGGTGTGAATCTTAGCTGCAACAAGGTAGTGGTTCGAGTCGACGATATGACCTCGGAGCGCACGCACATCTAAAACACTGGAGAGGTGTCTTCCGTCTATCACAACATGATCGATCTGGTTGGTGGTTTTTCGATCCGGAGACAGCCAGGTAGCTTGATGAATTTGCTTATGCTGGAATGGAGTACTACAGATAACCATACTTCGGACTCCGGCAAAGTCGATCAGCCTCTATCCATTTGGGAATGTTTCGATGTTTGTTGGAGCGCCAAGACGCCCGTCTTTTAAATCCGCCTTCGCCAACACGAAAATGGAACTGCCTCTATGCCGTTATGTTTGAATTTGATATCTTCGCAAAACTAATACGGCTGTGTAAACTAACGTTGAGCAACACCAAAAGCTCTGTCAGGATCTGGAAAGACCTCTGCGTGATGTTTGATACCAAGCGACGTTTCAGGGAAGGAAGGGAACGCTATCATATGACTTCAATCTATTGCTGGAAAAAATAATACGAGCTGAAGAGCTAAATGAAGAAGGTGAAGGCTTTTATAAGAGTGTGCATCTGAGTTATCGCATTCGCGACTTGGCTAAACAACAATATCAGTCTTGAAATTCAACCTAAAATCACACTTACCAACAGATGCTTTTTTTGGACTGAGTAGGCAACTGAAAAGTAGAGACCTCTCTCGACGAGCAAAAACAAAACTCTCGAAGTCACTCTTTATTCATTTTTTCTATATGGAGCGAAGGCATGGATGATGACATCGAGAGAAAAGATTTGCGGTAGATTTATGGTTATTTTCGATTTGGCAGTCGATGAAACGATGAGCTGTACGAGATATACGACGACATTGACTTAGTTCAGCTGCGCTGGATAGTAATGTTAGATGAAAACACTCCACCTGTGAGAATATTTGACGTATCAGCTGATGGAAGCAGAGGAGGAGGAAGATCTCTACTCCGTTGGAGAAATAAGGTTGAGAAGGCTGCACTTTGTATCTCGTATTGACGCCAAATGGCGAAAACAAGAAACGACTGGCAGCTATAACCGCCACCTCACTTTCGCTTCCGCTATCTAATTCTATGAATTTTACCACTAATTTGGTTTTTCTCCTTGATTAGCCCGCTCACTGTTTCATATGCTGGCTTCTAGGAAACTTGTCTCCTAAACCCGTGTGAACTTTCCCCTTTTTATTGAGCTTGTATAATTATTATCACTTCAATCACTATCACAATCAGCTTTCTGGCACGTTTTCACAGAAATCTATCATCAAATAGTCATAAAATCTGCAAATCATCGATGAACAGACGCAACAACTTCATTTCGCCGCCGTTTCGACCGAACGCCGGCCTGAAGATTTTTACTATATGGAGGCGTTGCGGAGCCGAGAATAATTCAATTGTGTAATTTTATGAAGCGGCATGGAGGCTGCTTGCAACACACATGACGTACGTGGCACTCCCTTAAGAACCCGCTGCGCTCGCAGACAGCCTGGAGACGCAAGCGAACAGTTAAATGCCCATTTTTATTGTACATTCGAATTTCATTGGCATGAGAGCGCGAGTTTGCGTGCTTTTCGTAGCCAAAACATTGAACAAAATGAAGCAGAAATTATGTAGCGAAAGAATTGGGGAGAAAGAGCATAGAAATTTTAATAAATCATAATTTTCCACGCCGTTTAATGCGCTCAGAAGCAGCCGCAACACGAAAATCACAGTTGCGGTACTTAAAATCAGACACTTTCGATGATGCAGTGTGTAATCTGTGTGCGCTTACATGCTTATAAATGTAGCTACAAGCAGACACACACATACACAAGATATACATATATACCTGTGTGTGATTTTGGGGGTGTCCTGGCAGATACTCGTTGATTGTGCAATTAGTTTTAGGTAAAAGGATAATGCCACATCTACTACTCGTGTATGTATGTTTATATAATATGTATGAATGTAGGCAAAGGTACACAAAACAAATGGTGAACATATTTACATGCGGAAAGTGAGTGAGAAGTCTCCACTGGCTTATAACAACAGGCAAAATCTCAGCCACCCATTGGCCCAGCAACATGCTTGTTGAATTCCAGCGCCAGTGTTGGGTTGTTCTTGGCGCTTGCCAGCTTGTTTGGCATAGAAAATTACCGAATGCTTACGCCTTAACATTTCAGCTTCCGCTGCGGAAGTAGTTGATTTCTTGGGCAAGTATGGTCACAACACAAACAAACGTGTTTTTCTATGTCCTAAACCAAATAGTTACAAGCGCTTAGAATGAGCGAGAACATACTGACTTTTCACACCTCCTTTCCTTCGCGCCAGCCAGCTTTTACTCATTCTTGGTGGCTTTGGTGCATGCTTATCGGTTTATGCTACTCATATTGTATTTGAAATACATTTTGGCAAGAAAAAGCTTAGATCATGGTTTCGTAATTGCGGTCGCATTAACAGTTATGGTACAACGATTAAATCCCTTTCAGATTGCTCTCCATTTTTTGCGGTTAATCCAGAATTATATTTAGTTTTGTAAATTTTATAAAATTTTATTAGTCATTTACAGGATGTTTGCATACAATATTTTTTGCGTCCCGCGTCACGTAGTGGAGTGGATATAAAAGGGGCCGATAAGGAGAAAATAGCGCGTCTAAGGATTACTGAGAAAGAGATGCCGTGACCTAAATATATCGCAAAGTCAACTACAACGACATCATCATATATTCTTGTATATCATTTCATTCAAAAACAGATATGACATCACATGTACATGGTTGGTCCGGAGAGTAATAGGACTGAGTCGATTTAAAAATATTTATTGAACCAATCGTTACAATTCTTTAAAAACTTTCAAAATAGGCTCCTTCTGCGTCGATGCAGCGTTGCCAGCATTGAAGGCATCACGGAAGGCATTCTCCGGAATATCCCTGAGAGCCGAGATACATGCTGCCTTTCAAAAGATCCATGACTTGTCACCTGTGATTACGTTATTCAAAAATTGGGGGTCTCTTTCACACATGTTCAAACTTTTTGACACATTTCCACTCGACTATATTTCGGGTCATCAGTGAGCACTTTTGGGACCATCATCGCGCACACCTTGCGCATATTCATTGCTCCGTCACAATGTTATGAACCACAGATTTTGATAAATTTACCAGCTGCGCAATTACTTAATCGACGGTCTGAGTTCAAAACTTTGTCATATTGTCGGTGTTTGTCGAATTCGCAGGTCTCCCAGCACGGACGTCATCAGCGACCTCTTCCCGGCCCTCCAAATAAACCTTGTGCTACCGAAACACACCACTTCTTACTAAAGCAACATCTTGGTAAGTTTGCGTGATCATATCAAACGTCTCTGTCGCAGATTTACCGAGTTTCCCACAGAATTTAACCTCTGCTCTAACGAAAGCTGCGTTTTCGGCTTGCACCACTCACGGATCACGTCGCGCGAAAATGTTTGTTCTGACTCTCCAGTTGCTCGGAGACAACGAATTAGACGCTCGTTCGCTAACTAGGAACGCCCTCTACCGAACCCAGGCGGAAAAAAATCCGTTCTATAACTTTCCGGACAAACCTTATACAGTCAAGCGACAACAAGCACGAATGTTCTGATTTTTCTAGAGCGCCTAAATAACTGGAATAGTGTTGGCCTAAACAACTAAATTTTACCAATCTGAATTGCTCAAAGATATACTATACTCCGAGATGACTATCAAGAACTAATTGAGTTCACAGTGATATTTTTGGAGGAGTTAAAACTCGAAAATTAAAAATTCACACCATACACCAATCCAGGTGGATAGTCAATAAAATTTTTGCGTTGAACATAACATTTCTTAGCGGCCAACTGAAAATGACGAACAAGGATAAGGTGACAATGTATGATAATTGGTTCTTCATCATGACATCCTACATTTAGCCATTTTGGCTAAAAAAAAGTATTTCATTGGCGGTAGTGCTTTTTGAAGTCAATGAGTTATGAAACAAGTAAGGAAGTTAGAGTGTAACCAAGCATTTTATACTCTTGCAACATCCGTGGAGTCTGTTGTCACGGCTAAAAGATAGGAAGCTTCAGCGAAGCCACTCCGACATATTCGGTTTAAGAATCTACTGAAGTCTAATTACTGCGTATGTTCTTCTGAGGTGCGGTTGCGAGCAGCCGTCTGTTTTGAAACAAACGGCTCGGTATATAAATGTATGTAAGGCTTTATATTACTCACCTTGGGATCCGCCAAGTAGAATCCACTCCCGGTCGCTTATTTGGGAAGGTGCTGCTATCCAGTTGGTTGTTGTCCTCGTAAAAGTAAAGGCTGACATCACCGCCGTAAAAGAAATGCGACGGACGGGACAAGCACGGAGACGAGTATGTCCTTGTGACATTTACTCCAGCGGCCATATAAAGGAGCACAAATTTGGTGTGGGATTCATGGTGGGAGGGAGTCTGCGTCGCCGAATACCAGCATTCACCTCGGTTGATGAGCGTCCAGCCACAGCCCACATCAGAGCGAAATTTTTCAACATAACACATGCCTTTTATGAGCCGCTGGAACGCTTATAACAACTGCCCCAGCCACGATGTAAAAAATATGCTTGGGGATTTTAATGCCACGGGAAGGCATCAATGGTACAACAGACGGAAAATTCAGCCTTCATTGTGCAACCTCTCCAAATGGGTTGAGGCTGATGGACCTCGCAGGGACCCGAAATGTGGTTACCAGTAGTACTAGATTCCAGCACAAGAAAATTCATAAAGCTATTTGGTTGTCTCCGGATTGAAAAGTTCGTAATCAGATCGATTATGACAGATGGGCGACACGTCTCCAGTGTACTTAAAATTTATATCGTAAGTCACTTTAACTACAAAAACCAAATTCGCCCACAACAGATCCAATTAATAGTGTCCTTAAAACTGATACCCAAAAACTGTATGTGAAACAACAAATCTGCCGGATGTAAGTGCACACATACATACAATTTATCCAGTTATATGTAAGTATGAAAAAAGTGAAAGGTCAATGAAATCAGAAAATGAAGAGATGAATGTGTGACCGCCACCAAAACAGCTGTACATGTGCACAAACACACACCTCTTAGCGATTACTCTAGCCACAGCACGTAACTAATTGATTCGTTTCCATTTATTTTCGTTCTGCCCAATGAAAATACAATTAAAGCAGCAACACAAAAGGATGGGCATATGCAAATGTTATTATTGTTGTTGTTTTTTTCTTATTTATACAACTTACTCACACAATTTCGAAAATCCGTATTGTCCACACACATATGTCCGCCTTCAACGTCAACCGTAGTAATTGGAAGGAGTCAGTTGCCGGGACAGTGTGCGCATAAATTGCAAAGGCGGAAGTCTTGCGAAGATAACCATTGTGATGACCCTTTGCGAGGCGATGCGATTGGTACTTGAATTGCGATTGTCTTGGCAGCATCCTGTGGCAGGATGTGTTTGTCTGTCCGCCGCTCACTATTGTTTCGCCAAGTTCCGTTGCTAAAAGATAAGCAAAAAGAGTCAAAAAATACATTGCATTCAGTGATTCATATAAACAAAAAATCTAAAGAAAACTAAAAACGTTTTTTAAACCTAAGAATAAGAAGGTAAACAACTTGAGGATACATACATTTGACATATAATTAATAGTTTCTATCCAAGTTCTACAGGTGATACCAAAAAGCCCAAAATTCCCAATCACAAAACAAATATTTTAAAAATCAAAATAGTGAAAGTTTGCATATGAGTGTGATCCCTTCTTGAGGTTGATTAATAACAACTTAGTCCTCCAAACTGTGATCTATGAATACTTCTTATAGTATCTCGGTAAAAAATAACCAAAGGAGAAACTCGCATCTTGGCCACAAACTCGAACTGGACAGAGTGTGGTTGAGCCAAAATCGGTGGAAGTATTTTTTGCTTTTTTATTACTATGTATATCTTTCGACGCCAATTGGAGATTCCAAGTGTAGCCAGGTTCTTCTTCACGTTTTCTTTTCATTCCAACGAAATGGAGGTCTTCCTCTTCCTCTGTTTTCTCCGATTGGTACTGCGTCGAATACCCCCAGAGCCGGAATTAGTTCCGCAGCTCGAATTATTTTCTCCAGGAGTAGATTGAAGAAGTCGCACGAAGGGAGTCGCCTTGTTTGACACCTCGTTTGATATCACACGGCTCAGAGAGGCCTTTCTTGATCCTAACGGAGCTTTTTGTCTTGCTCTATATCAGTTTACACAACTGTATTAGTTTTGCGGGGATACCAAATTCAGACATACCAGCAAAAAAGCAGATCTTTTTCGTGCTATCAAAAGCAGCTTCGAAATCGACAAAAAGGCGGTTTGTGTCGAACCTCTTTTTACGAGTTTTTTTCAAGATTTGGAGCATGGTAAAATCAGTTGTTGATTTTCCTGGCCTAAAGCGAGCCTATTAAGGTACAATCAGTTTGTTGACGGTGGGCTTTAATCTTTTACATACTACGCTCGATATAATCTTATCAGAGGCTGTTGTTTCCTTTTTTGGGAGCGTTTTTTATGTGGCGGTTCTCAAATCCAGCGCATAACCTGAAGCGGGATGATTCGCCTTCTTACTTTAGCTCACCACCAAACACATCTTCTTTAGAGCTGCTTGAGCCATATGTAAAAGAATCGTTTCTGGCCACTCACAAGTGAATGGCGCTCAGAGAACTTTCCTCACTTGCATAAACTTCTTCAATATGATGAATAAGTTTGCCCACTATTTATGCAATTGCTTAGGACAATATATTACTCAGTCCTTCGAATATCATGTCTTCTTCTTTGCCAATCGTAAGTTGACATGGGCCGAGAACAAAAAACTTCGCCAGTTGCACCTATACTTTGCGAGGTCACGCCAGTTATACATCCGAAGTGCATACAGGTCGCCCTTTCTTCTGTTGTCCACCCATGGATCTCGAATCGATGGAGCATTTCGCTGGGTCATCACCATTCATGCATACGACATGTCCCAACGCATTCGTTGGATTTTTATGTGCTTAATTATATCCGTGGCGACGTAGAGCTCATACAGTTCATGGTCCCATCTTCAGTTCTCTCGAATATGCCAAGTGTTTTTTCATCTCGGGTCGTCATGGTTCATGTTTCTGCACCGTATAATAGTTCGGGAATAATGAGAGACTTATAGAGCGTAATTTTTGTTTGTCGAAAGAGGCGTCTGCTTCTCAATTGCCTACCGATTCCAAAGTGACGCCTGTTGGCAAGAGTTATTCTGCGTTTGCGGCTTAACTTTGGTGGAATTTATGCTGATTCCGAGAAAAACAAAGTCGTTAATTTTTACAAATGTATAGGCGCAAACAGTGACATAGCTTGCAATGCTTGAAGAACCTTTGTAAGTGGCCTCCAGGTAGTTTATCTTGGCCTCGGTAATCACACGATTTTCTGGCAGTCAAAACCCTCAGTTACACCAACAGACACAGAGCTTGTACTTGTACGGTTTGTAAGTTTCTTCAAAAAATTTTCAAACTAGAAACTGTATCACGCGTACAAACTTTTAGCTGCCACTTTTACAACAAAATAGCTGGAGTTTTCTTTGTATTTTCTAGAAGACTCAATAGTAAGGAACAGTTAACTTTGCTTTTTAATAGAGCTTACATTATTTTTTCCTAGATTCCTTACACTCCCTGTTGCTTCGTACGTAGCCATCCCACACGAGGACAAGTAGACTTGGTCACTTAATTTACCCTAAGAAGGCACTCATTCTGGAGCTTCAAAGTGTAACAAATCGTAATATTTCTATACGCGTAAACGCTCATAAACGCTTGGCTTAGTTCGATGCAATTTAACGAACGCTAGATGTCGAGTCGAGGTAATTAGGTCAAGATGGGTTCACGCAACGATAAAACGCGCATTAACACTAACTCCGCACGCCAACCAGGCAGCTAAGCGCTGGGAGTTGCAAGTAGGCAGGCGAGCGGGCAAACGAGAGACCATAGTCACGTCAACAAGGCGAGCAACAGAATCCAAACAGCGGCTCAATTACAACTTCAATTTGCCGTTGGCACATTTAATTAAATTCCAACCTGCAACATAGCCAAGAGCCATGGTAAGCGGCGGGCACGCACATGAGGGATGGCAAGTGGCAAGTGTTGTTTGTGTCTTACCGCCAGTCAGTCATGGATGAGGGGGTGGGTGGGCGCTTGTTTAAAAATTTATGTAATTAAGTGCCGCAATGCCGCTGCGTAAACAAATCAAGTCGCTATGAACTGAACTCAACTGAATTGAGTTGATTTGAATTGCTTTGCAATGAGTCACGAGGCGGGGCGCTGAACATTGTCGGGCTGATATCAATGTACAGTAGTACCTCGACATAAGAGTTTAATTCGTGGTTTTGAATAATAAAAACGTATTTATAAATATCAAATATTTATTACACAAAAACAAAAAAGAGAAGGTAAAGAAATAAATTAGATATCCTCACTGGTCTTTGCCTTTTTCGCTACATTTTTCTGGCTTTCACCTGTAGGCCGTTTAGAAAAACACATGTCCAAAGAGGTTTGTTTCTTCCTCCCTCTCAGAATGAGGGCAGATTCACGACCTGTTGCAACTTTTTCTGGGTGTTTTTTTTCCACGAACTGTGAAACTCTCTCCCACATTCCTAAGATCTCCTTTATCTCACTTGTAGAAATAACCTCCTCCTCTGACTACTCAAAATCAATTTCTTGCATAACCTCAGTATGCTGCTGTGACTGTAACTCTTGTATCTCCTCAGTAGTCAGTTCCTGGGAGTGCTCCTCGAAGACCGAACCGGACTCGTATCTCGAATTTCGCTCGTAACTCAAAGCAAAAAATCACTTGCTTGTCGGCTCGTATCTCGAAAAACTCGTATGTTGGGGCACTCGTAAGTCGACGTACCACTGTATATAGATACATATGTACATATATGGGCCCGCAAGGTGCGTTAACAAGCTATAGCTGAGCATATTCACATATTTATTCGCTGTACGCACTAACAAAACAATACAAGAACAAAGCAAACATATTTTCAAAAGCGGAATTAGCTGGCTTCCCGGCCGAACTGACAAGCTAACCGACTGATTGCTGAAAGATATTTACTTTAATAGACAATGCTGCGACAACATGCCCCAAGTAGTACACTCTAGCACACTTGCTGAGATACGCTAACCAAAAGCAGCACAAAAGGTCCTCAACCCTTCTGCCACTCTAAGTGTTAACTGTAACGAATCTGTTCTACAATAGCTATGCTTTCATCTCTAAGTCTACCAAATCAAATTGTCACTTTCTACAAACGGAACAAAGCCTATCCGTTTGACACAGCCACACACTTAGATGCACTTGCCGACACAGCCCGAAGTATGGGAGAGCCGCACTTCTTGTGGGTCCTCTGTCTGACGGCGCTGCTTGGCAACATATTGATAGACAATAATTTGTCTTAATGAAATTTTCGCTATTATTTATGTGATTGCCGAGACGTGGTGCATGTGTCCCAAAGTCCGTCTCGCCGATACGCTTCATGTGTATGAATGTGTGTGTTCCCATACAACGTGTGCTAGTGGTAATTAGTTCATTTTTCACTTATTGGCCCCTGTGTTGTTGCCAGCTTTGTTCTCACTTCTCCAACTCCTGGCGTAATATACTTTGCTGGTTATTATCCCGGCCCTCGGCTTGCGTGAGCCGACTGCGTGCGGGTGAGAATCGTAGCCGAAACTTCCAAGCACTTAAGTCAACTTTTGTCCGCGTTAATGGGGTTGGCAACATGAAAATGAAGGCGGCATTCAAGTCGGTGGCGGTGGTGAGAAGGAAGGACGGCGACAGATGATGGATGTTTGTTTCTGGTATTGTCGTGTTATTGTTTCTAATTTTCAAGAATTCATGGTGAATGCATAAAATAAGTAAATGTGTAAACCGAAATTGTATTAACATAATTTGAAAATATGTAAGCTCTTAATAGCCTACAAGAAAATATTTTTGATCTGCTGTATTTCAATTAATAAGAAATATATCTACTCAACTGCGCTGTTTAATTCGTACTGCATTCCCTGTCGACTCCTCAAGGAGGCAGACAAAGTAAAGAAAGGCGCTGCATCGATGCTACTGCAGTACACAAAGACAGGCTTTGTAAATTTTTTGCTTCAATTGCATCGAAGTGTAGTGACATAGACAAACTAAATATGACTCCATAGAACAATGTTGGGTCTCGTCTTAAATGTCGTTCGTTCCGCCAAATCTATTGATTATCGGGCGCACATTCTAGAAAAGAGTTAATAGATTTTATTGTTAGTGAAGATCTAGTATACATATATTTGGAATAAGATAAGCTCACCCACTTTCTTGATCACAGAAAGATTATAAGCCCTTGACCCTTACCTTGCCATCAACTGGCACTTCAGAGTCTCCTTGGTCATAGATTGTGCGGATTTTGTGTGGACGACTTGAAGTATATAAATATGAAATGAAGAAACCAAAGAGGATATCAAATTTTTCTATTCAATATTTTATTTTTTATTACTTATTACGAGGGTTGCTATATATATTTTTGGCCTTATAATGAAAATAGGCATATTTATCAACGAAATTTTTTTTTTTTGTTGGATTTGGCTCGTCTTGAAAGACCCACACGGTCGATTGCTGTTTTGTTTCAGGCTCATACGCATAGATCCATGATTCGTCACCTGTGACGATCTTATAAACGTCTTTTGAAGCACCGCGATCGTATCCACACGAGACTTTTTTTGAGCGATTGTCAAATTGTGCGGGATCCAACGAGAACAAACCTTTTTTACGGCCAGGTGTTCATGCAATATCGAATGTGTGGTGGTGGGAGAAATGCAAAGGCATGCCTCTATCTGAAGGTAAGTTACATGACGGTCTTGCATTATCAGTTCACGTACGGCATCGATGTTTTCTGGCACAACGGCTGTTTTTGGACGACCTTCACGGAATTCGTCTTTGAGCGAGCGTCGGCCACGATTGAATTCGTTGTAATAGTTTTTCACCGTGCTATAGGATGGTGCTTCATAGCCATACAAAGATTTTAGTTCTTCGATGCACTCTTGTCGTGATAATCCACGTCGAAAGTTGTGAAAAATGATCGCACGAAAATGTTCACGAGTTAATTCCATTTTTTGGCCGAGATAAATTTTTTAATTCCCTGTAAATAAAAAAATTCACGATTAAATGACAAAACGTTCTGAGTGATATTATGCTAAGAAATGTCAAACTTTCCAATGGAAATGTCAGATTGCACCTGGCAACACTTATCGTTGCCTAGTCCAGAAATATATATAGCAACCTATGTATATTCTTATTTTTTCGTTCTTATTGAAAGCATTGGAAAACAAGATTGATCTAGTCAAGAACAATAATCCGAGCGATCGATAAATGTCTATAGAGAATATGCCTCTAAAAACAATTGGTTTTTAGCCTATGTCCAATGATCCATCACCAAGAAAATTTAAAAAAACTCAGCGTTGGCAAAACTTAGATGATTATACTTGAAAGTCTATACTCTATATTATACTTACCTTCTCCAGACTAGACAAGAAGCGAAGCAAATGGATCTGGTAGTGAATGAAGACAAGACGAAATATCTCCTGTCATCAAACAAATAATCGTCGACTTGGCTCACTGTTGACTGTCATAACATCGAAGTCGTAGATAATTTCGTCTTTCTTGGCACCAGGATCACCACCAACAACAACGTCAGCCTCGAAATCCAACGCAAGATATATCTTGCCAACACGTGCTATTTCGGACTAAGTAGTCAATTGAGAAGCAAAGTCCTCTCTCAACGAACAAAGAACAAACTTTACAAGTCACTCATCATCTCCGTCTGGCTATATGAAGCAGAGGCATGGACAATGACAACATCTTATGATTCGGCGTTACGGGTTTTCGAGAAAAAGATTCTGCGGAAGATTTATGATCCTTTGCGCGTTGGCTACCGAATATCGCATTCGATGGAACGATGAGCTGCATGAGATATTCGACGACATTGATATACTTCAGCGAAATAAAAGACAGTGGCTACGCTGGCTAGGTCATGTTGTCCGAGAGGACGTAAACACTCCAGCTCTGAAAGTATTCGACGCAGTACCCAGCGGGGGAACCAAAGGAAGAGGAAGACCTTCACTCCGTTGGAGGGTCCAGGTAGAGAAGGACCTGGCTTCGCTTTAGATCTCCATTTGACGCCACTCTGCGAAAAGAAGAAACGACTGGCGCGCTGCTGTTAACTTGGCTATAACCGCATAAGCGTTTTATACACCATTAAAGAAGAAGAAGCTTGAATCCTTGTGCATACAGGCATCAATGACAATGAGATAGCCGATCTTCTGGCAGAAGAAGCTACTGGACCGAACCGAAGCTTTTTTCGCTGTCAGCCTTCACATTTTACGAGCGGAGCTAGGAAAAAGGAACAAGGAAAGGTCAAATAAAAAACACCATGGACAACAAGTGCTTCGGCATCAACAGGTGAGACTGTTTCTGGGAGAATTCAATCACTCTTACCAGAAACAAATTAAGGCAGTTTGTGGGATTTTATACGGGATATTTCAAGCTGCGGTGTCGATTGAAAGAAGGAGTCAAGATAGTGGGCAAATAAATTCGGTTAGAGAATACATTTTAGCTATTAAGCAAGGGGCTTTCCTAAGTCTCTTTGACTTGATAGAAGACAACAGTTCGCAGTCTATTCCTCAAATTGCAATCTATCTATCACACAATATAGTATCCATATAATGATAAAATATATGAAAGGTTACTTTCGATGATTACTTTGTAGAGACGAATAAACGCTGGGAAGTGAAACTTGTTTCAATTTTTCTCATACACAGGTCCTATATGAATACCTTATAACGATCGATAGCGCTCGCATAGACTTAAAAAAAGAAATATACCTACATATATAATTCTGAAATTTACAACTTACGATTTTAGTGGAATACTAGAGTACACTCCGGTACTAGCAATATTAGCTCTTCATTAGATCAAGAGATGAAGATATTGGAACATATTTGTCGATGAAGCTAACAAAAAATACCTCAAAATATAGATAGTGTTTATAACAAAATATTCACAATTATATTGGGCTTATCTGTGTTAGAACAGCAATAAACTTCTCCAGGCAAACATCAGTGAAGCAATATAAAATATATACGCTTCTAGGATCTGGGCAATTTGACTCTTTCATGGATCCCTCTCTCTTTCTCTTTCTATTTCTACATTTTTACACATTCTCTAATTTGTCGGAGCTGAAATATCCAGTATATTATTTCAGTCACTCTGCCAGTGAATACTATGAATTATCCCTGCAACGAGGTTAGGTCACATTTAAAAATTGCAGCTTTCAACGAACTTCCGGTACAAATCAAAGCAAAGCAAATTAGATGCAATACGTGAAAAAATCATCCAACAAGCCATCCCGTCAGCAGATACCAAGCCAGGGACTTCAACGTTTCATCAGCCTCATGACTACAACCATCCATCACCCGGCAGCCACCCCTAAGTGTGGCCTACATTCAAACGAAAGTAGAAGTATTAACCTCCGGAAATGTACGAGTATAAGTGTATCCCGCAAGCACAAGAATCCACCGGCATACACACATACATACCATACATACGAACACATATTCCCGCATTTGTATACAATTATGATTGTGTTATGAGCTGTTTTTGAGGATAATGCAAACGGAATTGTAATTGCACAACAAAAACAAAGTGAAAACCAATTTGAACTGTAGTGTCGATGTCGACGGTAGCAGCAACCCGCACAAAAGACAGGAGCAAAGGTAGCTACCACAAAAACAACGATCAACCGAGTTGCAGTGTTTAAGAGAACACAATCGAAATGAACGGAAAAGTAAAGTGAGACAATACTTTGCACAATATTCGCGACCTCTGCGGCAACCCCAGACATGAATTTGATGAATGCTTACGTATCAACTTATGTTCTTGCATTCATTCATTCACATGCATTTATACATATGTACATATGTAGATTCGAAGGCGTTTGTCCTGGCTACACAGACACATACGATTGTTCATACAGCCATTAAATATTTCCGCAAAAGTGCATTTGCCACAACTGAACTGAAACGGATTTATTTGATAATTTCTACTTTGCGTTTTATTTAAGATAACCGATAACCGAATTCGGCTCTGGAGCATGAAAAAAACTTACAAGAAAAAATAATTTCTCTAGTAAGCAAGAAATATAAAATTTCATTAAAAATTTTAATAGATGAAAGCAGATCGGTTATCCACTTCCATTTTGATCATTGATTTAAAAGTTGGCGAAAAACTCATCAAAATCAATGCAGAATGCGACGAGGTGCAAAAACCAAGAGGTGTAATTCCGGCCTCTTTTTAGGAATAGCTTCGAGAAAACGACGCTTAGCGCTCAAATAGTATTCCTTGTTGACAAAACTGTCAACTTGACATTTGATCTGTTGCGAAGTGGTTTTTTCGGCTTCGGCTCACATTTGCCACCATATTCGGCCGATTGATTGTCTGTCCAGGTCATAAGCAAAGATCCAAGACTCAACGCCAGTAGCAACACATTTCCTGACATCTTGATAGTCGAAAATTATTGTTTCACAGACTTTAATGCGATGCTTATTTTCGAAAAAATTAGTGATTCTGGAACCAATCGTGCGCTCACTTTTCAAAATGGTTTTCACCTTCGATATTCCAATCATCTCTGACTGCTAATCGTCGATTCCCAAGCACTAATTCCTTTATTTTATTGACGTGTTAACCATCAGTTGATAATGATAGTCGTCTTAGACGTGGTTCGTCATAAATGCGTTTCCGATCCTCTTTGAATAATTTGTACCAATCAAAAACACTTTCTCGCGACAAACAAAAATTTCGACGAATGAGTTTTTGCGCGAAATTTAAATTAAAATGTCTTACTATCCACAATAGTAGTATGTGACATATGGAAGCTGGGATAATTCGTGAATCGATTTCACACACTTTCGACATTAAACTATAGTAACGGGTGGTCCAAACAGAGGTCTCTCGCTATGATAACCCAATAGTTGAAGCTTAAAATTGAAGAGCGTAATATCAGTGACATTTTATTTCAAACAGACGGTGCCACTTCCCACACATCGCATAAAACAATGGATTTATTGAGAGAACACTTCGATGACCAGATAATTTCTCGTTTTGCTCCGGTTTATTGACCACCAAGATCAAGTGATATCACACTGTTAGACTTTTTCTTGTGATGCGATATGTGAAGTCTAAAGTTTATGCGGACAATCATACTTCGATTCGGACCTTGGAGCAAAATATCACACGCGTTATTCGCCTGTTAGCAGTCGGAATGCTCGACCAAGTTAAAATTTAACTAAACGGATGGACCGTTTCAGACGTAGCCGCGGCCAATATTTGAAAGAGATAATCTTCAGTGTAATAAAGAATTTCATTGATATCCCGAGATAATCTTCAGTGTAATACAGAATTTTATTGATATCCCGGACCGTTTTCGATTTACTTAAAAAAACTTTTGGAGCGTCCCTATTGAAAACCCCGTTACACATAACACATAAAGGCAATCTGATGTTAAAGGAAGGGAATATCATCCGATCTTATTTATTTTAGGCACAAGAATACACTGTTACTAGAAAGAGGAAAGCGTCTCTTCAGTTTCATAAAGATAACTAAAAAAAAATACGAAAGTCTATGCATCAGGTAACTATATGAGGGCTCGGTGAACTATTGACCTTAAAGCTACCTATTTTTAACCCAAGGCACATTATCGGCAAAAGGTTCTCTCCGAATTTCCATAATAAAACTCACAAATTGAGCGATATTTTCACATTTTCACGGTACTTGTGGTTTGAATATGTGAAATCTAAAGTTATACGTGGATTTCGAGCGTTTCTAGACTTGAGGTGCTATACACCAAGCCCCAGCGCAAAATCTGAATGAAATTTAAAATTGTGGCATATGGGAAGTAGGTGCACATAAAATATAAAAAAGGATTTAAATACTTGCATAGTGTTACACTCCGAAATCATTCGAAACTAGACGAGTAGTTCCTGAATTGTTATAACTATTATATTGTTATTTGGTGTGGGCAAGATGTTAACCACTCATTTTCATACTATATGAAGACATTCTAGAAAACTTGTTCACAGCAAGTTTAGTTTATAGTAATGACTACATTAACATAATTTTATTTTGTTTTTCTAAAATATTTTCAAAATTTGTAGAATTTTTTATCCAATTCTTAGCAATCCCGCCAAACGATTTGCATGAATTATTGCAGCTGCTTTAAATTTTATGTGAGCTTTTACTCACTTTTTGTTCCGAAATGTGAACGCCTGCTCGAAATGTACAACAAAAGCCTCTTGATATTTTGTTTCTACTCACATTAATGAGCGATCCAGCCATTTAAACGCTGCACTTTGCTTCAAGTGCCACATTTAAGCCTCACAATGACCAATATTCTTTTTGTCATAATCGCATTTATTGCTGCTTTTATGGTGGTTGTTGTTGCCCATATACATATATTAAGTTGGTGACCCTGATAAAATGCGAATTTGCCTAGCATTGCATTCGTTTGAGCAGCTTTAACGTCTAAATATGAAGACACCCTGTATGGTGCTGCTAATCGTACCAAATACCAGGTAGGAATTTTTTTATTGTTGATATTAAGCGCAATTATTATAGTCACACAATTACGCGAATACATAGTATTTTAATTCCTTTTACCTTCATCTTTACCTCCAGCATTGTTATCCTGTTTTAGTACAACGACGTATCATTACCAGAAATAAATGCTCTCTAAGTTTCATTAAGGTACCTCACAGATTGACCGATCTACATACATATATGGTACGAAATCAAGCGGTTCATTGAAAATCTTTATTACGTGATCCAAGTGGAGGTACTTTTTTTGACATATCACGTGTGAGTCGTGCCAAGCTAACATGTCGTTTTTTCAGTATTATTTGACATTTCAACATGGAAAGACTTCGGTAACAGTCGAAATGCTCGAGCGAAAAAGGTAATCGTCAAGAATAAATGCCAAAAGAATGTTCTTTGGAGTGATAATAATAAATCCTCATTCAATTAGAGAAACTTGAATCACCCATTATTAGGTTTATATAGGCTAGGAGATGTTTTTAACAAATTTTACCCATTTTTTGCTGGAACCGTTAAATTTGTTTTCTATAGGTAATACAGGACCTCCCAGTTTATTGGCGTAGACAACGCGTATGCGGTTAAAGCCGAGTTTACAACAACGCGCCAGTCGTTTCTCCTTCGAGATACCAAGTGCAGCCAGGTCCTTCTCCACCTGATCTCCTCGACGGAGTGAAGGTCTTCTTCTTCCTCTACGGCGAGTACAGCGTCAAATACTTTATGAGTCCATTCGGACGAATTGATCTAGCCGGTCTCTTGATTTGCTTAATTATGTCAATGTCGGCCCAAATCTCGTACAGTTCATCGTTCCATCGACTGCGGTATTCGCCGTTGCCAATGCGTAAATGACCGTAAATCTTGCGCAGAACTTTTCTCTCGAAAACTCGAAAGGCCGACTCATCAGATGTTATCATCTACCATATAGTGGGACGGGAATGATAAATGACTTGTAGAGTTTGGTCTTTGTTCGTCGAGATGGAACTTTACTTCTCAATTGCCTACTCAATCCGTAATAACATCTGTAGTTATTCTGCGTTGGATTTCGTGGAGTCGCCTTGTCAGAAACGTTGTTTGGTATCGAACAGCTTAGCCTTTCCCGATCCTGACGGAGCTTTTGGTGTTACTCAACGTCACTTTACAAAATAAAAAAACCAAACATTCTGCTATACATAATTTTTCTAAAAAAAAAATATCTTTACATATGTTCAGACTTTCCTTTAGGGCAGGTGCTTTGTTGTGCTGACCACAAATTGTGCTTTGAAAGGCGATTGTAAATAAAAAATTTAACTGCTATATTAGGAAAATTGTGAGATGATTTACTATTAAATAGTACATAAAACAAGAAACACTGAAGTTACGAGTTTTGACAATTAAGTAATGAGACTGATTTTATTGCCGCGTTTGTGGTAAACCTGTGAGCTTGAGATTCCTTTCTCTTTTGTCGGCATCCCTCCCCTCTCCATTGATATATGCACCATCGCTCTAGCTTCTTTGGTTCGCCTACTGCGTCAAGTTAAGTAGACGTATGGTTGTAGTGCTCGTCACGAAAATGAAAAAACGAAATCAAGAGCAACGCGTCGCGATAATGGTTATAATCCTCTTAGACCCGAATACCAAACGCTAAAGCTCCCAAAGGTTGTCTCCGTGCGCCCCCACCCAAGTCGAAGGTGAAAACGATGATTATTGCCTTTTTTGATAGCCGTGGAATCGTCCACAAAGAATTCGTTCCACCGGGGAAAACTGTGAATCAAGTCTACTATTACCAAGTACTCGAAAGATTGCGAAAACGAGTCAACAGGGTGCGCCCAGACATCGCTCGTAACTGGATCCTTCATCACGACAACGCGCCGCGCTACACCGCCCTCAGCCGCCTTATTCACCCGACATGTCACCCTGTGACTTTTTTTTGTTTCCTAAAACAAAATCAGTGGTCAAAGGAACCCATTTTGAGTCGATTACGGACATCCAGGCGGCGCCGTGACGAGGGTACTCGCGGACATCCCAGTCGAAGCTTCCAGAAATGTTACAAGGCATGGAAAACGCGTTGGAATCGCTGTATAGCTGCCCAAGGAGACTACTTTGAAGGGGATGGCAGAGTTGTAGAATAATTTTCAAATATACGGTTTTTATGAAATCAGTCTCATTACTTAATTGTCATACCTCGTATACCTTTACAAATAAAAAGTCTCCATACAAAAAGTTTATTTTAATTGGCTTTACAAGCAACTCTAAGCCTACACTGAACAATTTTTCGGAGAGTGTATCCTTGCCTTTAACAATAATGAATCCAAAGATATCTTGTCAAATAAAAAATTTTCCACACAAGTACTTGGTTTCGATCGTTCAGTTTGTATGACTGCTTTAATGTTCCGGTATCGGTGGCTCCGACAAATGAGTAGCTTCTTAGACAGTCAGAACGATATCTCAAAAGCTAATGAGACTAGTTCCCGTATATACATACAGACAGACATACGGACAATGCTAAATCGATTTAACTCGTCTTACTGCTCATTTATTATATATACATACATAAGTTTATTAAAGAATCTACCATATTTTCTTCTGGGTTTTATAAAATCGTGGCAAACTTAATACAGCCTGTTCCGAGTATAACAATAAAAATGCGTTATTTGTTGTTGTATGTACTTATGTGTACCTCAGAGCAGTGTACGTATTGAATATTGGTGGTATTGCTTGTTGTTGTATGGCATTTCGCTTTGATTGTTTTGTCGCGCACATTTGCATGAAAATGACATTTTTGACAGCTGTCGATCACCGTTATTGGCCGCAACAAACACACAAAGGCCACGATATTAGGCATCAATTGCTCACCAACAAATTGATATTTTTTATTCACTGCATTTATTTGAGTATTATGATTTTTCACTTTGCCCCGCAAGAGGATTGAATATTTGATGACTCTCATTTCGAAAATTGTTTAATAATTGACTGCTTTGCGACTTTATGATTTGAGACCTGCGCCCGTAACATGGAGATTCGTCTCGTTTATGATATGATACTGTAAAATATGCTAATATTTAAGAATTATGATTACGAAGATTCAATCATGAATAATGCAAAGGAAAATGTTGTGTATCATTTTGATGAAGATGTTGGGAATTGTTTGTCAATGAGCCCAATTTTTTTACTTCCATGAGATTTAAATATTCTTCTTCTTCTTTATTGGCATAGACACTGCGTACGCCGTTATAGCCGAGATTACAACGGCGCGCCAGTCGTTCTTCCTTTTCACTGTTTGGCGCCAATTGGGTTATTCTGTGTTCGATTTCGAGGCTGAGGTTGTTTTGATGTTAATGCTACTGAGAACAGCTGCCAATCTAATCCCGTATCCTATAATTTTTGCATCGTTCAATGATTTACAATAAGATAAATCGTTCATCCAACCATCTGTCCGTCAAGCGATAACTTGTATAAAAATTAAGATATCTTGAGGACACATGGTTTTCCTGGTACTCTGATTGGTATTGCAAATGAATTGCGAAATCAGACCTTTGCAAAACCTTTCCACAAAAGTTATAGCTAAGCTGCAAATTATGTTTTAAAAGTGGATGGTTTAAAAGTTTGGAATTAGGTCAGCGAATGTCTTTAGAAGTAGAGAAACACTAGATATATGCATGTAGTCCAGTAGTTCACAGGAACGTTCCGGGAAATAATCGCCAGTAAGATTGCCAAAAGTGTCATTCGCTTGGCTGCCAAAAAAGCACGTTATTTGCACGGTCTTGAAAGGACATGAGGCCAACAACCCCCCTGTTAACCTCATGACAGATCACAACTTACTGGCATCGCATAACACATATAGAATCTGGGAAAGTAGACGTGAGACAGACGCTTGAACACCACTTCTGCTTCTGAACGACTTTAGGTATCTAGAATCTTCGCTATTCAAGGGGCTGGATGAAGTATAATATCAGAATTAGTTATCAAATTTCTATTCAACTTGGCAAACAAATATTGACGTCGTGAACCACGTAAACTTCAGCTCGTATTACTACATCTACCTGTAGGTTTAAGTATGATGCGACAGCCACTCAGTCAAACTTTACTTAAAAGTTAATGCTTTCCATGGCCCGTTTGACTTTATGCCAATATGTGAGCTGTCTTCATGAATCTCAGATACCTCACATTCTAAAAGCGATATAGGGATTTCCATCCATTTTGTCTTTCTATTTAACTTTAAATCTATTGATCAAAATGTGTGATATTTTAAGGAAATTGGACTGGATTTCTTAACAATAACGTAGTTTAGCATTGAATTTGAATAAAATGGGTCCAGGACCTTGCTCTAAACCTCATAACTCTAACATAATGACATCATTATTTCGCTGAACTTTCCTATATACTCGTATGTATTTATATTAAGTCATCTTGCCAGATATTGAGGGGAGTTAAATCGTCATTTGTTTCAAGGAACGCAATTGCATTCCTTAGGTACGAATTGTGGTATGACAGCATCATCGGGCCTTATTTCTTATCAAATGCCCTTACCATAAATAGTGTGGGTTATAACCCCAAGTTCTTTTGCAACTTTGTAAAATCTAGAAGAACGTGTTCGGCCATTCTCTCTGCTTTACGCTGGGGTAATAAGTCAGCATGCTCTCTTTGAGAAATCTCCAACTTGTTTGCTGAATTTTTCAAATCGAATTACGTTCACGATGATCCCGTTGCTAATTCCACTTTTTTTATAATAATTTCCCATCCATAAATTTTGGTTCACTGTGTCTTTCACAGGATGATATTGCCAAGGCTATTGGTGATATTAAGTCTCCTTCCAAATTGGATTTGGATGGGCTTCCGCCTGTACTTAGAAAACATTATACTGCCTTGGTATATCTTCTCATGCTTATCTTCAATAAGTCTCTCTCCTCTGGGAATTTTATTTCTGACTGGAAATTGACATGCATTACCCCTATTCTTAAAGGTGGTAGAAAGGATGTAGTTTCCAATTACAGGCCTATTTCTAAACTTTCTACTATCTCGAAAACTTTCAACTATTCTGTTAAAAATAGATTGTTTTTTGCAGTAAAATCAATAATTAATGTCAATCAGCAGGAGTTTGTCTCTGGGCGCTCTGGGAGTTTGTCAAACTTAGCGGTTTTTAGCTATTATTGTATGTCTGCATTCTCAGCTGGATTTCAGGTAGATTCTGTATACACAGATTTCTCTAAAGCCTTTGATAAAGTTTCACACAATATTCTAACTAAAAAATTATCAACTATAGCGTTTCACTCGGTCTTTTCGCAGTTTATTAAATCATTTCTGCACAATAGACGATGCGTTGTCAATGTCGATGGACTGTCATATGACTGAGTGCCATAAGAAAGCGTCTTGGGTTTACTTTTCTTTGTGCTGTTTATCAATGACATTTCCTGTTGCTTCTCTTTCGCTAACTTTCTGTTATATACAGATGACTTACAAATTTTTTGCAATACTTAGAAACTCACAAGATGTATTCAAACTTCAATGTAATATTGATTCTTTCTATGATTGGTGCCTGATATCAAAGCTTTTTCTGAATCTAGATAAACGCTCTCAGATCTCCTCAGATCTCTTATAGTAGGGGACGTAATATCCTATCTTCAAGTTACAATATTTCTAATTGCGTCCTAAAATGTGTTACCAAAATCAAAAATCTTGGGGTAATCACTGACAACAGATTTTCTTTCAGTAACCACATCAACTATATCACTTCTAAATCATTCTCTGTGCTCGGCTTTGCCCTCCGATATGCTTTAAATTTTTTCTACACGTTAAAATTACTGTAATAAATATAAGGTGACATTTGAATTTAAACTGCGCGCGTCGAAGGATTTGGAGAATTATTTTTTTTAGGTTGGTAGTACTGTCAGTCACATTTATGTCAAATTTCATGTCAAAATATTCATAAGTGTTTGAGATACCTGTCGTTTTGTGAGCTGCTAAAAGTGAGTTTTTCGTTTTTTGTGATGTCGAAATTTATTGAGCAAAGAATTTGCATTAAATTTTGTTTACGGAATCAATTTTCTGCTGCGGATACGTTGAGGATGGTGCAGAAAGCCGGGGGTGATGAGGCTATATCTAAGAAAAATGTTTACAAGTGGTGTAGTGAGTTCCAAGCCGGCCGTGAACGTGTCGCAGACGAAGAGCGTCCAGGGCGACCATCAACCTCAACCGACGAAGCTCACGTTCAACAAATCAAAGATTTGGTGTTGAAAAACCGTCGATTAACAATTAGAGGCCTTGCTGATGAAGTTGACATATCGAAAGGCTCAGCCAATACCATTTTGAAGGATGTTTTGGGCCTCAAGCGCGTCAAATCTCGACTAGTACCGAAAACATTGAATTTTTGGAAAAAAAGCGTCGCGTTGAAGTGTGTGAAACGATGCTTTCCGACTACCAGGGTCTCATGAAATACATTATAACTGGCGATGAGACTTGGATCTATGCTTATGACCCCGAAACAACTGATCAATCGAGCGAATATCGTGCCGAAAGAGAGCCGAGACCAAAAAAATCGCGCCAAAGTCGCTCAAAAATCATCAGGTCATGTTGACTGTTTTCTTCGATTATCATGGTATTGTGCATTATGAATTTCTTCCAACCGGTCAAACAGTCAACAAGGAATATTATTTGAACGTTATGAGTCGTTTGCGTAACGCTATCCGCCTAAAAAGGCCGGAATTGTGGAAAGACAATTCTTGGTTTTTACACCACGATAATGCACCGTCCCATACTGCTCTCGTAGTTCGTGATCATTTCGCCAAAAACTCAACCCATATCGTTCCGCAACCACCTGATCTGGCGCCGTGCGACTTCTGGATGTTCACCAAGCTCAAAAGACCACAAGGGGACACCGTTTTTATACGATAGAGGGGATTCAAGCCGCAGCGAAGACGGAACTGATGGCCATCCCGGAAAATGACTGCAACCAGTGTTTCGAAGATTGGAAAATTCGTTGGCATCGGTAGGGGATTACTTTGAAGGGAATGAAATTGAATTGGAAGAAGAAATAAAAAATTTTCAAAATAAATACAATGTCACCTTATTTTTTGGGCAAGTAGTATATATGGCATGCAGTATTTGGCGACTAGTTAATTTCGAGAAATGTCCAAGTCAAATAAATGCCTCTAGACTATTTTCTCTAGGATTGTATTGAATCAATGGCTTGCGCCCGCAATGCTCGAGGAGCTCGAGGATAGACATAGAGCTATAGAAATTCTTGAAATCGATCGTACTCATATTCATCCTGCTATGTGCCGCCTTTATGAAATTGTGAAGGTAGACCTTAAAGAAATCGATTATGGCCTTTAATATTAAAATGCTTTTGATTATAATTTATTGGCGAAGGTTGTCAGTTGGTATTTCTTCTTCTACAGCAATATTCGCGAGATTCACACCCTCACTGACTCCAGTCTTCAGACAGCATGCTGCTGAATGTCGCAAGCACCCTTCGACAAGTAATCAAAAACCGTTCAGCTTGCGAATGTGCCACTGTCTTATTGAACACGCCTTCCGCTGCAGCTCCTGAAATTGCGTCCCTAGAAGTATACATACAAGCACATACCTGTGAAACACAAGTACTCATTGGAGTGCATGCACGCATCATCTGTCTAGGTGCCACACCCCCCACCAGCTGATGGCGTTTCTGCTTAGCACGTACCAAGCCGAAAGCCGAAGCCAACGCAGAATAGCAGAGATTACATCAAAGAGGTGGGCACCGTGTTGCCAACAGCTGTCACTGCCAGCGGATTGAATTCTAAAGCGCGAGTGGTTTTTCCTAGTTCTCGCAACACGAAAACTCGCGAGCGGGGTGCATATGTAGGCAATATGTTGGCTTGTAGGTGTGACTTGTAATCACTGTCAACGTGTGATAATGCGACAGACCGAGTGAGGGTACTGATAAATTGAGTGCGCAATGGTAGCGGGAATCTCTTCGGCTGGCTGTGTGACACCGCCTGTGTCTGCCAGTAACAAAATTTGGAAATTATTCATAACAATTTTGACTGTCAGCCCTGCTGTCTGCCACCGTTACTGCTGCTGCCGCGACTGCCTCTGCGACGGTTGTGTTATCAGAGACTTTAATGAGGGTTGCGGCAACATACCGCAAACACAACAACAAGTTAGAGCATAACGCACAGCCGACAAGCGTCACGAAGGCAGTAAGGCAATCCGCAGTCAGCAATCGTCATCGGCAGTGGATGGGCAAGAGGAGAAGCAGACAGTAGGTAAAGCCCAACTTTCAATTGAAATGAGAATCTGTTTATTCGAAAATGTTTACCTTTTAATGAGCGAGGGCAAGCGGCGCTTGTTTTCCGTTACGTTAATAGGACAATGGAGAGACTTGTATTGTCCTCGCTACTAGGATAACAGTAGGCAGCGAGATTTACAACACAATAAAATACTAATACAAAGCGAATTGAGTATAAAAGTGCAAGAAATAAATATATACATATATAAGTAATTTCGAAAATTATTGTGGTTTCTCGGCACTCAGCCAATGCTTGCCTCTAAGTACAAATAAATATGTATTTGCTCTTTGTAAGTGATAATGATGTCCTAATTGCTTATTTCCTACTCACCACTTGGAAAGTAACTTCCTTTGCTGCTGACATTTTATTTGTTTTGATTTTTGTTCTTTGAAAATTTTGCGGCAGGCGAGATGTGACAGCAGTCAAGTAGCATCCGATAACGGAATCCTTGCAAGTGACACATTGGTAAGGACTTCAAAGCACACCTGCGGCGAATTTAATTACATCGCACCAAGGCAACACTGTGTCAGCGAGTATAATAACACGAAGCAACCGAAAAATTACAATTTTTATTTAAGTTTTGAATGAAGCTCCAAATTCTAAGGACTTTTTACACAATTTTGAAATGCTTTCAACCATTGTCGACGCAGTGATTTTGAATATGTTTTGATTATTTAGATTAGTTTTGATGCTAGGTATTCAAAAAAAAATTGAAAATTTTGATAACAGCTAGCAAGTAGATATTATTAGTATTATAATATTGGGTAGTCGAAAAAGTCTTTTCGTATTTGTAATCGAATTTTCACAAATTTTTTTCGTTTATACTAAGAAATAAATATGTTCCATTTTGCGTGCGAACCATTATTGCGCTACACGAACTGATACAGCATCGTCTCACTTAAACTTCACAAATTTAATTTTAAAATATAGCGAATTTATTCATTATTTTCACTCATATTTGAACACCCCGAAATTAAATTTTTAAAATCTCACCCGTCCAACACTATAAGGTGCGTTCCAAAGTAAACAGGAATTTGGTAAAATTTGTGGCGCCATTTATATATCGACTAGTGCGTTAGAATCCTCTGTTTTGATCGATTTTTTTAAAGAAAATAACTTCAAAATTGTTGGAAATGTTTATTATCATTCCAAAGAACATTCTTTGTCATTTATTTTTGAAGATTATCTCTTTCAAATGTTGGCCGCGATTACGTCTCAGATGGACTATTTGTTGAGTCTAATTTTCGATCGACTCGTACAAACAACTAGTATAACTGAGTTATTTGTTCGCATTTTAAACTGAGCTCCCAATTGATCGCTCCTGGCAAGCGTAGTATTATCTCTGCCTTGGGCTCGTTTAGAGATACTCCTGACTCGTTGTCGAAAATATTCCTGTGGTCGGTAAACCAAATTATGGACGAGTGGAGTTGACCTGATAGAGGTTTCTTCAATCCTAGGAGCCGTAAATTTCATTACAACAGTAATTAATATACTATATATACCAGGTTGTTCAAAAAGTTTTGTCGTTGGATAAAAAAATCTAAATTTTATGATTTAAAATACACTTTATTATTCATTATAATCTCCCTGAACAATAATGCACTTGCACCAACGATCCTCCAATCTGTGAATCCCATCCCTGAAGTGAGAATCCGAAAGTTCTGCAAAATACGCTTCAACGGCCGTTATAACCTCTTCATTTGATGAAAAACGCTTGCCACGCATTAATTTTTTGAGTTCTGGAAACAAATGGAAGTCGCTGGGGGCCAAATCTGGTGAAAACGGTGGATGCCCCAACAATTCGAACTTTAATTTTTTTAGCCATTGTCAAAGGTTTTTTTTCTTCTGCAAACTGTGTCTTTTTCACAAACTTTTTCCTTGAACCTAATATTCAGAATTATTTGTTTTAGCAGTTTGCAAGTAATCCACAAACAAAATTCCTCTCGCATCCCAAAAAACTGATGCCATAACCTTCTTGGACGATTTCCGGACACGAACTCGTTGGTGATAGACTCAAGTCTCACCCCTAGTGACGAATCGATGCACAAAATAACTTTGTCCTTTTCAAAACGCTCCAAATGTTGCTGAGATGTCGCATTCGAATGTGTTTTCGTTCCATTGTGCACACAGCTTTCTAAAACCCAAACTTTCACTTAAAATATGGCTCAGACTGCCTAATGAGATGTGTAGAGCCTCCACTAAATCTCTCTCTGTCAATCGACGATCTTCCAAAACCTGTATTTTGGTTTGATTTCTAGTGTTGATACGCTTTCTGGGCGTCTTTCACGTGGATCGTCTTCAAGGCTTGTAGGACCACGTTTAAATTCAGCAACCCATATCTCTACTGTTCTAATTTTAGGTGAACAATAATTATACACTTTTAACATTCGTTTGTGAATTTCTTTTGGAGCTACACCTTCTAAAAATAAGAATTTCATTACTGCACGATATTCAATTTTTTCCATTGTAAAAAAATACTGAGACACTAAATGGCTTGTAAACAAAGAGTGAATTGTTAGATTGAAATGAAACTTTACATACATTCATTTGAAGAGTATACCAACAAAACAAATTTTGGGCTAGTAGCAACGCCCACTCTTATCGAACGACGAAACTTATTGCACGATCTGGTATATATTATATATCCCAAACGCAGCATAACACAGGTGCTACTTCGGACTGAGTAGGCATTTGAGAAGTGAAATCCTGTCTCAACAAATTCTACAAGTCACTCATCATCCCATCACCATCATATTAAAGGCTTTACTGCTTTTATCATCATTACCATTATTAACTAGAGCTATTAAAATACTTTTAACAGATCGAAGTATAAATAAAAGACTTAAAGCCTTTCTACATTCGTTTAATACACTGTAAATAATCTTTGGCGACGACAAGGCTAGCAATGCCGCCTGGCTGTTTGTGTAAATCGCCGATTTCTGTATCCTCCCGTAGTTATTCAGTAGAACTAAACAGGCCTAGAACATAGTGCCTAGTAATGGAAGATGCTAGCTAAGTTAGGTGAACAGCTACAGAAGGTATTATCAAAATAATCCCTTGCCTACACCATATTCCATTTTGGACCCGCCATATAGATTGAGTAATCTCCTCCTGTCCTACTAAACCACTTTTACATTCACGCTTAAAGGGTATTCTCATCTGGAAGTAATTATTGAAAGTCAAATAACTGAAAGTTAATCGTTGGAGGATATAATCTAATTTATTAAGATTTTTATCGGACTGGTTCAGAATTTTGCTATGATCATAAACCTTATGAATACGTCCATGGACAGTTGATGCAAAAGCCTAACAGCGCATCATTTGAACACGACTTTATAGCCACGATACCGCTGCACAACTACCCTCTTAATTTTTTGACCAAACCAGATCTCCATATGTAAAAATTGTTCCAATGATGACCCAATACATCCTCCTCTCCTTCTTCTTCCTTATTGGGGCGTACACTGCTTACGCGATTATAGCCGAGTTTGCAACAATGGTTAGTCTTCCTTTTCACTGTTTGGTGTCAATTGCAGACTCCAAGTGTTCCTCTCCACTTGGTATTTCCAACGGAGTGGAGGTCTTCCTCTTTCTCTGACCCTCCCGGCGGGCACTGCGCCGAATACTCTTAGAGCTGAAGGGTTTTCATTCAGTGCTGCCTGTGTCTCTTATTTCGCTGAACTATATCAAAGTCGTCGAATATCGCATGCAACTCATCGTTCTATCGACAGCGATCGATTCGCTGTTGCCAATGCGCAAAGGACCACAAATCTCCGTCAGAACTTTTTTCTCGAAAACTTGTAGTGCCAACTCATCAGAGTTTGCCATCGTTCATGCCTCTGCACCATATAGCAGGACAGAGATGATGAGTAACTTGCAGAGTTTGGTTTTAATTCGTCGAGTGAGGACCACATACATCCGCATGATCATATTTGGTTTTGGACTAAATTCTTACTGAATTTTCCAAAACATATTATCCCGCAGTCCTCAATTTCTTATTGGGATAATATCATCACATTCCGACGATGACGATAATAGCTTCCTACACACGCCACAGGTTTCAAACTCTACGCCTGCTAAACTTTGCTTTGACACCCGCTGTGATGGATGATCAAAAGGCGAGAAGTAAAGATATTTTGAGATTCCGTTATATCTGACGCCAATGCGCTGGTAATGTGAGTGATTATTATAACACATAAAAAAACATCGAAAATATGATTTTGTGGCACAAAAAGGGTTGCAAGGATATTTGCAGAAAATTGTGAAAAATGTGGCGAAAGGCGATACAACTTGTGCTGACGTTCGCAAATTAATCTCGAAAAACAGCAGACTGATGGATGTGACAATATTGTTTAACCCTTGGCCTATCACACACACACACACATAATTATTTTTAGTTATCAGTTTTTGCGCCTTAAACTGTGCAATTGTATTTATCTAGCTACATGCAACTGTATGTGTTATATGTGTATGTGTTTTTATGTGCATATGCAACACACATTTGCGTTTGGCTGTGATAAATCGCCGGCAATGAGCGTGCAACATGTGTCGGGCAATAAACGCATGGCAACACAAGTGCTTCCATATTCAGCTTCATGTATGTATGTAAGTACATTGGAACACTTCGCACTGCCATTAATGTGCTTTAAAAATCTCAATTTTTAATGTTTAATCCTGTCAAGAGATCATACTTTGCAGTGTGTGTGTGGTATAAAGGTTATTGCCACGCTCCTGTTGCACGTGACCGACTGTCAGTTCACTCATTCAACATACAACGAAGAGAAATGCTCGCAGTCATTTACCGAAGCCAACCGCCCATGGATTTCAATTTGAAAAGAAAAAGTGTGCTTAGCTGAAATTTTCAAAAAAAGCAAAAAAAAAAAAAAAAAGAAATAGCAAAGTGCGAAAAATGTTTATCGTCGCTGTGGCGGAACGTCGTTCGCACAATATGCTTCCTTTATTTATTATTGTTGTTGTTGTTTCCACCACTATTGCAGCAATTGAAAAGCTAATGGATGCTGGCAGTGCCGAGAGATACACTTGTTCGCCCGGACGGCCGTGTTTATGTATGCGTAAGTGTGTGTGTTTGTGTGTACGAACTACATCAGCCATAACCGTCACGCTATCGATGGTGATGGGTCGCAGCACTGACACGCGGCCGGCCAACAAGGGACCACAATTGTGTATGTAGCATTATTGCGGCTGCTGCAGGCAGAGATCATAAGCAACCATTGTCCTGTCGATGATTTAAAATGAAAATTGCCTTTTCCTCTTTGTGGTTAAAAGTTTCCTTCCGGCATAATGGTGAAAAAGTGGAACTTTTAAAACTACGCACTGGCGTTTGATGGACAGACAATGCAAGGCAAAGGCGTGTACATACATAGATAAATCTATCTTTATACTCTCGGAACATGGTGTGCAGAGTATAATAGTTTTGTTCTCATAACGATTGTTTGTATCACTTGAAACTAATCGAGTTAGTTATAGAAATACACATATACCATATATACGAGGTATGACAATTAAGTAATGAGACTGATTCCATAAAAACCGCATATTTAAAAGTTATTCTACAACTCTGCCATCCCCTTCAAAGTAGTCCCCTTGGGCAGCTATACAGCGATTCTCTCGACCTAAAATGGGTTCCTTTGACCACCTATTTCGTTTTAGGAAACAAAAAATAGTCCCAGGGTGACATGTCGGGCGAATAAGGCGGCTGTTCCAAAACGGCGATCCCTTTAGAGGCCAAATACTGGACACGCGGAGGGCGGTGTAGCACGGCGTGTTATCGTGATGAAGGATCCAGTTACGAGGATGTCTGGGCTCACCCTGTTGTCTCGTTTTGGCAATCTTTCGAGTACTTGGTAATAGAAGACTTGATTCACAGTTTTCCCCGGTGGAACGAATTCTTTGTAGACGATTCCGTGGCTATCAAAAAAGGCAATAATCATCTTTTTCACCTTCGAATTGCTCATGCGAGCTTTTTTCGGGCGTGGGGCGCGCGGTGACAACCTAGAAACACCTGGGCACGACTAAGAGCACTATCACCATACACTCTTACAATTTTAGCGTACGTTTCCGAAGCTGTTTCGCCCGATCTGGCGCAAAATTTTATCGCGACACGTTCTCTTGATTTGACGAGCACTATAAACACACGTCTACTCAACTTGGCGCAGCAGGCGAAATAAACAAGCTAGAGCGATGGTACATATATCAACGGAGAGGGGAGGGATGCCGAAAAAAGAGAAAGGGAATCTCAAGGTCACAGGTTTACCACAAGCACGGCAATAAAATCAGTCTCATTACTTAATTGTCAAACCTCGTGTTACTAATCAGGTTAACGAGACGTGAAAAATCCACGTGAAATCCGGGTCCGTCCGTCAGTCTTGTTTTGTTTTTTTCCGAAGGAGAAATCTTCCAAAAATACTGTCAGATTGAATATAGCAGCATCCTTTTTCGGGACCACGCCCAGGCAGGATTAAATAACAATGATAGACTTGCGAAACAGTATGTTTACATACTAAACCCTTATCTCCCGCTGCGTAGCTGGTTTATTCATGTGGCCTTATGCCTCTCTTTGATTCTGAGTTCTTGGACCGTTATTGCGACTCTCTCTCCTTCATTTTAACCCACACCAGCTCTGATCGCAGCATGTGACTCACTATGTTGTCAGGCGCCATTCTTTCGTTTGTTAGTTCTTCTATGGTGGTTCTGTCCATTACATATGTACCTTTAGCTCGAGAAAACGATGTGTTCCTTGTTTTATCCGACATTTCCGCAGAAGGAACGTTCGTCATCGTGGCCAAATTTGTGCAGGTATTCCTTGAAACAGCCATGCTCTGATAAGAACAGCGTTAAGTAGAAGTCTGTCTCACCGTGTTGTCGGTCAACCCAGGCCGGTACATTCTTAATTAGTCTAATTGTCTATCTTCCTTTATCTGCCACATCCCATTGCTTTTTCACTCATCGAAACTTATCTTTCTCTCCTTTTTGCGCTCGTCGAACGTTAGCGGCCTTTTCATGGCTTTTATTTTAGTACAGTAGACTGTATTTAACTCAGATGCTATGATATCCAGATATGATAGCAATCGCTTAGTGCGCATAGGCAACTCTAAAGACCAATGACCTGGACACAGCCTCTGCCTTATTGACATGTGTTTTTTGACACCGATATCAAAGCTGCGTACATAAGCTTTGACTGGTTACCTTTAGCTAGCGGAGCTCTCACATTTTGGATTGGGCCGTCACCACCCAACAACACGGTGTGTACGAAAAGTTTTATCTCTCCAACCTTCGAGACGTCGTCAAAAAACCCTCGATATTTAACTTTACATTCACCTAGAAAATGTTTGATAGTCTCCTCCTCTTCTACCTTCTAACAGCTTCTACAATAGCCGCTATATGTGGTTCCTAGTATAGAGGCATTCCTGCCAATTAGACTGTGATCTGATAGTACCCCTACTAGGGTTCTAATATATATATATCCATTCATGCCACATTTCCCTGCTTGTTAAGCATATAAGGGGTTTGATTCGACCGAAAACTAACTATACCTATTAAGTTTATATGATGATTTTAGATTAGAAATCTGCGGGTATCCAGAGGCATATAAATTCCCTCTTTTTCTAAGTCTAATTGTTGGGTGGTGGCTGTTCTGGTTAATTCATCTGCTTTGCAGTTTCTCGGGATAACACAATGTTCTGAAGCCATTTATATACCGATATATTCCTTGTTATGAGAACACTCCTTGTCACAATTGTATCGATTTTTTTTTTAATTTCCGTGATCTCTGGTTGAATATCTAGTATCTAATTTTGCAGAAAAGACACCACCACCCACACGGTTATTTAGTTTGGAACCATCCTTATCTCATTTCAGTGCCCTTGTCCCACTCGCTGTCGCCCTTTTCCCACTCTACTCTGGCAAGGAAGGCAATATTGGAGACTGAGTTTAGGTTCAGAAAGCTGTGGTAATTCGAATGGGAACTTTATAAGTTTGGCACGAACTTTATACAACCCAAAAGGAAACGTCTGGGACCCTACCAAGTATATATAATTGATCATCGTAACAAGCTGAATCGATTTAACAAAATCCGACTGTCCTTCAGTTTGTGCGTCTGTATATACGTACGTAAGCTTGTCCTCAGTTTTTGAAATATGGATTTCCTGGTTTGTCGGAACCGTCGATATCAGAACACTATACCGTAGAGCTCCCATATAAACTTAACCTTCGGAATAAAGTGCTTGTGTGGAAACCATTGTCATTTGAAAAGACATCTTCCTAAAATTTGGCACACATTATTTTCTAAGGCCATACTGCAATCTAAGAAGAAATTGCTCAGAACAGATCACTATAACAAATAACTACAATACAAACTGGCCATGAAAATCGAGAAAAAGGTCTTTTATACTCCTTCATTCTATAAAAATCTTAGCAAATTGCGATAACACATATAAAATGTTCGGTTATAAACGAACTTAACCCTTCCTTACTCGTTGTAAATAAAAACTTATAAAACAGAAGGTGTATACTTATGTATGTATGTATTTGCAGTGCAGCAGTGGCGATTTCAAGCGTTTTAATGACTTTTAAAGCATTTGTGTAGCATACTTTTAGGTGGAATTCTATCAAGCGTGTTGATGCAATCATTCGGTGTTGCATAAAGTCCCTCCAGGAAAGTTTATTGCAAGCAAATTATTTTTGTCGAATTGCTATTGAATTGATTTTTTTTTTAATATTAGAAGTTCATTTATGTTACATTTGTAGTTTTTATCAATATTATATGTATGTATAATGAAATTTTTTAACTTCATTCGGTATTTTATTATTTATTTAACATATTCGATACATGGAGTAGAATTATCCCCACCAGCAGCAGCATTGTTTTTGCAAACGATGTATTATTTAAGGTAGGCGTACTGATATCTAATTTTCCTCATTTTTTATACCTCGCTACTTTCTAATAAAATATATTATACATACCCTAAATTGAGAAATGTTAACATCAATCAACAAATGAATGTTTTTTGCGAGTGTACCGACTACTATAAATTCTTGCAATTTAATTAGTTCAAGGGCTCTCTTGGCTTCTTTACAATCTTTCTCATACTCCGGTTATTATCTTTATTAAAGTTTTCTTAGCTAACTGAATACATTCAGAAAGAAACTATCAATCAAATATTCGGCAACTGGAAAATCAAAAATTGCATTGTAAGGTAGATTTGTGCCGATTCCACCTACGTATATACATATGCTCCAAAAATCATTTCCACCAAATTTTATAAATTTAATTCAAGCATGGACGTGTATCAATCAGAATAACGAAAAATATTATATTAGTTACACTTGGGTAAATGGACCAGACATTCTTCCTAATTGGCGTAGACACCGCTTACGCGATTATAGCCGAGTTAACAACCGCGCGCCAGTCGTTTGGATATTCCGAGTAAAGCCAGCTCCTTCTCCACTTGGTCCTTCCAAAGGAGTGAAGGTCTTCCTCTTCCTCTACTTCCCCCGGCGGGTACTGCTCCGAATACTTTCAGAACTGGAGTGTTTTCGTCCATTCGGACAACATGACCTAGCCAGCGTAGCCGCTGTCTTTTAATTCGTTGAACTATGTCAATGTCGTCGTATATCTCGTACAGCTTATCGTCCCATCGAATGCGATATTCGCAGTGGCCAACGCGCAAAGGACCATAATTCTTTCGCAGAACTTTTCTCTCGAAAACTCGTAACATCGGCTCATCCGTTGTTGACATCGTTCAAGCCTCTGCACCATATAGCAGGACGGGAATTATGAGCGACTTATAGAGTTTGGTTTTTGTTTGTCGAGAGAGGACTTTGCTTCTCAATTGCCTACTCAGTCCGAAGTAGCACCGGTTGGCAAGAGTTATCCTGCGTTGGATTTCTAGGCTGACATTGTTGGTGGTGTTTACGCTAGTTCCAAGATAGACGAAATTATCTACAACTACAAAGTTATGACTGTCAACAGTGACGTGAGTGCCAAGTCGTGAGTGCAACGACTGTTTGTTTGATGACAGGAGATATTTCGTCTTGTCCTCGTTCACTGCCAGACCCATTTGTTTTGCTTCCTTGTCCAGTCTGGAGAAAGCAGAACTAACGTCGCGGGTGTTTAGGCCGATGATATCAATATCATCGGCATACGCCAGCAGTTGCTCTTATAGAAGATTTAATTCTGCAGCTCGAACTACACATTTTCTCCAGAAACAGATTGAAAAGTCACACGATAGGGAATCGCCTTGTCTGAAACCTCGTTTGGTATCGAACGGCTCGGAGAGGTCCTTCCCGATTCTGACGGAGCTTTTGGTATTGCTCAATGTCAGCTAACACAGCCGTATTAGTTTTGCGGAATACCAAATTCAGACATCGCGGCATAAAGGCAGCTCCAGACATTGCTGTCAGGAAAAAGGTTCAATATCGTCGTTGTAACCCGATTGTATTTTGTAACTTAATTTTCAATGAAAACCAACGCCTCAGGTCATAGATCCGTCTATGCAAGAGATAACTGTAATAAAAATTGAGATGTCTTGATAAAACTTGGTCCACATGTTCTCTGACACCCAACGAGGGTTGGTATTGATTGAAGTATTACATGTTACAGTGTGCAATCAGGCGAAATTAGACTACATCCAATATAACAAAATTTTAAATTCTATCTTATTCTTTCACTTTCCAATATACAAATCAATCAAGAACCATTCAATGTATGCGGACAAAACTTTGCCTTTAAGGTATGCCATCTGACGTCCGAAATTATCCAAGTCGAACCATCTCCGCTTTACTTTAATTGGGAAGTAGCCGCTGCCCCGCTGGTCGATGTCCTCGCAAGAGTGAAGGTTGACATCACCGCCATTCAAGAAATGCGACGGACGGGGCAAGGATTCAGACGAATCAGTCCTTGTGGAAATTACTACAGTGGCCATATAAAGAAGCGCAAATTCGGTGTGCGATTCTAGCCACAATCCGCATCGAAGCGAAGTTCTTTAACATATCGCTGATTCGCGCCCACGCCCTAACAGAAGGTGAGGACGATGTGATCAAAAATGTCTTCTATGAGGCGTTGCAGTGCACCTACAAGTATAAGAGCTACCCCCCCAAGATGGCGGGCTGTTTCACTGAGAAGCGACCAACCAGATCGATCTTGTTGTGATAGACGGAAGACTCGTCTCTAGTATTTTAGACGTGCGTATGCTCCGAGGTCCTGCCATTGACTCGGCCCACTATCTTGTTGCAGCGATGGATACACACCAGCCTCTGTGCAGCGAAAAACGAACGTCAACAAACACAAGGAAGGTTCGACGTCGAGAAGCTGCAATCACAACAGACAACCAACCGAGTGGACTAGACTTTCATTCCAGCTCACTGAGAGCACTCTACGCAGCTACACTTGGAATTCGTCAAACAGCGAAGAGGAAGAACGACTGTAAACTTGGTTATAACCGCGTAAGCGGTGTCTACCGAAATAAAGAAGAAGAATATGGTTTAACATTGAATTTGCATGAAATCGGTTTATATTTTGATCTGAACTTCATATCCCTAACAAGTAAGGAAGGGTTAAGTTCGGATGCAACCGAACATTTTATACTATTGAAACATGCAAGAATCAAAGCTAAACAAAAACTTTAAGGTGTAAAACCAATCATATAGAGTAAAGTCAGCCGGATATTCGAAAATCCTCATTTTAGTTATACAGGCGCTGGGCCTAGTTTTCGTTTAAATTTATCTAATTTAGGCACAAAGATACACTATTATGAATAACACATACCCTCTTATTTTCATTGGGATAACTCACATATTGGGCGATATATGCAGTACAAAGTCACTCGGAAGTTCGAAATTCTTTATATTAAGTATGTGGGGGCTTAGGCAAGTATTGGTCCAATTTAACCCATTTTTGACATGCAGACATACCATTATAAGAGAAGTACTATCCTCGAATTTCAATTATACTCAGACATTGCCGATATTTTCTATCAAAAGTCAACTATAGGTACCGGGGTCTAAATATTCGGGACCTAGGTGCTGGGGGCTTCAAGATTTTTGTTGACTTAAAAATTTTTAGTCATAAGGTGGCACACACTATAGACTTTTTTTGTGAAAAGTTTTATCCCGTTATATTAATTGCTTCTTGATTTTTGTACTGGAAACTGAACGAATCAAGTGGAATTTAAAATAGTGCTATATGGAACGTTTTTGTCTAATTTTGACCATTTTCACAATTTGACATAAGTATGTAAGAAGTACTAAATTTTGTCAAAATCGGTTGGTGGGGTCCCGAGAATTTGGATTTCGCCAAAAAGTGGGCGGTGCCACGTCCATCATCCAATTTTCACACCAGCTTCTATAAAGCTCCCTCATACCATCACGTTGACAAAATTTAATGTATCTGGTGTGTTTATTTATTGGTTAATCGCACTTTTAGTAGTTTTTAACAGTACCGTTATATGGGGAGTCAACGGGGTTATCCTCCGAATTCATCAATTTTCACACTGTCGATAGAAGCTTTTATAAGATTTGCACTCAATAAATTTGATTGTTGTAGCTTAAGTGGTTTAGGAGATATATACTTATTAGAAGGCGGGGCCATGGCCACTTTTTAAAACAATTTTGCCCACAGGTGCCTCTTGCTACTGCGATTTTTTGTACCAAATTACAGCTTTACATCTTAATCTAGTGCTTAGTTATGGCAGGTTTTCAGTTAATGGCGATTTGTGGGCGTGGCAGTGGTCCGATTACGCCCATCTCTGAACTCGAGTGTTTTTTGTACTAAGAAACCCACATACCAAGTTTCATCGAGATACGAGGTATCGTATCTCAATTTCTACTCAAGTCACAGCTTGCACGGACGGACGGATAGACAGACAGTCAACTGGATTTCAACTTCTCTCGTCATCCTGATCAGTTTTAGATGATACGTACAACCTTTAGGTGAAAAAACTTTAATACTATGCAGCAACTGGTTACAAGAGTATAAATAATGTTTTTCGTTTGATTATTGATCATTACTTGGAAAACCCACAATACTAAATATGGTTTTTTTTTTGGAGTGAACTTAAATTATTTCTCATTTCAGTGAATTAGGAAGATTCCCTTTAACTTAAAAGTAGCGATGCAACATCAGCACTGCCCCAATGTTATAATTTTATTAACCGCCAAGTATTACTGCTGCTCCAGCTGAAATACAGTGAACATATCTCCGGCAGCACTTAAGTGGATGAACTCATCTCTTTCTGCATTATTTTGTATAGATGTATTACTCAACACTTCACTAAGTCTATTGATTAAATATTTGTTAATTCTTGAACAGTGTGATTTCATGCTGGTGCAAGACAAGGCTTTTATTACAGACCTTTAATTCTAAGACTATTGTCGATACCATAACCTTGATCTGAATGTATATGGTAGGTAGTCGTTGAGTTTGAAGCAACCTTCGTGAATAATCATTTATTTAGGATAATAAGAAGTAACTTAAAGGCCTTTGTAGATGTACTTCTCGTAGTAGCATCTCTCCTCTCGAAGCTTTTTAATTATACACTTCCTTATTACTACCTTCCTAATGCGTCGCTTCGTTCAATAGTACGAACAAGAGCACATGCCAGGATGCTGACTCCGCCTCAGTACGAGTAAAATATGAGTTATAGGAGCTTTATATTCAGTTCGTGCTCCTCGGCATAGTTCGTAATAAATGATAACAGGGTGACATTGTGTAGGCCTGAAGAATGCTCTACCTTTATACCTTAAACAAAGGTTACTTCCATTTGCCATATGTAGTTTTATTGATCACCAAACTATTTGGTATTTTAACAACTTTATAAGTACGTATGTATGTATGTACATGCACCGGTTTATGACTAAACTATATAAATCACATTATGAAAGTTCTTACTTAAAGCTCAACAACTTAGGAAAGAGGTTTAACTAAACTAAAGGTGAGGTATGAGGGTGGGGATGGAATGCGAGCCGAACATAGCGCTTCCACGATCAGCAGAAATGCAAACTGTTGAATTTTTCACGTTCGTTGCGCACCATATTATTATATTTCCATTTATCCTCTGACGGCGACTTATGGCTGCCCCAATTAGTGGAAGTATTCGAGCTGCTCGATGACCGTTCTTCCATGGTGCATTTGGTAGCTTCGGTAAGTGGCTTACCATTCGTCGCATTCGAGTTTGCTTGATCTGCTGGCGAAATATAACGTTCCGTGCGCTCAGCGTAAACCATTTTAAAAGATGAGAGTTGAGGTTAAAGTGTATCTTCTGTAATAATTTCCTAGGAATTGTCAGATAACCAAATCGTATGAAGCCTACTGAAGTTTTGCTTGACTGCTCGCGTTATCCAAGTAGACCTACTACGAGTTCACGGTACGTGCTGGATCTGTGTTAGAACTTTAAGTTCTAAATTATTGCCGGTATTGCCGGTGCGTGAGCCTTTGCAGACAGCGAGGTTTTTGGACAAGCTGCAAGCACAATGAAAGTACATGACTCTATTATGGAGCGAAATTAATTTGTAATACTTACTGCAAGGTCTTCAGTAGCTTCAGCTTGGTATCCGCGGTCGAGGGTCTCAGCATTGACACCAATCGATCTGACAAATGTTCATCTGTTTAATGTATGTATGTTGTTGAGTGCGGCGACACTATTTTTCCCGTTGGCAATGTGTACAGCGAAAATTTGAACTGCGCAGAAGCGAATGCCTGCCGCGTTTGGTAGTTTAGACAAATTTTTGTTGTACAGAGACTGCTTCGCTGACGCCTTTCTCAGTGGCGCTGTTTCACCTTACTAAAGCGCTCACGTGTATTACAAGGCACTTAAATATTCTCGCCGTGTTGCAGACAGCTGAAAGCGCCAGCTTCCAGACAACTGCAGCGCCAGCGCTGTTCTAAAGTCGTTGAGAGGTGAGTGACGACGAGTGACGGCCAGCTACCAGCCGGGCAACGTATTGTAGGATGACTATAATTTGGTGTTGTTGTATGCGACGCGCCGCAGTTTTTCCATTGAACCAACAAATGCAAATCAGCCACTCGACTGGTTTCGCAGCGAACTCAGCACGAATTGCGGTGGGCGGTCAGAAACAGAGCATTCCGCAGCCAAGAGATACTTTGTAGACGGTTCGACGAAATAACCTGCTGTTGCTAAAGCTGCTGCTGCTGCTGCTGCCAGCCAGTCAACCAACCAAGCAGAGTGCGGGCCATTAGCCAACGACAGGCAATGCAGGTGGATTATTCATACAAATACAACAAAAACACGTGGATTCGGGCAACGGTGGGTCCCAGTCGCTGACAGCATGCGAGGCCCAATTTTTTAGAAACTGCATGGAAATAAATTTACAGTTCTTAGAAAACCAATAATTGCTAAGTATTTCGGGATAACCTCAAATTAAACAATTATATCAAAATATTGTATTTTTAATATCAAATTTAATATTAATATTTCGAAAACTAAATTTTTAATTTTTACTGATATTTTGTAGCTAAGGTCGGGTATAGTTCAGCTGAGCAAGTATGTATACATGTAAGCCAACAGTATTTCGGATAGCTGCTGCATAGAAGGCCCCTTTCGCGCTCACTTTATTATTATTCAGTCGCATGTGATGAAAGTTACCAGTCGCATTGCATCAGCCATTTTCTGACCAATGAATTACCACACGCATGACAAACATATACAAACATTAAATACATATTTACAATAAAAATTCACACATACATACATATATAGAATCGAAATCACAACTTTAAAGCGTGTGAGTTATGCAAAAATTGGTCAAAACCCAATACCAAGGAGAGACAAGTGTAGGGAAACATCACAATCAGACCGTTTCATAAAGAACATATAACAGCTGCTACTATCCACATATATATGTACATATATACATGGTAGACTTTTCTGTCTGTACTTTTAATAATACTAATACGTCATATTGGGGAGTCAATACCCATACAGACATGCCATTTTTATTCCGACATGACAAAATCACCATGGCGCAAAGTATATAAAGACAAACGCCAAAGCCCAGCTTTAATGCAAACATTTACTGACCGTTAGTGGATCCACTGCTCTGCTTTGCTTTACAAAATTTTGAGGCACTTTCGGGCAAAATTCAATAAAAACCATAGACACATCATGTGGACAACTCACAAAATTCAAAAATAAAAGAATAAAAAGAAAAATAAAACAAACAAGGCTCAAGGTAAAATCAAATTATAATAAATTCTGGAAAAATTGTTCATTATTAATAAGCTGGAACTTTGAACTAAATTTTATCTAACCTTTAAAAACTAACTAGACAGCAAAAATATATATATTCGTTCACTTTGAAATCATTTAAGACGAAAAGCTCGAACATTAAATAATTAAAAGTCATAACTCAGCATTAATAGCTTCCACAATCCTATTCTCAGAACCCGAATGTTATTCGTCAGCACTACCTATACCGTTAAATAATTTTTTTTTTTTTTCATCTCAACAGTTTTATTATGCATTTTTCGAAGTTTGTCCTTTTACCCCAAAAATGTGGAAATCGTCTGAAGAAATCGACACCTTTCTCCAAACGGCTTAATTAATAAAATAGTTCCTTACAGTATAGCCTTAACTAAAAAAACTTGTCTCTTTTGTCAGTAAAAATATTTTTTATTTCTTCGGAACATTGGTAATCTACCGAGTGAACTATTTTCGTACATCGCTCAGTACATAGTTTTAAATAATTGTGAAATAAAGCTTTTTTTATACAATATTCAGTACCCTTCTCGGAACTTAATAAGATATCTTAATTAAGGAAACTATGAAAAGAAACAAAAATTGTTTAATGGTTATGAACGCCAATTAGGGTTATTTCTTCATAAAGATGTTTTTTTCACTTCTTCTTTTTCCAAAAATTTCGATAAGACAGTATGCTTCACTAATAAATAATAAATCTTAAGTCTATTTGAAATCAAACAAACTCAAGGTTTTGATTAAGCCGTTTGACAAAGCATTGCTCCTTTCAAGCAGGTCGGATTGGGTATTTCCTTAAAGACGGATATGTAGGCGAATGAAGTATAGTATAGGTATGCTAGAACAAATGCGTTAAGAAAGTAAACAAAAATCAGCTGTTCTTCATAACCGCCAACGTCAAATGTCAATTGAATACGCTAAGATATGCAAAAGTTAAGAGTTGGTCAACCGAATGCTTTGCGGTAGAGGAGGCATTGTCAATCTGTCGCTGTCCATATGAATGCATACATTCAACTCAGTTGTCAGTGGCATACTTCTCCGCTATGGCATCAACGTACCAATTCTGACGTCGCATTTATTGCATAAAATTAGCTAATGGATTTGAATGTTCAGGAAGTTTAAGTTCGAATTTCTTTCTGTTGACTTCTACTTCTTCGTTTACCGTAGAAGCGCAGAGGTCTTTCATTTCGAATGTACCATGCTGAAGTAGATATCGCTGTAAGGCGTTTCCACAGGAATCTCTGTATTTTGTCAACTGGACTGGAAGCCTGCAAGACGTTAGCGACAGCTTTAAGAATACTACTCACTATACCTGTATCAGTTGCATCTTGTGAAAGATCTTTTACAACTCTTTATCATTTATAATAAATTTTGTAAAAAGATTTGTTGAAACATTTTTCTGAATATTAAAAAACAGCGAAGGTCGTTTTGCCGCACCCAAGACGTTGCGCCCGGGGTGACGGCCCCCTTCGCCCCTCCTAGCTTCGCCACTGTCAATATTGAATGAAAAGTTTTGTAATATTATTTGATTTCTATTATCTTAATTAAATATTGTCTTCAAACTCTTGGAGTCTTCTTCTGAAAACTATCTCAAGAACTTCTTTAGATCCTTAATATCAACTCCAAAATACCATTATTATTATCACTTTTAAAGCAGTTTTCTTCACATAAAGGCAAAAGAACTAGTATTTAATAGTCTGTTTTGTTTTTTCTTTACATAAAAATCTTGAGAACAAATCTTGGTTCTTTCCGCAATACTACTCGTATACAATATGACATACTGCATTGATTATTCGTGACTTTATTGCCAAAAACTTGACTCATACCTTTCCGCAAGCACTGTAATCGACTCCGTGTAACTTCTGCCTTTTCAGCAAACTCACGACGTTTTAACGCGATGGAGGAAATAAAAACAGAATGAAAGAGGGTCTTGAAGGCTATGCCACAAAAGACTCTTACGACTGTTTTGAAGGTTCCATAAGCCTTGAAAAACTTGCGTTTTATTGGACTGTAATTACTTTGAAGAAGATGAAACTGTTCTGAATTTTTACTTTCTGAACACAGTAGAAGTTATAACCGCAAAAATAAAAGATATGTCTATAAAGATGGACGAAAACACTCCAACTCTGAAAGTATTCGACGCAGTACCCGCCGGGGGAAGCAGAGGAAGAAGAAGAACTCCACTCCGTTTGAAGGACCATGTGGAGAAAGATCTGGCTTCGCTTGGAATCTCCAATTGTCGCCACCTTGCGAAAAGAAGAAACGACTGGCGCGCTGTTGTTAACTCGGCTATAATCGCGTAAGCGGTTTCCGCGCCAGTAAAGAAGCAGATATAAAGATGGCAAAGAAAGGACTGTTAAATTTCCACGATAAAACTCTTTAGAGAAGAGCAAATACTTACCAAACACAAAGTTCAAAATTAAACCACAGTCAGGATTCGGGCACACGACCAATCGTGTGGTAGACGCGCACAAAAAGCACTCCACAACGACTTACGGCGAACGAATCGCTAAATTTATAATACATTCTTTATAATTAGGCCCTGATAAAACGACCCAATAAACAAATGCACGATGGTGGTCACGTGTTTTAGTACGTCAGAAGAACAACTTTATTAGCATAAACATATATCGAACTAGTTTTTAAAAAATAACCAAAACAAGAAATTAAATCAATGATGTGAAATATATTATATATCTATATAGATGTATGTATATATGTACATATATTACAAAACCACTGAACTAAAAAGTCAACTTTTCTCATTGATGTCAGTATTTCGTGTTCGTGACGTACAGTTTATTTTTCAACGCAAAAAACGCTTTGCAGTAAACAACACGCCCAAAAAAAAGGCCAAGTGATGATTAAGACGGCAAAACTTATCTAACTTGGAAACCAACACTCGATCATTAACTCGTGCAAGCATCTTTCACCTAAAATTGCCGAATCAACGAGACATTCTTGCTAATTAGGAAACCCCTCAACACACGCTTAGGGCAGACAAGACCTAAACAACCTGAAAAACAGTCCCGCTACTTCGTTATTGAGACGAAGCGTCTTTGGACCCGCAACTCGTTGAGTTTCGCACGTAAACTCTTCGTAATTTATGCAAAACGAGAGTTCGTTTAAGCAAAAATAATAATAAACAAGACTAGTTGACAACAGCCGATGTATTTTTAATTTGTTTTGACAAAACAAAACACGCCACGAGCACATGCCCGAGGCCATTGTATAAATCCGGCAACTCAACCACGGCACCAAACAGTTCGTTGAAGAAAGTCAAAGCGTTAATATCGTTTAAAACCTTACGCGTCTGAAACTCAAAATCAAAATATCAACTTGAGCTTAATTAAGCTATCAGCAGATCAACCCAAAACAAGAATTTACAAATTATTCGAAAATATATGTTAGCATTGGAAAATTTTCGAAACCGATGTCAAATAAACTTGTGTGTCAATGAATAACCGCGCAGATACCAAAGCGAAGCTACTTAACAACCTAAGGTAAGTTTGCGACTCACTTCCTTTAGTCCTTTGTTGGATTTCAAGCTTTGAGACTCACTTGCTTTAGTGCCTTCTGGATTTCGAGCTTTGAGACTCACTTGCTTTAGTGCCTTCTTGGATTTTGAGCTTTGAGACTCACTTGCTTTAGTGCCTTCTTGGATTTCCTGCTAATGAATCTCTCACTTTCTTTCTTTTGCAGCCTTTCTAAACATTTATCATCCAAACAAGGCGGCTCACGTACCACCAACTGCGGTAATCGCCTAGAATTTGCATTACTAACGCTGCTACAGAACGTTCCTTGAATCACACGCCACCCAGCACTTCCACACAGACTGAGCATTAAGTTCTACGACTAAGCTCTACAGTTGCTCCTGTTAATAACACGACCCGGCTCATAGGTTAACACGTCGTTAGTTTTTCTAGTACTACAGTTTTTAAGTGAAAAGAAAATTTATTAAACAACAACAAAATGGTCCAAAAACATCGTTCAGTTTCCAAAGCCACCCTCGCCAAGGATGTTAGCCCGATGCGCAACATGACAATCAACAAGCAGGCGCTCGCCTCGAGTCCCGCCAACGGCATGGCACAAAGCTTCGGTGGCCGCTTATGTGTGCCCTCGGCAACATCGAGCAGCTGCAACAGCGCCGACAAATGGAAATACAACAACATGGTGAACAATCAACGCGAACAATTCAACAGTTTGCACTTCTGCTAGGCTCCTAGCGTCCTGGCTCTTCGATAGTGGGTGTACAAAGTCGAGTTCGAAGAACATTTCTCGAAATTTTACTCACTAAATTAGCAAAATCGGCGACGTCGAACATGTTTAGGCACATGACATTCACACATATAAAATATCATCCAAGTTGTTTCTTAGCAGTCCAATAAATTATATATTTTATAGTTAAACATTAGAAATGTGTATAATCGAATGTGTAGGACCTGTTGTGATTTCGCTGGCAATCAATGAATAAGCTGTTATTGACGGCGAGTTTATTTGCATTGCAAATTGAGTGGAAAAATAACAGAAACAACAAGTAAGCAATTCGCAACTAGTTTTAGTTTGGCGAAAGTCTAGTGGCGAGTGAGCAAAATGTTCTGCAGTAAAGCAGAAGTGGAGAATATTTAATTTACTAAAATTCCGCTAGCCACCTCATGCTTTGAAGTGTGCTTTAACCATTGATGAAAGAATGCTTTTTTGAATGAAAATCTTTTGGAAATTAACTAGAATAAGTTCATTTGTTGTTATGGCCTTTCGTTGCAAAAATAGATTCGGCGGAATGCGAATGGACGGTGGAACATTATCTAAGCAAATGCTCAGCCTCCAGCCGGTTGAGATCCCTTCCTATTGGCTTCCACTTAAACACTGGGCACCTTCCGTGTTACCAACGGTCTTTCAGCATTCAGTTGACGGTTCGATATGCATTTTTTCATCCTGAGGCCCCTTTTCGCATAAAATATTTTAGCAACAGCTCATAACTTTAGTATAGAAAAGACGAAATAGACGCTGGAGCCAGCATATTTGCTTCAATTTATGAATTATCTACGCAAAAAAGACTATAGGAGTATTCAGACCGAACTTGTTAATCTGGTAGTTCGGTAGTTGATACTTCGTTAATACACTTAACTGTGAACATATGTACTTTTTGCTGTACATCAGTAGTGGGTGTAAATTTTGTTTCAAAACAGCTGATTCAATTATATTAAATACTAGCAGCCCGTCCCGGCATCGCACGGGGTAGACAATTATTTATTTTTGGAAATTTGGATATAAAACTCTTTTTTTCACAAATATTTTTATTTGTATTAAAAAAATCCCACAGTTATATTTGTATGTAAGTCTATTTATGTTCAACTTCTTTGATGGTTTAAGTGGCTGGCACTTTTGAAAAATTAAAAAATAAAAATAATAATAATCAAAAAATTAAAAAATTAAAAAACAGTAATAAATAATGAATTCAGTCGTTTTACATATAAGTAAATAATAAAATATTAAATAAATATATTAAATAATAATAATAATAATATTCTTTAAAAATTAGCGTATAAAAATATTATAAGTAAAAGTAATAATTACCCAAAAAAAAAAAAGAATAAAATAAAAATACTAATTATGAAAAATTAAAAAATAAAAATAATAATAATCAAAAAATTAAAAAAACAGTAATAAATAATGAATTCAGTCGTTTTACATATAAGTAAATAATAAAATATTAAATAAATATATTAAATAATAATAATAATAATATTCTTTAAAAATTAGCGTATAAAAATATTATAAGTAAAAGTAATAATTACCCAAAAAAATAAAAAAAAGAATAAAATAAAAATACTAATTATGAAAAATTAAAAAATAAAAATAATAATAATCAAAAAATTAAAATAACAGTAATAAATAAAGAATTCAGTCGTTTTACATATAAGTAAATAATAAATTATTAAATAAATATATTAAATAAAAATAATAATAATATTCTTTAAAAATTAGCGTATAAAAATATTATAAGTAAAAGTAATAATTACGAAAAAAAATAAAAATAAATAAAATAAAAATACTAATCGTAATATCTTTTGAATAGAAAGTCCAATTTAAAAACTATTTTATAGGTAGTTAAATGGTCTTGACCATAAAATAATTTATTTGGAGAAGGATTAATATAAACACATAAATAGCATAGGTTGAGTTTGGTTAGCATTTTCATTAATGTTTAAATTGAAAAAAGTTGTTGTAGTGACATAACTACAATAGTTGGACATATGCTACCGCGGAGTTTTTTGTAGATATTATGATGTTCTTCAATATTGTTGTACATTATTTTGTTCTATCGCTAATAGTTTCGGCAGCGCATTCGGCGAAAGACATTTTAAGACTCATTTTTCTACTCCTTCGGTTACATTGTTCAAATTTTTTTCAAAGCTCCCTAATTTTTTTTTTTCAAAATGAAATGTAGCTTATGTCAAATTGGAAGAATGTAGCATTCTATTGGTGAAAGAATTTTTTAAATCGGGCCAGTACTTTTTGAGCCTATTCATTACAAACATACAAACATACAAAAATAGATACACATCTTTTCTCTTTGTAATATTAGTATAGACTTAATTTTGAAAAATTTGTCAAAAAATAATTTGTAGTAGACAGCAAATGCATTTTTTCGCAATGAATTAAATTAACTTTCGCGGCAACAACGCAAATAAAACAGCTGAGTAATGTTACCAAATAATCTGTTAATTTTACAAAAACAAAGCCCACGTAAAAACTACCGAGTAACGACTAACGAATTAACAAAGCTGGTCTGAATACCCGTTAAATGAATAAAGAAGATTAGCACTGCTCCATCTCTATTAATGAACTAAAAAGTTGTTCGTGATTTCCGTCGTTAATCCCAAAACATTTCTCTTCATTAAACTAATGCCTTATAACTTGAAATCCGTTTGTAACCACATACATACCTACCATATGTCTTGGCACTGTCACGTGCATTGCAGAGACAACCTCGTCACGTGTCGCATCTTATGCGTATCAGTGCAGATTTTTCTACCGTTATGCTTTTTTCTTTTATGTTTTTTTTTTTTTTTTTGGAGAAAGCCAATCCAGCACGCGATTTCGCTTCTCCACCAAAATGGCTGACGACACCACAAAGCGCACGCACGCCTGCAAAGTGCAAGCAAATAGCACAATAACAATTGTGCATACTATACACACACACATTCATTTGTACCATATACATGTATGTACATATGTGCACATTCGATGCGTGTATGTGCCTGTGCATGCAGAAATTTTGCAAATAAATTTTCACTTTGTTGTCATTTTTTTTCCAACTGCCACATGAATCTTTGCCAAATTAAATTATTACATTGTACGCGCATTATTGTAATTGTTGTTGTGCATTTTATTTTGCAAATCCGCAAAATGGCGAACGCCGCTCATATTTCATTGTTAGTCGGTGTTATTGATGTCACATTTTGCATTGTGCTGAAGCCACAAATTGTATGCAGATTATAAGAGTCACACACACATAACCACATACAAATAGTCGTACAAACATACTGACATGTAAGCACATATGTACATACAAGTATATATACAGTAATACACATACAGGTATGTATACAAGTATATACAGGAGCATTCATATCCATAGGCCCACAGTGATTCATACGATTTCCCCACCTTCGGAAGTTTCACCTTATGATTATATATAGACACAAACATACATATATAAATACTACATAACCATAAATTATTTTGGAATTAAACCAAAAGTCACATTTATTCACATTACAAAAAATTGAGTTTGGCTTTACAAAAGCGCATAACCACAAGCGTAAACATAAACATAAGGTCTGTTAGTTACATGGGGTCTAAGGCGAGTTTTTATCCGATTTTATTCATTCTAAGCACAAATATGTACCGTTGTAAGAAAAACACGATCTATTAATTATGGTCTCGCAACAAAGTTGCTAAGGAGAGTATTATAGTTTTGTTCACATAACGGTTGTTTGTAAGTCAGGGTGACGAGTAGAGTTGAAATTCGGATGTCTGTCTTGCCGTCCGTCCGTCCGTCCGTGCAAGCTGTAACTTGAGTAAAAATTGAGATATCTTGATGAAACTTGATACACGTTAAGGTTAAGTTCGAAGATGGGCAAAATCGGCTCACTGCCACGCCCACAAAATGGCGAAAACCGAAATAAAGACCGTAAATAAAGATATTTAAGTGAAATTTGGCACAAAGGATCGCATTAGGGAGGGGCATATTTGGACGTAATTTTTTTGGAAAAGTGGACGTGGCCCCGCCCCCTACTAAGTTTTTTGTACATATCTCGGAAACTACTATAGCTACGTCAACCAGACTCTATAGAGTTATTTCCTTCAGGCATTTCCATATACAGTTCAAAAATGGAAGAAATCGTATAATAATCACGCCCACCTCCCATACAAAGGTTATGTTGAAAATCACTAAAAGTGCGTTAACTGACTAACAAAAACCGTCAGAAACACTAAATTTTACGGAAGAAATGGCAGAAGGAAGCTGCACCCAGACTTTTTTTTAAATTGAAAATGGGCGTAGCGTCATCCACTTATGGACTAATTAATTTTATAGCAAAATAAAAAAGTATGTAAATGACGGATAATGAAATCTCGATTATCACTTTATCATGCGAGAGTATAAAATGTTCGGTGACACCTGAACTTAGCCCTTCCTTACTTGTTTTATATTTTATATTAAAGTTGTAAGTTGTTCGAAAATCTTTATATCACAAGTAGATATACGGAAGCTAAAGGAAGTATTGACCGCATTCAACCCATTTGTAGCACACAGTCATACTACTATCAGAAAAGAATTCTCTCTGAATTCCGCATATAAATTTCATCATGGAAAGACTTACGCGCATTTTATGACCAACGTAATAGACCTATTGAGCGTACTACTCGCAGCACCGTCACGCATATAGTGAATAAACCACGTTCAGCACGCCGTGAAGAAAATAGAGCAGCCATAGTTTTGAGTTTACACGAATACTAGGGATAGTAGATTCGGCGCCGTTCGCAGCAACTCGGACTGACGTATATAACGACTTGCTGCATTTTACGTCGAAGTCTCAAATTGAAAGCGTACACAATACAACTTGTATAGAACTAAAGCCGCTCAGCCTGCCCAAGCGACATGGCTTCGCTCTATAAGCTCTTAAAAAATTCTAAGAAGACACGACGTTTTCAAGCCAAATTTTGTCCAGCGATGTGGCCTATTTCTGGCCCAATGAGTCTGTACACAATAAAAATGACTGCGTTTGGAACGAAAAGCAACCTGAAGAGATTCAAGAGCTGTCGTTTCATCTAGAAAAACAATGTTTTGTGTGGTTGAATCATCGGTCAATTGGAGAGAGAACTGCGAAATGGATCCCCCTTTATATGTAGGTACACTATTATACTAAATTACATATTATCATAACATGGAATAAGTTTCACATTGGACTCATAGTCGAGACCTGTTCCATTTTATAGTTTCGGAGATTTAATAGAGTGAGTTGTACTCTTAAAATGAAACCAATTTTGAGGGTTCTTGAGCAGTTAATAAACATCCTTCGCAGACCAAAATGTTTGTAGTTTTTGTAGCACCATAGAATATAGTCGATATGACTTGGCAGAAACTAAAAAATAGTAATAATTTTAAAAGTAATGGCTCTATGTATTGATACACTTCCAACCGGAGCTGCTTAGGGTGACCATCACTAATATTTGAAGAACCAGCTAAATTCAATAGTAAATACACATAGATAAAAATAGTTTTATAGTCAACAGGTTGAAGAAACGTTTCATCCAAAAACTCTGTGTACTCGGAGCATCGATGATCAGATTACGATTTTGGTTCGTAAATGAGAAAGTTCCGATTTTGAAACCTTCTGTAAGTCGGCGCATCTTTTCGTAAAATTTACCCCTATCACCCAGCTGCTCAAGCTGTTCATACTCACGCAATTTTTCCTTTTTCTTTTATCGTCTACAAATGCGTCTCGCTTCCCACTTCAGCTCTTTGTATCTATCCCATCCCGCTCGTGTTGTGGTCGATCGTAACGTTGCGAAGTAGGCAGTCTGTTTTCTCTCCGCTGTGACACGGCACTCCTCGTCGTACCAGCTGTTCTTTTGTATACTCCGAAAACCATTGGTTTTGGTTGCAGCTATACGTAAGCACCTTGAGATGCCGTTCCTTTATATCGGCGCTGGTTAGTGCTCTCAGATAGCCAGAGTGCAAGCCAAGTAGAAAACTGCTCGACTGTCTGTTGTGATTGCATCTTTCAATTTTCAACGTCGAACATTTTTTGTGACTGTTGACAAACGTTCTTTGCTACACAGAAATGGGCGCGTGTTTTCCCTGCAAAATAGTGAACCGAGTCGATATTTGCACTTAGAACATACACACGTTTAGAACACTGGATACCTAGTCTTCCGCTTATCACAACATAATGGTTGCGCTATTTTCGATCCGGAGACAGCAAAAAATCTTGATGCCGGAAGTCTATCAGCATCTGCCCGTTTTGAATGTTTTGTTATGGAGGCTGAATTTTCAAACTGTCGAAACACCTTTACCCAAATCACCAAAATCGCTTAGCAGGTTTTTGAGATCATGGTGGAAGCAGTTCTCATTTTAAACACTTATAGTCACAGCGTCCTTCTAAACCCATCGTGGGACGTAGGCCCAAATCAGCAATATGTTGAAGAACTTCTTTTTGATGCGAAATTCACGAAAAATCCAACACCGAATTTGCGCCTTATCATCCGAAACTTCTCTTGATTTTTCGCAGAGGCCGGTTTTTTGTGGTAGATTCCAAACCTTATGCACAATCACAGGATGTTCGCCTTGTCACATTAACTCGGCTCCAAAGTTTTCCAGGGAGATACTTACCAAATGTAAAATTATGATTTTGGTAGATATTTTGGGTATGAAACGCGCTCTTGCTCGACTAGCCCCGATATAACTAATTTTTTTCAAGTACCATAATCAGGTCTCTTTGGACATGCTTGATCGTGCGAAACTCACATTCATGGGCAGCATTATAACTACAGATGAGACATGGGTTTAAGAGTTTGACAAGCAAACAAGTCAACAATTATCGGAGTGGAGGGAAAAAACGAGCCGAAACCAAAAAAACCACGCCAAATCCGCTAAAAAATCAAGGCGATGGTCATTGTTCTTTCGATATTCGTGGTTTGCTTTGGTGCATCACGAATTTGTTCTGAAGGGACAGACGGTCAAAAATTAGTTATATTTGGCCGTATTGAGACGTTTGCGTGAGAACATCCGTCGGAAAAGGCCGGAATTGTGGAAGAAGAATGAACTATAGAATATTCTAACCTGTTTACTCTCTCATACATATATATTTACAACCAGATCTACCATATAATTTACATTACAATGTATATATACAGCATCTGTTATCTACAATTACAACGCTACTTTTACCGGTCCATTAATTTCCTTACGTGATTATATTATACTTGCCCAGCAAAGCACGTTAATTTAATGAATATTAGTTTGTTTTGATTTTATGCAAATTTTTGTACGTCAGCTTAAATTTGTCTTTATTGATTTCAAAAACATATGCATGTACATGTGTTTATTGTATTACGAGGGATTCCGAAGACGGTGCGGTGAACGTGAATGAACCAGTTATTACGCTTATTCGTATAAAGTAGCACGGCTTACCGGCTCAGTTGAAACCAAGCGTATCCAAATTTGCAAGTATGAGATATTGGTTTCACGTACAGTGATTCACACGTCTAACCAGCTGAGTGCATTGCCAATGATGACACCATTCAATTATAAAATTAACATCTTAAAGAAAGGAAAAATCTTCTATTTTATTTTTGGAGATTTAATATTAGTAAAGAATTATAAAATTAAAATCTTAAAAAAGTACATATGAATACATCAAAAAAAGGAAAAACGTTTTATTTTATTTTTTTAGAGAAATAACTCGCAAGATAGAAAATTCGTTCCACACAACTAACCGGAAAATTGCAGAAAATATGCTCGTTGTTAAATTCTACTTGAATAAACACTGAATATTCTCTTCTGCATGTTAATAGTTCTAGGTCGGTCTGTGATTAAGCAATTATTCAGTTATAGGCGCAAAGGAAAAATTATTAAAAATATTTCGAAAATTGCGAAGAAGAGTACTTCAACAGTCTATGATTAAAAAAAATTTTTAAAGCAAAGTAGGATTAATAGCATTAGTAGAGCTGGCCAAGGAAAGAAGCCCAAGAACCGAAGAAAAGTTTGTACTGACAAATGTTGAAAAATATTATTTCCCTCGGCGAAAAATGTTAAATAGATATTAAAAAGGAAAAAAGGAAGAGGGTTTCAGCTGGAACAATTCGGCAAACACTTAGAAGTTTCGATTTACACGGCAGAGCAGTTGTAAAACAGTCGTACTTATCCCAAAAGAGAGAAAGAAAAGGATAACATTTACGAAATTTCATACAGAAAGGCCGCAGGAGTTTTTCAAAGAGTAAGGGCCGAATTCACAATTATACCATTTTTAAACTGAAATGTTAACTATTGGTTAACTAGTACTGAGTACGAGGGCTGCAATATATATTTCTGGCCGAATAATGAAAATAGGAATATTTATCAACGAATGTTTTTATAGTTTTTCAGAAAATTCTCCATCAAGATTTATACACTTTTGCATGCGCTCAAACCAATTTTCGAAACACTTTTTCCACTTCGATTGAGACACCTCTAAAACATGGTTTTTGAATGCTTCAACAGCATTTTGGTGAAAATCGTTGACCACGCATTATTTTCTTGATGTGTGGGAATATAAAGAAGTCATTAGGTGCCAAGTCAGGGCTGTACGGCGGATGACCCATCAATTCGACGTTTTGGCCGGTCAAAAAGGCGCTGGTTTGAGCCGATGTATGAGAGCTCGCATTGTCATGATGCACAATGATTCGTCTTCTCTTGTTCGTTTTTCGAATTTCTCCGAAGACTTCAGGCAAAAAAATGGTGGTGTACCACTCAGAATTGACCGTCCTACGTTGCTCAAGCGGAACAGTCGCCACATGACCAGTTTTGACGAAGAAACAGGCGACCATTTGCTTCGAAGTGCTTCTTCCACGAACAACTTTCGTTGGATTTGGCCCGTCTTGGAAGACCCACACGGTCGATTGCTGTTTTGTTTCGGGCTCATACGCATAGATCCATGATTCGTCACCTGTAACGATCTTACAAACGTCTTTTCAAGCATCACGATCGTATTTTTTCAGCATTTCTTTACGCCAATCCACACGAGCCTTTTTTTGAGCGATTGTCAAATTGTGCGGGATCCAACGATAATAAAGTTGGGAAAAATGATCGCACGAAAATATTCACGAGTTAATTCCATTCTTTGGCCGAGATGAATTTTTTAATTCCCTGTAAATAAAACAATTCACGATTAAATGACAAAACGTTCTGAGTGATGTTATGCTAAGAAATGTCAAACCTTCCAATGGAAATGTTAGATTGCACCTGGCAACACTTAGTGTTGCCTAGGCCAGAAATATATATAGCAGTCTACGTATTCACAAAGTGGAGTTTAAAAAACAAGGGGGAAAAAGTTTGAACAAATGTCCTCGATGTGGACATCACTTAATATCAGACCCAATATTATATTCTCCAGACATTTTAACAAATTATCAATGAAAGAAATTGTCAATTAGATAGTTAACTAAGCACTGGTCATAAAAAGTAGTTGGTTAAGCCGTTGGTATTGATTAACTAATCACTGTGAATTCGCCCCTAAATGACATAATTTTTATTCGGTATCATTTTTTCTCTTTCAAGTACTATTTTTTCTTTTTCTTCGCTTTTTAAGTAAGGCTGTATGCAATTTTCATAGATTTTTTAATATATACCATCTATAAAGTCTTACTTAAAAAGTCGAATATCTCGAGAATTATTAATGATAGCGTTTTTGACTTCGAACCTTTTTTATAGCAAATAAAATTTCCTACAAATTTATCATTTAAATTTTTTCTATAGTCATTTACGAGATATATACAAAAAAAAATGCGAGATTCTTGGAAAAATCAAGTTTAGAGCCCCATACTACCTCGCCGGTCTGAGTTACGACTTTGTTGCACTGGACACTTTTGTAGAGTGAACAATTCTGAGAAATATACGTCTAAAGTCAAAACGATGCCATAAAATATCTCTGATCTGTAGGAATTTAAGGTATTTCCAAGAAAATTTCGTGACGGGACTGAAAAAAATTAATAGTTCAATAAAAAAAGCATCCTAATATATATATATACTATATAATTCTTAACTGGCATACACATAAGGTTTGTTGGAAAAACAAAAATCATTATAAGTAGTATATGGACGTTGGGATAGTATCGACCCGATTTTATCTATTTTTACCAATACCACACACTATTAACATGTCCCATACTAAAAACCCAAATATATAGAATAAAGACCGGCGGATTTTCGAAAATCCTGATATTAGTTATACAGGGGCTAGGTCAAGTATCCGGTCAAATTTATATATTTTAGACAAAAAGAAAAACTGTTATGAGTGAAAAACGTTCTCTCATTTTGATTGAGATAACTCAACTCACATATTGGCCGACATACTACTGTGCCCAAAAAATAAGGTGTATTTATTTTGAAAATTCTTTATTTATTCTTCCAAATCAATTTCATCCCCTTCAAAGTGATCCCCTCCCGATGCAATGCACTTATGCCAGCGGATTTTCCAATCTTCGAAACACTGATTGTAGTCACTTTCCGGAATGGCCTTCAGTTCTGTCTTCGCTGCGGCTTGAATCTCCTCTATCGTATAAAAACGGTGTCCCCGGAGCGGTCTTTTGAGCTTGGTGAACATCCAGAAATCGCACGGCGCCAGATCAGGTGAATACCGTGGTTACAGAACGATATGGGTTGAGTTTTTGGCGAAATGATCACGAATTACGAGGGCAGTGGATGGTGCATTATCGTGGTGTAAAAACCAAGAATTGTCTTTCCACAATTCCGGCCTTTTAGGCGAATAGCGTTACGCAAACGACGTATAACGTTCAAATAATATTCGGAATAATAAAGGAATTCATAATGCACAACACCACGATAATCGAAGAAAACAGTCAACATGACCTTGATTTTTGAGCGATTTTGGCGTGATTTTTTTGGTCTCGGCTCTCTTTTGGCACGATATTCGCTCGACTGATCGGTTGTTTCGGGGTCGTAAGCATAGATCCAAGTCTCATCGTCAGTTATAATGCGTTTCATGACACCCTGGTTGTCGGAAAGCATCGTTTCACACACTTCAACGCGACGCCTTTTTTCCAAAAAATTCAATGTTTTCGGTACCAGTCGAGATTTGACGTGCTTGAGGCCCAAAACATCCTTCAAAATGGTATTGGCTGAGCCTTTCGATAAGCCAACTTCATCAGCAAGGTCTCTAATTGTTAATCGACGGTTTTTCAACACCAAACCTTTGATTAGTTGAAAGTAAGCTTCTTCGGTTGAGGTTGATGGTCGCCCTGGACGCTCTTCATCTTCGACACGTTCACAGCCGGCTTGGAACCCACTACACCACTTGTAAACATTTTTCTTAGATATAGCCTCATCACCAACGGCTTTCTGCACCATCCTCAACGTATCCGCAGCATAAAATTGATTCCGTAAACAAAATTTAATGCAAATTCTTTGCTCAACGGATTTCGACATCGCAAAACACGAAAAACTCAATTTTAGCAGCTCACAAAACGACACGTATCTCAAATACTAATGAATATTTTGACATGAAATTTGACATAAATCTGACTGACAGTGCTACCAACCTCAAAAAAAAAAAATAATAATTCTCCAAATCCTTCGACGCGCGCAGTTTAAATTCAAATGCCATTATTTTTTGGGCGCAGCAGTATAATATGTGGTATATAGTCATCGGAAGTCCGAACATCTTTATATTAGTTATATCGAGGCTAAGGAAAGTATTGGTCCCATTCAACCCATTTTTGACATACAGACATATCATATTGTCAGATAAAGATAGCCCCTGAATTATATATTTTAAGCATTAACCGATATTTTCGATTAAAAGTACGAAGAGAAGCCTGTGCGGAAGTTACCGAGACTATTAAGTCGTGACCGACTGAAGCGCTAAACCTAAATAGATCCGACTATATCCTTTAAGTTTTTTATTTCAATCGTCACTTTGGGGTGACTACCTCTATCTATACCGTCGGATTCGAAATGGACTGCGGAGTAGGTATATTCTTCAAATAAATCACTAATAGATTTATTACTAAAGTATTGATATTTAATAAATTTTAAATTGATTTTAGGCTTGTATAATCTTGTGTCATCTTTTACAGTATTCACTGCAATATTCCTTTTATAAAAAAATATTTTTTTAAAGCAGCAAAATCGGGAAATAGCTCTTCCCGTTCTTTGTCATGGTGCTTATTAAAAATAATCCCTTTTCTCAATTCAATTAATGGACAATCTGTTACACTGCCTTCACACGCTTTCATAAAATCCTACCACATCCATCTCGGCCATGGCCATCTATTATCTCCCGTTGCGCCTTGTGTTTGTGCCTTGTAATGCCCTTAAATTAAAATGTTCATAACACAATTTTCCAAACAACACAATTTGCAATGAACGATTTTAACGCTGTGATTCGGAAGCAATCATATCGGTCGGTGGGTTGGCGAGATGCCGTGGTGGCGAGCTGGCGAAGAAACGTCCGGGCGTCAGCAGTCATTAAATTATCACACATTTAACATCAAAACAATTGAAAAGTAGCATAACTCACTGGATGCTGTCGAGCATATGCTATGCTGAATAAGCTGTAAATGAGCCATAAACCGTCCCGGTAAGAATAGACATTCACTGAGCACATCACCACTGTTAGTACAGTAGTACCGTGCTCTAAACAATTCCGACTGACATTCGTACATTCGCTGCCCTTGCTGTCTTTCCGTTGTCTGCGAGCGCTACACTTGCTCAACCACCCCGCTTGCCACACCCACCATACCGCAACTGTTCATCCACTTCAATTCACACACAATCGCATTACAGACCACTTTAGAACTCGAAAAAATCTGGTCTTCGCCGTGGCAAATGACTCTGAGACGCATTACAAGTCAAGAACATGGTTATTACATCAGAATAAACTGAGGTTCTCGCCAATACCGTTATTGTCACTGCTTCCCCTTTGGACGTCACTTGACGCGCAAGATGCTGTAACATACATACATATTTACAATGGTCTGTAGTGTGGGCAAATTACTTCGGTGTTGAACGGCTGAGGGTTGCAGTCCACATTCATGCAGAGGGTGCAGAGGTCAGAGAGGATGTTGTTATGTTTGCAATGATGTTGTAAAGCTGTTGATGATGATTATGACAGCGTGACAACAGTGTGCCGACGCACGACTCCATATGGAATATAGAATCCGATAAATGCTATGTGCATTTATAGCCGACAGTGGTGTGTGATTGTATTAAGTTTGCCACGATGTTTGTACCACTCAAAAGAAAACGACGTAGATCCATAGTCCATCAATTTTTGACATATCCAACTGAGATTTTTTACCGTTCCTTACCTCTCCAAGGAGCTGTTTACTTGTTGGAATCGTCGATATCGAACCACTACGGCCCATAGATGCCATTCAAACTGGTCGACCCTTCTTGTATGGAAACCTTTTTTATGTGATAAGATATCTTCGCAATATCCGGCATAGATTATGATCATAAGCTTCGCTGCAATCTTCGAGAAATCGGTCAACTATAGTCTACAGTTGCGATACAAAGTGATCGACACTTGTGAAGGGCTTCAGTGGAGCCGAAGTTACCGTTTCTTGTTTTTAACATAACTTTCCAACTATCACACACTGTAAAGACTACACACCCCCACCCGGATTATACGCGCATCATTACGTGTAATTTAGTTTTTGTTTTACCGTAATTCATTGAATCCAACATCAAACGTAACAATCGACTGTCGACTAATATTGCCCACACTTCGAACTGCTGCACATATGATTCGTCCGCATGTGTATGAATGTGTGTGCGAGTGTGTAGTTAGGTCAATAGTAATACTGATACGATTGTGTCCCACATTGCGTCTAGCAACAATTTCTTGGCACTCATAATGGTAACAGCACCGTCACCACTGCCGCCCGTATAACCGACGCCGACACACTCAATGACTCGCCACATTTGCGATTTGCAATTTAAGGCAAAGTGACGATAAATCATAAACGAAACATCAATTCCAGCACTTGACCCCTGCTGGCGTAATATCGAGAACGTAAACTTCGATTTATCGAGTGTGTGTGTGTGTGTGTGTGTGTGTGTGTGTGTGTGTGTGTGTGTGTGTGTGTAGAAGTTTATGTGGTCACAAGGATGCCGTCGAGAATGTTTGTGGGTTTGTAAAGCGTGTGTACTTGTGGCCAGAAGTGGAATTATGGCAATATTGCCAGCTCACTTTACCGTTGTACTCACATTAATTTACATACAAATGTCGGTATTTCCTTACAAACATTTACGTGTATGTATGCAGGTATGTTCTCTTCAATGGAACATTCGAAGAACTTTTCTTGGATTGGCTGCATCACGGCCTCAATCAAAAGTTCCAATTGATTGTTTGCGAGAATGTGGTATTTCCAGCAGATTATGCAATACAAAAAAAACAAATTCACCATGTACACAAGTAGCTAAGTAGGCAGGGTGGACTTAGAGAAAGTAAGAAAGAACTAAGTTTAGTCTCATTCCAACATTAGATACACGCGCAATGTGTTACAATTAAAGGTGCCTGATATATTTACATACTTGGAGGTATCTGTAAAGCTTTTAAGTAAGAAACTTTTGAATTTATATAATACGAGGGCTGCTATATATATTTCTGGCCTAATAATGAAAATAGGCATATTTATCAACGAAATTTTTTTTTTTTTTTTTTTTTTTTTTTTTTTTTTTGTTGGATTTGGACCCACACGGTCGATTGCTGTTTTGTTTCGGGCTCATACGCATAGATCCATGATTCGTCACCGGTGACGATCTTATAAACGTCTTTTGAAGCACCGCGATCGTATTTTTTCAGCATTTCTTTACACCATCCACACGAGCCTCTTTTTGAGTGATTGTCAAATTGTGCGGGATCCAACGAGAACAAACCTTTTCTACAGCCAGGTGTTCATGCAATGTCGTATGTATGCTGGTGGGAGAAATGTATAGGCATGCCTGTATCTGAAGGTATGTTACATGACGGTCTTGCATTATCAGTTCACGTACGTCATCGATGTTTTCTGGCACAACAGCTGTTATTGGACGACCTTCATGGAATTCGTCTTTGAGCGAGCTACGGCCGCGATTGAATTCGTTGTAACAGTTTTTCACAGTGCTATAGGATGGTGCTTCATAGCCATACAAAGATTTTAGTTCATCGATGCACTCTTGTCGTGATAATCCATGTCGAAAGTTGTGAAAAATGATCGCACGAAAATGTTCACGAGTTAATTCCATTTTATGGCCGAGATGAATTTTTTAATTCCCTGTAAATAAAACAATTCACGATTAAATGACAAAACGTTCTGAGTGATGTTATGCTAAAAAATGTCAAACTTTCCAATGGAAATGTCAGATTGCACCTGGCAACACTTAGTGTTACCTAGTCCAGAAATATATATAACAACCTATGTATTGAGAGTGGGCGCTGCAGTTATCCAATTTCATCTATTTGCAAACTGGTTCAAGAAAACCACATAAAATTTTTGAACTACATTAGGTTCAAATCGGTCTAATAACTTTCGAGATACGCCTTATACCACATGTGGGTTCAACCTTAGTACAGATTACTATTGACAATTTTGAAATTTATATTATTTACAAGAACTTGATTTTAATCGTATTCTTTGTATAACAGCTATGTATATGTTTTAGAAGTCCGATATCGGCGGTTTCAAAAACAATGTACAATTTCTGGTGATGAAAAGGACGTGTGCAAGATCTCGAAATCCGTGATACTTCTTGTTTTTTATTGGCGTATAGCCGAGTTTCCACCTTGTCTTTCCTATAAAGTGAGAGCTTTTCTCTTCCCCCCGCGGATACTACGTTGAATACTCTCAGAGCTGCTTTTCATCTATTCGGACGACATGACCTAGCCAGCGTAGCCGCTGTCTATCAATTCGTTAAACTATGTCAATGTCGTTATACATATATCTTGTTCCATCGACTACCGTATTTGCCGTTGCCATTGGACAAAGGAGCATAAATATTTCGGGCTCCTTAATTAGGGAAAGTGGTTGTTCCCAAGAAAATAAACAGAAATTTACAGAAGAATAATGTTTCTAGTTACAGATTAGCGTTGTACTCAGATACGTCGATTTTTCTTTTGGCGAAGCATGCATACGAGAAGACTTTGCATCTTTTTTGGACGCATTCGGTAAACTTTCGAAGAATACTCTCGAGGAGGGCACAGAATCAGAAGAAAGCGAGGATGATGATGGATTAATGGCTTACAGGACTGCTGGAAAAAATGACCTAACCGATGAAGAATTGTCTCTAAGTGGATCTGCCATCGGGGGGATTGTTCTTGGAGACATGAATAAAATTAATCTCCGAATGGAGAAATGCGCTTCGATAGGGACTGATGGATGTGAGGTCATGCTGTCAGATATCGGAGCGGTAAACGAAATTTGGAAAGAAGAAAAAAATGCTGTCATGACTCCGTTTTTCTCACACAAACTCAATAACAATATTTCAAAGTCAGTGATAGTACGATTAATCGTAAACGTTGCCAGTGCCATACGAGAAGTCGACAAATTCTTCAAGAACTCATTTCCAAAACGTGTGTTAGCAAAGATACTTGGTGAAAAAATTGTCCAGTTGTGTGAAACAAGATGGGTAGAGAGGCACGATGCTGTCCTTCAATTTGTTGCGAAGTTACCGTTGATAATCGAAGCTCTGTCAAAAATCAGTGAGTGGAAGAACAGAGAAACAGCAGGCAAAGCAACAATTCTCAAATCGGCTTTGTGCAAGTTCGAATTTATCGTCGAGCTCTTATTTCTCAGCGACATTCTATCGGTCACCCATTCGCTCAGCGTAGTTCTTCAAAAGGAAGCAATTGATTTGGCGAAGGCATCAAAAATGATTGGGACGTTGCTTGCCACGTTGGAAAAAAAGAGGGAAAAAGTTGATGAAATATTCCGATTGATTTATTCAGAAGCCAAGAAAATGGCGGAAAAACTCGATGTTGACAAAGCGAAACCGAGAACATGTGGTGGACAAACGAAACGCGAAAATTACGACGTGAAAACTTGCGAAGATTACTACAGGGTCTCTGTCTAAATACCTCTGCTGGATACCATCAAAGAAGATTTGAAAGCTCGTTTTTCACAAGAAGTTTTCTATGGTTACCAATTGAGTGTGGTGCTCCCATAAAAAGCAAGTCTTTCAAAAGAAAACGAAATCGATGATCTAATCGGATGCTTGATAGAAAGATTCGAGAATCTTCTGGATGATGAAAAAAGCGTACAAAAATTAATATTCAAAGGTGAGTTAAGCTACTAATAATGTCACTGGCAGCAGCAACAAAAGATTGAAGACAGCGAAATTCCAACTTCTGCACTGGAAACATTCAGAAAATGTGATGTCGACATACTCCCTACACCACACCTATCTCCGAGTATTCTGTACACTTCCCGTAACAAACGCGAGCTCCGAACGTTTTCTTTCTCTTATCTTCGCCGCATCAAAACATGGCTTAGGACGACCATGCTTCAAGAAAGACTAGTTGGATTAGCGTTGCTTCATACGCATCGTGAAATCGAAATCACCGCCGAAGAAGTCATCGAAAGATTCGCAAAACTTGGCAGTCATCGTTTTGCGTTCTGAAACACGCAATGTGAAAGGATTTTTATGTTTGAATTTTTAATAAAATGAGCCACTATTAGGGCTGGCATATGGTTGACTTTTCGATTACAACCACTTTGTTTATCTAAAAATTTAAATTGATAATTTTTGTTTCATAATTTGTACTGTATTTCTCTCGCAATAATAAGTTTGAAACCCAAATCGAAGGATAAATTTAAGTGTCGATTGCATTGAATCTTTTTTGCTTGACACATACTCATATACATATTGTATGAACACATACAAAGTTATACGTACTGAAATGTCCATGCACATAGTTTCTCGGGACGAAACTAGACCAAGACAAGGCACAGATTAGAACTGTGTCAAATGTACATAAAACATCGCGTATATATTTTGTACGAAATCTTTAAGTTCGAAGTAAGTATATAAAATTAATGAACATTTCTTCCATTGCGTGTAGTCTCTTTTGTTCCCATAACATAAAAAGAAATCCTCTATTAATAAAACTAAAAAAAATTCTAATACTACCATATGAAAGCTCAAGACATATTTGCACATACGAAGTTTCCACATTCTCTACTTTACTCTTTTTATTGACAGATATTCGACTTTTCATGCTATTATCAGCCCTTTCCTAGGTTTTGTATGTGGAAACTGCCACTTGTGACATGCACTACATCGACTTTAATAGAAACTACACATGTATATACTATATATTCATACCTGGTAATATACACACACACACAAGAAATTGCCTATAATTGATAGCGCCGTTATAGACACGGAAGATTGATTAAACTTTGCTGCCAAAAGCGTATTCCTCTAAATTGTGTGCGAAAGCTACACTTTATGGGGGCACAGTGTTCAATTAACATGAATTTATTGGATGTTACATTAATAACAAATAATAATCTTCAAATGGAATGTTATACACAAATATACAATAAATATTTACTTTAATACTGAGTGTGTTCAGATGGCGATTTTGCGTTAATTACAGTAATTTTTTAGGAAATGAGTAAAAATGCAGACAATCCAAGGAAAAGGAAGAAGGAGCCAGCTTATGACTAACTTTTCAGAAAGCTAAAAATTTAATCAGGGATTGGTATCCTAAGTTTAAACATAGTGAAATGAGCGCCGAAGACAGGCTCAGAAAAGGTTGTTGAAAAGTTCACAAAATAATTTTGGGTGGCCACAGACCCACTAAAGATATCAACTGAGCGTAACATCATACCATTCACTAATATTTGGATATGATTACAAGCAGTCTTTGAAGATGTTTGAGCGTAATGAACCCGAGTTTTTGTGTCAATATGTAACAACATGGCTCCATAATTTCACTCCAAAGTTCAATCAACAGTCACCCGAGTACACTGCTCACGATGAACCCTAAACTCTTTCTAAGAGTATAAAAACGAATTTGGCTTCATCGCTTACGCATCCGCCGTATTTTCTAGATCAGATCTCCCGCGACTATTTCCTGTTCTCAGATCTTAAATGAATGCTACCTTTATCGATCCTTTTTTATACTCTTAAAGAATCATATGAAATTTAAATATATAAAAAGTACGATCCACGCTGTTTGTCCGCGTTGGACTCCTAAAGTACTGAACCGATTTTAGTAAAATTTAGCACACTGTGTACAGTTCTAACCAACTAAGAAAATAGGATAGGGAAAATATTAAATAAATAAAGAATATAAGGAAAGTTCTATTAAATGGGTGCCCTATTAAGCGCACATCTACATTAACCATTGTTGATGTTTATTAAGTACAATCTATTAAGGGAACAACTCTATTAACTGGACAGAAATCTGGTAACCAGACATTGAGAAAGCAGCCTAAAATTCGTTTTTTTTTTTTCAATGAAATTTATTTATATGAACACATTCAAATTTAAATCTAAAATAAAATCCCTTGGATTCTTATACCGACAAAAACAATTTCGCCTTTGAATAGTTTATTATATGAATAATAGTATAGAAGGTGCTTTCCAAAGTAAACAGGACTTTTTTAATCTAGCGCCCCTGTTGGCAACATTTATATATCGATTCGTGCATTAGAATCTGCTCTATCGATTGTGTAGTGAAATTTTCATGACATTTCGTCGGTTGGAAGTGAAGTTATTGGGGTTTAAGTGTCAGTATGTTTGTGTTATAGCCATCATTAAATTTTGCTTTAAAATTGATAAAACTTTTACCGAAATGCTTCAATTGATGAAACAAGTTTATGGCGATGATTGCCTATCCGTAGCAGAGTGCACGAGTGGTTTCAACTTTTTCAAAGTGGTCATGAGAACATAAATAACGATCAACATGTGGGCCAATCACCGGAAATTCCATCGAAACTGTGAGTTAATCCATCAAAAATCAACCGCAATCATTGAAATTCATGAAAATGGAATTGAACATCTCGAAAACATTGATTTATTGCATTTTAATAGTACATTTGGGCTTACGAAAAGTGTGTGCACGGTGTGTGCCGCACAAATTGACTGACGACCAAAAATTGCTCAGAATCCAACATTCGAAGGACGATTATTTGACCAAAAATCACATTTTAATCATCAACCACTCCCCGTATTCACCTGATATCGCACCGTGCGACTTCTTCCTTTTCGGAAAAATGCATTCGCACCTGAAAGGAAAGCATTATGCAGACGTAGAGGCCATCCAACAGGCTTGCACCTCGTTCGACATGCTTTTGGACCGTGCAAAGAGCTGTATTGAAGCAGAAGGAGACTGTTTTGAATAAAATAAATTGATTTTGCCGAAAAAACCATTTGTTCTGTTTTTTTTTTTCTTCAAAGGTCCTTTTTACTTTGGAACACACCTTGTAAAATGTATACCATAGCAAGACGTGTTCGGATCCCCTAGTACCCCTATATGAAAGAATGATATGGATTTTAAATTTGGGATAATGGAAATTAAGCGGAGTTGTGATATTGTCATAATGTTAGAGGAAATGTGCCTATAATATTTGGTCTGTGCAAATTTCGCTGATTTAGTTTCTTGCAGAAGAACTTAATTGGTCTGAAAACACTTTAGAGAAATCGAATGAGTAATATGCAATTTCGTTTGATAACCTATTATATAATTTTCTTATACACTCAATATTTTTTTTAATGTCTAAAAGGTTTAGACTATTTCACCGACTGAAGTCATCAGCATCAACCTTTTTCGTCCCAGTCAAATTGGTCTTTGAGTCTAGAAATAACCACAATTTTTCCTCTTAAGTCATTAAGAGTTTGTGAAGTTGATCCATATTTTATTCGAATTATTTTTTTTAATAGGAGCAGATTTCAAGAATACTTTATATTCTACTGAAAGAGTTACTAAATCTGAGTCCATTCCTCTATCACACCTAACTCCACACATAAATATAGTATGTATTAATTTCTAAACACTAAAATACCGAACTCATCATACTGTCAATAATATCAAAAGCAGCCTTCTACACATTCGAAGCAAGAAGTAGCAGAATTGCCCACATAAAGATTTTCTGTAATTTGGCTTGGCGCTCCGCAGTGACTAGGAAATGCAATAAGCGCCATGCCAAAAATAAATTGATTACTGTCACGGAAATAGCAGTGCACAAAACTTTTCTTCAGCCATAATGCTTTTGCGAACTTCTCAGCAATGGGCGGGTGTGAACGCCGAATAATTGTGGGCCAGGGCAGAAAGTCACTTAAAAGACGCGCTAGGCGCGCACAGATCGTTCGTCACGTGAGAAATTGGCGTTAATGCAGCTAAACGGATTTCAATAGCTCGCCAGGTCGACGAACGGGTAGCGGGTGGGGTGATAATGCCACTGACAATGTCTGCCAGTAACGCCAACTACGCTGTAGACAGGCGTCGAGTAAAGGATATTGAAATGTTGAGTTGCACTCAATTTGCGGAAATAAATATAATTTCCGGCCTAATTCATGTTATACCCATGCACGTCTGCTGTTGGGCCGCCGCTGTTTAGTTTGTGCCTAAAATTTATATACATATGTATATATCCTCATGTGATGTGCAGGTATTTTGTTGCACAAAATGAAATTACTTTTAATAATTAGAAATTGATTTGGCCAAACTTAATTTAAATTATATTTTTAATATTACAAATTCACTATCATAAAATATATCCAAATATGGTAAATTAAATTCATTCTAATATTGAGTGCATTTATAACTGACTGCCATTTTTTACCACAATTACTGTGTCGAGTATTTAGAACTAGACAAAGGTCTGAGCTGATTGAATTATTTTTTGAATTTTTTTACCGTGGAGAGTTGATTCGACACTGTCCGCACAACTTGAACCGACGTATAAAACGACTTGAAAAGTTTCAAGACGATTCGAAATTTTCGAGCGAAATTTTATTCAGCCATTTCTGGCTTAATGGATATGTAAACAAATTGCCGCATTTGACGAAGAGCAACCTGAAGAGATTCAAGAGCTGTCATCCATCCGTCATCCAGAAAAAACAGCAGTTCGGTGTGCTTTGTGGACCGGTGGTATCATCGGTTCATATTTCTTCTAAAATGCCTTATCGCGCCATGATAACCAACTATTTGGTGACTGAAATTGAAGCCCGTAATCTCGGCGATACTTAGTTTCAACAAGACGGCCCCACTTCCCACACATCGGATCAATCAATGGATTTATTGAGAGAACACTTCGGTAAGCAGATAGTTTCACGTTTTGGGTCGGACGATTGACGACCAAGACCGTGTTATATCGCACCGTTAGACTTTTTCCCGTGCAGATATGTAATGTCTAAAGTCTATGCGGACTAACCTAATTCAAGTTACCAATCGAAATACTCGAACGAGTCATCGAAAATTGGACTCAACAAATGGGCTATCTGAGACGTAGTTGTGGCCAGCATTTGAAAGAAGTGATCTTCAAAAAATAAATGTTATGAATGTTATTTCGAATAATAATAAACATCCCCATTAAATTTTGAAATTCTTTTTCGTTTTTTCTGTGAAAAAGTAGGGTTTTTTTCTATGAAAAAGTAGGGAACCTCGAATGGATCATCTTTTAATATTTCTTATATTGACCAAATACAATTAAGAGTTAGAGCTAATGTTAACCAAATTTTTTGGAAATGCAGATGTTCAATTCCATTTCCATGAATTTCAATGATGATTTCGGCTGATTTTTGTTGAATTCACGCACAGTTTCGATGGAATTTCCAGTGATCACGGGTTTTGATTGGCCCACATGTTGATCGTCATTTATGTCCTCACGACCACTTTGAAAACGTTGAAGCCACTCGTGCACTCTGCTACGGGCTAGGCAATCATCGCCATAAACTTGTTTCATCAATTGAAACGTTTCGGTAAAATTTTTACCAATTTTAAAATAAAATGAAATGTTGGTTCTTTGTTCTCAAATTCGCACCGATAACACAAACATACTGACACTTAAAACGCAATAATTTCTCTTCCAATCAAAGAAATATCATGAAATGCTCACTACACAATCGATAAAGATAGCAGATTCTAACGCATCAGTCGACATATACAAGTAGATTGCGCTACCAGGGGGCGCTAGATTCAAAAAGTCCTGCTTACTTTGGAAAGCTCCTTGTAGACATCCGATATCAGCGATTCCAAAATAAACAGCTTCTTGAGGAGAAAAGAACGTGTTCCTGATATACCGACAGACGGTCAGACAGACACTCAGACTTACTTCATTTATATAATTATTTTTTGAGGGTATCCGACATTTCCTAGTATACTTACTATAAAGATATCTGATTAACTTAAAAATATGTATGTAAGATATGAAAACGCAACCCAAACCGAACCAATGGACTCATTTTAAATAATTGTGTATACTTTATTCATTGATTCTTTGGGCTTCTTGTCCATTTAATCTAAGCGCCAACATTAGTATAATGGCAAATCCTTTTCTCATCCACCGTTTAGAGTTGTGTATGTTCACCGTTACTTTTTAAACGATTTAAATGCGTGTGCAGATACATATCTCTTGGAGAAGCTAGCCAATTCACTTTAGAAAAGATTTTCAAATTCGGCGCGTGCACATGCAGCTATAACAGTGGTATTAAAGAACTTTAAACGCCCACACCCCCGCACCTCACCCCTCAGCTCTACTTCAAATAAACGCACCTTTCAATTGCTATAAGAAGGAACTCATTTGGGAAAACGTGCGAAAATTCGCATTTATTTCGACAATTTCACACTATTTTGCGAACACACTCGTGCCAGCAGAGTAAGGATTATGGTGGAGCTGGTGCGGTGGCATCGAACGATTGGCCATTTGATAGGGTTGAAGTGCGCACTTATTTTACAATCGGTTTTGTGTGTACATATTTTCATTTTTTTTTTTTTTGCTGTTTGCCTTTGTATTTTAAAATTCCAAGTGTTGAAAATGGCAATAAAGCTGATAAGAAGGCAATGAGCGCTGAATTTGGCAGGAGAGATAAATGCAATAGCATTTTCAGAGCGTTTATTGTGCTGTGAAGGAGGAATTTCTTTATCTCGCCATTAAACTAATACTTTGCCATTTTCAACATCTTAAATCAAAGTTATATACAAACTACAGCTGTCGATTCATACAACTTAGTAACAAATTTAACAGTTAACTGGTTTAAAACTGATTTTTGAGCTGTGCATTTTATCAATAGTTATCGGTTGTAAATTAACTGTTTGAATTGAAGAAACTTTATTATGGTTTATTTTAACTAGCACAAAGAAATATTAGCAAAAGAATTATCAGAAATATATATATAACTATAACTTTTATACATAAAGGGTGATTTATTTCGAAGTTCACTACTTTTTTTTTTTAAGAAAAACACAAAAACCTTTAATGTGGAATGTTCATTATCATTCGAAAGAACATTCTTTGGCATTTATTTTTTGAAGATTATCTATTTCAAATGTTAGCCACGGCTAAGTCTCTGATTGTCCACCCGTTGAGGCCAATTTCCAAAGACTCGTTCGAGCATTTCGACAGATAACTGGCGATTGACACGCGTGATGTTTTGCTCCATAGCCTGAATCGAAGCGAGATTGTCCGCATAGACTTTAACTTAACATATCCGTACAGCAAAAAGTCTATCAGTGTGATATCACACGATCTTAGTGGCCAATCGCCCGGCACAAAACGTGAACTTATCTGCCGGACGAAGTGTTCTCTCAATAAATCCATTGATTGGTGCGATGTGTGGGAAGTGGCGCCGTGTCGTTGAAGCCAAATGTCGCCGAGACCAGGAGCTTCAGTTTCAGACATTAAATAGTTAGTTATCATGACGCGATAGCGGTCGCCACTTCCGGTTACATTCTCAGCGGCATCATTTTAAAGGAAATATGGACCGATGGTTTCACCGGCCCACAAACTAAACCAAACAATTGTTTCTTTTAAATGAAATGATGCTCTTGAGTCTCTTCATGTTACTCTTCTTCAACTCAACTCGTCTCATCATCATCAAAAAAAAAAACAAAAAAGCCTATATCTAACTCGATTATTTTGAGGTGATACAAACCGCTAGGTGAACAACACTACTTCAGACCGTTGGCGCAGCTGTCGCATTGGAATCAGCTGTTTATAAATTTGCTGAATGACAGTTCGGAGCTCAGTATATATACTCTGGTTCGGAGTATTGTTCACAAGGGTACAAAAGCGTTGTGCCAAAAGTGAACGTAAAAAAAAAATTATCAAAGATGGAATTCAAATGTAATAATGTGATTGCTTTATATTTAGCTGGAAATTCACAGCCAGCATTTGTTCGTGAGCTCAAGCACCTTAATGTCAATAAAGTTTTTATTTATCGCACCATCACTCATTACAATGATACTGGTAGCATCGCAAAACGCTATGGAGGTGGTCATTAAAAGACTGCAACGTCACGTGAGATGATTCGGAAAGTGAAGAAGCTACTTGAGCGAAATCCATGACGAAGTGCCAACCAAAAGGCTAAAGAACTGAAAATATCCGACTGCAGCATCCGACACATATTGAAAAATGAGCTCAAGGTCAAGCCTTACAAATTACAAAAGGCCCATGATCTCACACCGAAGCAGCAACAAATAAGACTTCGGTTGGCCACCAGAAAACAGCACCCGCCCCAAATAATGGTTTGGGCCGCTGTCACCGCAGATGAGCGCTCTCCAATTATTTTCATCGAGCCCGGCGCCAAAGTAAATGCGACATATTATCAGGAAAGTGTTCTGGAGGCTGCTTTGAAACCGTGAACCGTTTCAACAAGACTCGGTACCGTCTTACAAAGCGCGAGTGAACCAAGAATGGCTGAAAAACAACTTTCAGAACTTTATTACAACTACACAATGGCTCTCGAATTCACCAGATGCGAATCCAATGGATTATTCTCTCTTGGCCAATTTGGAGAGCAAGGTCCGAAGTAAAAAATACAGCAGTCTCGAGATGCTGAAGAAAGCCATTCTCCGTGAGTCGGCCAAAATACCGGTAAGTCACATTCGGGCAGCATCCGATTCGTTTTTTGACCGTCTCAAGGCCATAGGTAAGGCAATATTAAACATTTAATTTCATACTTTTACTTTGCTAAATGTTCAAGGGCCAATAAGACAAAGAACTGCTTGAAGTACTGAAAATAATGCTGCCTTTGAGGCACGTGTTCCTGAAGATGGCATTTTGTCGATTGGGACTGTCTCAAATCAGAATCTGGCGCATTTTAAGTAAGGATTTGGGGTTACAGCCGTATAAGGTTGTTCTCACTCAAGAACTAAAGTCATTTAATCACCGCAAACGTCGTTAATCTGCTGATTTTATGATTTAGAAAATTATCTTCTCCGATGAAGCTCACCTTCACTATCAATGGAGAGCGGTATAAATCGATAATAATCAACTTTTTATGGACGCAATTGGAAGAAGTTATTCTTGACATCATCTGGTTCCAATAAAACGCACGTGCGACAACCGAATTATTGCAAGAAAAGTTTGGCGATTCAATTATTTAAAAAAATTGTGACATTGAATGGCATCCAAAAAGTTGTGATTTAATACCATTAGGCCACTTCTTGTGGGGTTATTTGAATTTTCTGTTATGAAAGAGTTGGAGGCCATTTGAATGATGTTATATCCAGAAGTTAATTACGTCGATTGTACTTTACATCCAATAAATAAACATTTGATTTCCCTAACAAATCATATCACTGTTATTCGAAAACCCTGTAAATCAATGTAAAAAGATACTTTGTTTAGGAATATTTCACCTTTTTCTTTCTTTTTAAAATTGTCCTTTTTTGTTTACTCTTCGCTAAGTTCTATTCGGATTGCCCTCCTATTTCATTGAGGTGAGAGCAGCCAATATCCAAAATCCAAAAACTTATTGTAAGAAGACCTACACCAAAAATATTGTAGTTAAACTTTTTCTTCATGCATTCTTTGTTTTTTCTTCTCGTATTCTGTCGCCAGCTGGAAATACCAAGCGAAACCACACCGTTCTGCACCAGATCTTTCCAACAGAGCAGAAGTCTTCCTCTTCCACCAGCGGATACTGCAACGAACCCCTTCACAGCTGTAGTGCTTTCGTCCATTCGGGCAAAATGACCTAGCGATCGTAGTCGCTGTCCTTTCATTAGCTAAACTCGTAATTAGCTAAACTCGTACAGTTGAACGTCTATCGTCTACGATATTCGCCATCACATCTGTTCTCAGAGCCATAAATTTTCCTTTTTCTCGAAAACACCTAGAACGGACTCATCGGATGTCGAAATCGTCCACGCTTCTGCACCATAAAGCAGCACCAGAATAATGAGCGATTTATATAGTTTGGACTTGGTTCGTCGAAATAGGACTTTACTCTTCTGTTGCCTACTCAATCCAAGATCGCACGTGTTAATAGTTGGTGCTGTTAATACTTGTTCCAAAATATACGGAATTACCTACAGCCTCAAAGATATGACTGTCAACGGTAAAGTACGGTCAAGACGCAAATGCTGACCCTTTATTAGATTACAGAATATATTTCGTTTTGTCTTCGTTCACCACCTGACTCACTCCTTCATTGTCTAACCGGGAGAAAACAGAACTAACGGTACAGTCGTTAAGGACATTTATGTAATGGTACCTTTTTATTTAGTGCTACGGTTTTTATTATTTTTTCCACTATCAGGGTGAAGAAATCACACGATAAGGAGTCGGTCTGGCTGAAATAATATAAGACTGAGAAATATTTATTAACATTCGAAACATTGAAACAAAAATGATTAAAGCTACTGTTAAAATATCAACAATGGTTCGATGTGCCTCGAAATTTTAAAGGCACACGCAACTCACTTGGATCACTTTAAAGAAAGTTAAATAATAACAATTAAATCTCTCTAATTGGATAATCGTTGTTAATATTATAAATATTTGAAAGTCGTTCACCATAGCCATTGATTATTTCATTTGCAACAACTTTTCTTAACACACCATAATCATCGCCGAAATGCATCGCTGTGCCGCTTAACAAATCAAAACGAAAAATTTCATTAAAGTTCTATCAAATAAGAAACTTTTTGTTTGCCAATATAAATAATAATAAAAATGTACAATTGACGACGCTTTGCTCCAAGTCAGGAAGCAGCTTTCATCGAGCTTTCATCGCCAGCTGTACCAACCTATAAATACTCGACACTTGCAACGGAGGCAGGCACAATTAGAATCACTGGAAAATTAAAAGAAAAAATAATAATAACAATAATAAAAACAATAATTAGCAGTCGCAACGCAGCATCGATACTCGTACAACTCACAGCGGGACACAGAGAAAAATCCGTTTCTTCGCTTCGGCTTTTAAGTGCTAGTATGGTTGGTTGTCTTTGCTTAGAATCTTTTCAGAAAGCCAATCACATGGCGTCAACAACGCCATCAGCCCCAAAACTTTGGCCAAACTTTTTATCTTGCACGTAACTTTTACTAATTTACTGTTACCGCCAAGCGTCGTGCATACTAAACAGTCGCCGATACATATACACACGCACTAGGATGTTGGAGACTCTTTGCTACTGTAAATAACATCTTCTTTGCCGAGTCAAAAGTTAGCCCACGATAACGCACAACAACTTCATTGACAATATTAAAAATTGTGCGTTTTTTATTATTTTTTTTTTTAGTAATGTTCTATATGGTAAAGAACACAGTCGGAGAAATATTTCAAGTTGACGGGAAAATTGATTAATAAAAAACATAACACATGAATTCAATTCTTTAATCGGGAGTTAAAAAAATCTACTATGGTTCATAGCCAAAAGATTTCCGAATGCAAATGACAAAAAATTTGTTTTCATTGTTAACTGCACCGTGTATACCAAGAAAGTCATAGATAAATTGAAAACAAGAAAGGAAGGGTTGAGTTCGAGTGCAACCGAACATTTTATACTTATAATATCGGAAGGATCAGTGAGAACCATTTTGAAAGATCATTTGGGATCATTTGGGTCTAAAAAAAGTGAAAACACGATTGGTTCCAAAATCACTCAACATTTTCGAAAAACAGCGTCGCGTTAACGTCTGTGAAATGCTTGCCGACTACCAGGATGTCATGAAACATATTATTAGTCGCGATGAGTCTTAGATCTGTGCTTACGAGCCGGAAAAAGACGATTAATCAGCCGAATATCGTAGCAAAGGTGAGCCAAAACTAAAAAACCACCTCAAAGCATGTCGAAAATCAAGCTTATATTGACAGTTTTTTTCGATTGTCGAGTTGTGTTGCGCACCGATTTCCTTCCAACTAGCCAAACTGTCAACAAGGAATATTATTGGAGTGTTATGCGTTGTTTGCGCAAAGCTATACGTAAAAAGAGACCGAAATTATGGGTTGACACGTCTGGGTTTTTACACCACGATAATGCCTCGTCACATACTGCATTGATTTATCATGAGTTTTTCGCCAAATTTGCAACTACGAGGTTTGACAATTAAGTAATGAGACTGATTTTATTGCCGCGCTTGTGGTAAACCTGTGACCTTGATTCTCTTTCTCTTTTTCCGGCATACCTCCCCTCTCCATTGATATGTGTACATCGCTCTAGCTTGTTTTGTTCGCCTGCCGCGCCAAGTTGAATAGACGTGTGTTTGTAGTGCTCGTCACGAAAATGAAAAAACGAAATCAAGAGCAACGCGTCGCGATAAAATTTTGCGCCAGATAGGGCGAAACAGCTTCGGAAACGTACGCTATTACAAGCGATAAGAGCTGGTTCTTTCCGGAAACCAAACGCCAAAGCTCACCATGGTTGTCTCCACGCGTCCCCTGCCCGAAAAAAGCTCGCATAAGCAAGTCGAAGGTGAAAACGATGATTATTACCTTTTTTGATAGCCGTGGAATCGTCCACAAAGAATTCCTTCCACCGGGGGACTACTTTGAAGGGGATGGCAGAGTTGTAGAATAATTTTCAAATATACGGTTTTTATGGAATCAGTCTCATTACTTAATTGTCATACCTCGTAATATCATGCCGCAAACACCGTATTCGCCCGATTTAGCTCCGTGTAACTTCTGGCTATTCAGCAAACGACCGCTTTGAAGGCTATTTCGGAAATTATTTTAACAACTATGTCGAGGATTGTAAAAAATTGGAGTTGACCAATTTTTGAGTAACTTCACTCGAAATGTTCTTCGATTCTTCAGTCGAGGCATTTCGAAAATCATTTTTGAGGTTACGAGTCTTTTGATAATGTTTCTGCCTACAATATAACACAAAATCTTTATAGGATTTGTGATCCGGGGGTTGATGAGGTGAATTCAACAGTTTTGGCTTATACCGTACCCTTTCTTTGACAACTCCAACTGTATGCTTCAAGTCGACGTTTTCTTGAATTTAGGTATTCATCGTAGATTCGGCAAAAACTAGATATCCGGTGCCAGCAGCCGACATGGAACCCCAAATCATTACAAAGTCTCCCTCGTTGTTAACAGTTGGAACAATATTTTAGCAGCTCGCTATTTCGAGTTTTCCAGATCTTACCACGTTTTTTGTGAAAAATAATACGGGTATTCTCTTGCTCTTGCAAATCTCGGTGCACGGTGCAAGCATTGCAAATTTACAACGGCACAACAACAAACACACGCGGAAAAATATTTGCAAGGGCTGTGAAATATGTCAGACCAAAACCCATGTATATTTGCGTGCAATGTCACGCAAAAATAAAATTGCAACCCTGTTGTAGTTGCCATTTTACATAAAGACATATTACGTCGTTAAATTGTTGAGAAAGGTAAATTTTAATTAGATTTTATAATTTCTATTTAAATTATAAAGTTTTGTTATAGTTTTTTTTGTCAAAAATGTATGCAGAAGGTGCGCCAATTCACAATAGCCATGCACAATAGTCATTTACAATAAATTGACTGAATCAGTCGCTCATATATCACTAGATTCTGCAATGGGTGCTCTCGTGCCCTTGTATATTTCGGTATAGTATTTTTGCAATCTGCAATCTTGCAAGAGCAAGAGAATACCCCTAATATGGTTAAATAAACTTTTTCGCGTCCTACTTCGCTGGGGCACCTAAACTATGCATTTACTCTAATTCCACTTCCATGAAATTTCCATCCTAAATCAAAATATTGCAATGTTAGCAAATTCAAAGTGTTTAGAGACAACGAATGATGAATTTTTCAGAACGTATTTCTCATAAATCGTTTACCTTGTAGCTCCCTATTGAGTTCGACAGTGATCGATAATTTTTAAATATAAGTTCCAATTTAATGGCTATGCATTTATCTTTATTTCTTCGAGTATACAACTTCTTTCTTAAAGCATTTTACTAAGCAACACTCTAATTAGAACTATGTCTGTTGCAGAGTCCAGCAGATTGTTACCAAAACATCACCACTCGAACATTTTGGTCCCGATTTGAACGAAACACATAACAGTTATGTCTCTCATCTCGTCTTTGAGAATGCTGTTAACTTCCTTCCTTAGCTGTCCTTCTTTTATTGGAGTTAATTTCATCCGTTTTCTGGAAACCCGTTTCCGGCACATCTCCTGAAATGAAGCTGTTTCGATATTCCTTTCTTGGTCACAACATAATTCCGTTGGTACACCATTTCCCGTCACCCACTTGTAAATAAAAACTTCCACTACTGCCTCAGCCTCTCGATTAGGCATCGGGTATACTTGTGGCAATTCACTGAAATGTTCCTTGACTACCAAAACATGTATGTTTCAAAAGTTAGTAACATATGTAGCCAA
>CM050327.1:69981713-70122363 GCA_027475135.1 Bactrocera correcta | reverse complement strand
AGTTGAAGTTCAACATTCGTGCAGCGAAATACAAAAAAATATTAAAGAAAAATGGAGAACGGGTAAAATAACTATTTTAATTAATGTTAAATTAATTTTAATTAATATTTTTTATAAATTTTTGGAAAAAATAAAGTTACAACAAAAAAGCTTTTCGAAAAATTGGTGGAGTTAATGGAGAATTTTCCAGAAGTAGAAAGAGGAAAGCCATAATTTGAAAAAAATAAATTCAAAATCAAAGAATTGTGACAGAGTGTGGCACTGCAGTTAAATTGTTTAGGTCCACCAAGCAGAACTGCCTACGAATGGGGACGAGTAAGTTATGGTTATGACATTAAAAATATTAACTAAACATAAAATTTTTTATTGGGTGTAGATCCACTATAAGGCAAATCTAAAAAAAAACTTGCCAACAACAGAAATAACTACCTTGCGACTTGTGGGGACCGTCGCAAGAGCAGTCGCTGAGTCCAATGGAGGAAAGCGTGACCCAGCTTATTCAATTAAGGAAAGCAGTTGCACCAAGTGGGCCAGCATTTAGTGTGGAGAATATACCTCTTACTGTCGCGGATGTGCCATTTGAACGCTCACCATTGTCCACTCCAGTTGTGCAGGAACGCCCGACTCCTTCCAAGAGAGTTCAGTTAAGGAGGGCGAACAATTGCATGGAGTCGGAAAGGCTGCAACTCCTTTCAACCCAGGTTGAAACGCAACAGCAAATTTAAAAAACAAACTTGGACAGTTGGAGAAAACGGTACATAAATCTTATACTCTCCAAAAAAAAAGTTTTAGATTAAAAAAAAGGAAAATGGAGATATACGAAAGGAAAGCAAACGAAGCGAATGAACTCTATACACTTAAAACTGAGGTGCAGCGCCTCAAAATTGCTAAATTAAAATCTTCGCATAGATTTTAATTTTTTTGGTTATTTAACACACGAAGTAATAATTTTTTATTTTATTTTTAATTATTCTGGAATGAAGTGATATTTTATATTTTTGTACCATAGTTTAGGGGAGGATGGAGTCATGTGTAGAAGTTCACGCAAGTGAGAAAATTTCTCTGATCGCCATTTACTTGGGAGTGGCCCGAAACGATTCTTTTACATATGACTTAAGCAGCTCACGTCTTCCGGTCTTTGACCAAGTATCCTCTGGCTAGTCTAAGAACATCCGTTTAAAGGCGAGCTAAAAAAAACACCCCCAATGAAAAATAAACAACAGCCTCGTATGAGAGACCCCCCCTCTGATGACGACCGTGCCGCTGCCCAGAAAAGAAATGCGATGGACGGGACAAGGACAGAGACGAGTAGGTCTTTGTGGCATTTACTACAGAGTCCATATAAAGGAGCGTAAGTTTGGTGTGGGGGCGATGTGACCAAAATTGCCTTTTATGAATGCTTGGAGCGCACTTATGAGGGCTGCCCCCGCCACGATGTCAAAATCGTGCTTGGCGACTTTAACGGCAGGGTGGGAAAAGAAGGTACCTTTGGCACTACGGTCGGTGAATTCAGCCACCACGATGAAACATCCCCAAATGGGTTGAGGCTGATCGACTTCGCCGGGGCCCGAAATATGGTTATCTGTATTACTAGATTCCAGCATAAGAAGATTCATCGAGCTACTTGGCTGTCTCCGGATCGAAAAACTACCCACCAGATCGATCATGTTGCGAAAGACGGAAGACACGTCTCCAGTGTTTTAGATGTGCGTGAGTTATGTGTACACTATCATCCCAACCAGACACCGAAACTTTACTTTACAATAAATTGGACAAAATAAAAGATTAAAGAAAAACAAGTAAACATGACAAAAAATAAGATAACAAGTAGAGATAAAGAACATAATGCAAATGCATACAAACATGTTTTGGTCCTTATGTTTAACTGTAATGATAACCCAGACATTATCGGGTAAACCGCACAATCACGTTTGTTTGCATTCATTAGAAAATAAGATTACATTTAACAACTATTGTATTTCAAAAGAAAATAAAAAAAAAAACAAAGAAATAGATTAAGAAAATTGTAATCACTTTAGTAGTTATATAAGCAGAACATAATTTGAAAAAGAAACAGAATAAAATATAATGTCACAGAAGTAACATTGTCGGCATTTTTATTCCTCCGCTCGAACAACAAAACTGGCGCAGTCGGTAAAAACAAACTGCAAAGATGAGTGATACTAAAAACTGAAGTTTTTTAAGTTTCGTAAGGTTTATCAACGGGAAGCACATCCTAAGATTAGCTCCCATTTTAAAGATCTCTTATATATCTATATATATATGTAAAACAAAGACGGGTTTGTTCGAACACTTATAACTCGAGATCTGCTGAACCAATTTTCATAGTTATTGATTCGTTGGATTTGTCTCCGCCCCGAAAAGTAGAATACATATTAAAAACAATGAAAACTCGATAAAATTGGATAATTCCAAAAAGTAACTTTTTTCCATAAATTTTTTTTTGTCAATTCTTGTTTGTTTTGTTTTTCAATATTTTGATTTTTAAATTATTTGAATAGTTCAATTTCGGTCGCTTGCTTTTTTATTCTGGCTATTCAAAACAAAAATTATTCAAAATTATTCAGAGAAAACTTTACGTGTGTTTCACACAAAGATGTCAATTGCAGATTGAAATTTTTTACGAAGTCACCAAGAGCTCGCCCTAATATCGGTCCTTGTTCTTTTTGCCATCAAAGTATGGCAGCCCAAGGCAAGGCAAGAAGTACTCCCAGGATGCGGTGACATACGTGCGGAATTCGCGGTCAATCAGCAAGCGATCATCACGATGTCACAGCACGACTTTTCAAACAACAGTTGCGATGTTTGATTGACTCTATCTTGAAGCAACGTATGTATGGTGCTGTTGGATGCTAGATGCACTCTGTTGAGTGGCAAAATAGACGTTTTCCGCACGCACACATTCTTCTTTGGATGGTGGATGGTGGTTACACCAGATCAAATTGATGAAATCATTTCTCCGAAAATTCCTGATGTAGAGAAAGATCCAGTATTATATGAAGTGGTGGAAACCAATATGGTGCAAAGACCTTTCATACACTACAATCCCTTTTCGGTTTGTATGTCTGACAATAAATGCACGAAACACTATCCACGTGCTTTTCTTTCGGAAACACAAACTGGAAATGATGGATATCAACTCTATCGGCGTCGCTCACCAGATAACAGAACATTCAGTAGTCAACTTAGAAGAGTGAGTATCGAAGTTGACAACACATGGATCGTACTATATTCACCATTATTGTCTAATTCATATTCAAAACTCATATCAGTGTTTAGTATTGCAGTTTGGTGAAATCGATAAAATACGTTTGTAAGTTCGTCACCAAAAGAAGCAACATGGCGATTATTGGTCTTGAACAATACGGCCGATACGTGAACTGCAATAAAGCGCTTTGTAGGATATTTACTTTTGCAATTCATGAACGTTTTCCGACTGTTGTGCGTCTCGCAGTTAGTTTGGAGAATGGGCAAAGAGTGTTTTTCAACCCAGAGATTTCAGTATAGCCAGTGGAAACATCGCCAGCAACAAAATTAACATTGTCGAGTTTTTTCTCAACTTTCGTCAGTGATCCGTTTGTGAGAACATTGCTCTATTCGGAAATACCTTGATATTATACATGGAATGCATCGTCGAAGAAATTGTTACGCAGAAAGCAAGGCCAGTAGATTGACATCCAGGTGAGTTCTAAACTAATTCCTTAGGACGAATTTACATAATCCACCCGAAAAACGACGATTACTTATACCTTCGGTTGCTATTGATAAATGTACGGGGTTCAATTTCATTTGAGTCATTGCGTACTGTGAATGGTTCGATGTGTGCAAATTTTTGGAGAAGTAAGCCAGAAATTACAATTGCTGGAACACGTTAATCATTGGAATGAAAATGATGTTCGCATACTTTTCGATATAAACATCGACATTCCGGTGGTTCGATATAAATTGCGGGAGACTTGCGCTCATACAAATCAATTGATCGTCAGGACAAGCTTGGTATGCCACCGCATCATTTGCATCTCAAAGTAGGATCCATCGTTATTATGTTTTGCAATCTTCATGCGCCGAAACTGTGTAATGGAACCCGACTGATTGTGACACACCTATCGAATACAAGGGGAAGAATGAGTTTTAACGATTTTTCATTTCAGTTCAAACGCATTCTGTTTCCAGTGAAAATTGCATTTAGAATGACAATCAACAGGACCTAAAGGATATAGTGTGAGGCATAAATTTGGAAATGCTATGTTCTTCACACAGCCGTGGCGTGCTCACGAGCTGGAAAACCATCTTTTCTGTACACCGGAAGAGAAACCAAAAAACAATGTTTATAAAGCTGCGTTACATTGAAAAAAAAAATGAAATGATAAATCTAACTTTCTATTCATTTCAAAATACAGAATTTTACGCAGGACAACGGCTGCGGGGTCAGCTAGTATATAAATATATAAGTCAGTCGGCACAGATAGCCAAGTTTAAGAAACTTAAGTTTCTACACAGAAGATGCAGAGAGAGCGAAGTGCACCATACAAAGCAACAACAACAAGTTCAGTTGTATTAAAAGAGGTACCGCAGCAATGAATCCAGGCGAGCAGCAACCACTTCGGGATGAAGTGCAAATTTGACGCAGTTCAGCATCAATGACAGAAATCTAAAGGGAGTAAGCATGCTTTCCAACTTACAGGCAGTCAAATGAGAACTATAAGAATTATATAGGAGATAGACCAAGAGTCATGAGTCCGGCCTTTGGGACCTACACCAACATGGCAGCAAATAGAAAGAATATAAAGAATTTTGGAGTAAAGGAGTCGTATCACACCCTTAAAATTGTAAGTCAACATGTAAAATTTATTTTAAAATAAATTTTCTAAAACATCAATTCGATAGGATAAGCCATAGAATTTTCTCCAATTAACAACTAAAGTTTAATTCTAAAAACATTTTTAAATGGGATACACCCCAACTTAAGCAATGTAGTGATTAGTAAAAATATAAGAGGCTTTTAGAGTTCTTCAAGAGACAGGTTTGCTAATACAATTTGATAAAAAGACAAAACAATTATCAAAGAAATAATTTTAGAAATTTTTCAAATAGAAATTCTTTGGCTCACAATCTTGGCAATTTCAATAATAAACAGTATATGCAAAATTCCAATAATTTTCAATTTGGACAAAATCAGCAGAGAGAATTTCGTAACAATTCTAACCAAAATGATAATTATCAACAATTTAACTTTGGACAAAATAGGCAAAATAATTCTCAACAATCTAACAGATTTAATTCAGTCCAAAGGAGACAAACCCCTCCCCCCGAACCGATGGAAATAGATCACGTTCAAGAACAAGCAAATTTTCGGTTGCAAGCCCAAAACAATCGTTACCGATAATAGAAGTGACAATAAAAATTTCAAAAATTAAATGTCTTATTGACACAGGGTCAACAACATCATTATTGAAATATAATGTGTTAAAAGATTGTGAATGCATTGAGCTTGCTAAACCAATACACTTTAGCACCATTAAGGAAAATTTTTCCCTAAATAAAGAGTTCACCGCAACCCCAAATGAATTCAATGAAAAAAGTTATATACATTGGAAACTAACCAACATAAAAAATAATAACTTTGATGCTATAATAGGACAGAATATTTTAAAACCTACTAAAGCAATAATTAATTTAAAAAAGGAGTATGTAGAAATAAGCGGCAACAAAATTAAATTTATAAACTCATGCCCTTACAATTACGAAGATATTAATATACTTACAGAATGTAAAGAGAATTTGCTAGATATTTTATCAAATAGTGACATGAATGAAGAAGAAAAGCAAAAATAAAAGCAAATAGCGATTTATTTTTCCAAGAAGGTAAAAACCTTTCTCATACTGATGAAATCCAGCATGAAATGTTACAAAAACAAGTAGACCAACTTATAATAAAATGTATAGATATCCCCAAATTCATGAAGAAGAAATTAGTTGACAGATGAACGAGATGTTGCGCCAAGGTATAATTAAAGAAAGTAATTCCCCGTACAACTCGCCTCTTTGGATTGTACCGAAAAAGCAAGACACATCAATGAAGAAAAAATGGAGAATAGTTATTGACTACAGGAAGCTAAACGAAGTCACTATAGATGACAAATTTCCAATACTCCATATAGAAACAATACTCAGCCAACTTGGAAGAGCTCAGTATTTTACAACATTAGATCTTGCAAAAGACTTTCATCAAGTATTAATAAAAGTAGAAGATAGACCAAAAACAGCTTTCTCTACTAAAGAATGCACTAGCAACTTTCCAACGTTTAATGAATTCAGTTCTTAGGGAATATATCAACAAGATATGTGTAGTTTATTTAGACGACATCTTAATTTTTAGTTCAAGTATTGAAGAACATACCCAAAATATCAACAAAATATTTTCAGCATTGAGAAAACACAATTTAAAGATTCAGGTAGATAAATGCAAATTTTTCGCGAAAACAAATGAATTTCTAGGTCACACTTTAACAACAGAAGGGATACAACCAAATTTAAGCAAAATCGAAAACATACAAAAACTAAACTTAAAAATCTATTAGTAAGCCCACCAATATTGAAATATCCAGACTTTAGCAAAAAAATTGGCATTTCAACTGATGCAAGTGACTTTGCAATTGTCGCAGTATTAACCCAGGACAGTCATCCTATGAGCTATGCTAGTCGAACACTTAACAAACAAGAAAGAAGTTATTCCCCTACAGAAAAAGAACTACTAGCTATTGTCTGGGCAGTGACATATTATAGACCATACATTTACGGCAGAGCATTTGATCTCTTAACCGATTACCAACCACTTAAGTGGCTCCAAATAAAAAAAGGGAAAAGACATTAACCCAGATTGCAAAGATGGTTAATTAAACTAGGTGAATACAATATTAATATAAATTACGTGAAAGGAAAGGAAAATAACGTAGCCGTTTTTCTAAGTAGAATAGATAGTAACACAGGCGAGATTCATTCATTGGAAGAAGACAACATAAGCACAAATGCTACAATCCACTCTCAAGAGGAGGAACTAAATGATCATATTCCAATTTTACATACTATTGTAAATCGCTTCAACACACAAATCATTTTAACAAAAAAGAAAATTATGGAATCTGAAGAACTAGGCAACACGAAGAAAATTTTTATTAGCGCAGAAGAAAAAATAATAATTTCATAGATCTTTGTCGTAGGCACATAAATAGTGGAAAAGTAGGCATTTTTTCTTATTTAACCGATAATCAGTACAATATAGTTCAGCAAAAGCTTATTCAAATATTTAATAGACAGGTAAAGTTTTTTAGATGTGAATTCCATGTTAAAGATATGAAAAATGAAGAACAAGTTTATAAACAAATTGCTCAATATCATAAAAATGAAACAGGCCATGCAGGTATTAATGAAAATTATGAAAAATTGAAAAAACTAATATACTGGAAAAATTTGAAAGTTTTGATTCAAAAATATATAAATAATTACGATGTTTGCAATAGAGCGAAATATGATAGAAAACCTTTAAAACCAAAATTTCATTTAACGAAAACACCATCAGATATATATGAAATAGTTCACACAGATTTACACATAAATAAAAAATGTTACTTCTTTACTTTTATAGACAAATTTGCGAAATTTGCTATGGCATTTCAGCTAGAAGATAGATACAGTATAACTATCGTAGAAAAACTTAGATTATTCTTTTCTATCAGAGGAAGACCCAGAAAGTTAATATTAGATAATGAATTCAACTAAATTAACATAAAAGATTTTTTAGGAAAGAAGAAATAGAAGTTTATTTTAAAAAACCAAACAGGCATACTGGGAATTCAGATATCGAAATATTTCATAATACTCTCTCCGAAGGAGTTAGAGTTCTAGAAATTGAAAAACCAAGTCTTTCGACAGCGGAAAAAGTATTTCAAAACATAGAATGGTATAACAAATCTTATCATTCTACAATTAAAACCACACCTCTTGAGGTTATAAATGGAAAAACTGATAAAAATTTGATTAAAGACTCTATTCAGAAGACTAAAAAAATGCATAGGAAAACTAAATAGGAATAGAGAAGAGTTTAATAACACTCAAAAAGAAGGTTATGTAAAAAATTATAAAGCGGTTCGGCACAAATACGAACCAAGGTATAGAAAACTGCCATTAGATAAAATTCACCCGACAAATATTAAACGTCCAAACAAATTTTTTAGGTCAAATACATCTTCAAAATAACATTGATGATAGCAATTGTAATAATTAGTAATGCAGCCAAACTGGAAGTACATCAAATACATACCGACAATGGATACGCAGAAATTATCACCAACACTAAACAGATTGTTACATCATCTGACCTCGTAATTCACATAATTGACCCTCGTGAAATTCTTTACATACCAAATAATATAACAAAAATCTCGCAAACATATTCACTTCTACATTACTACACCCTATCTAATGAAATTGAAATCTTGAGAGGTAAAATCAAAACATTAATCCCAAGAAAAGAAGTTAGTAGAAAAAAGAGAGGTTTAATTAACGGTATAGGTTCTGTACATAAATTTCTATTTGGAACGATGGATGATGGAGATAGAATAGATATTGAAAATAACCTTAAGAAAGTAGATGAAAATTTACATAACTCAATTACAGCTCTCAACCACCAAATAAAAATTAATAATTTCTTTACACGTTCACAAAATTATAACAAATTATTGAAGACGAAAGAAAGAATTCTTTAATGTATCAAGAGAGAACAGACAAAATATTGATTCTTCATGAACAAACAATAAAGGTAAACATTCTCAAAGACGCAGTAAACCAGATTCAGGAAAACATTATTCCAGCAAAAAGTGGTATTTTTCACCCAAGCATTTTATCAAATGAAGAAATTTATAAATACAACATAGACCTCAACAAACTTCAATATATAAAATTATGCGCCTTGGAATATAAAGAAAATTTATTAATTTTCGTGGTCAAAATCCCAAAAGAATTTCAATCGGTACAATTAAAAACTATTATTCCTATACCAAATACAGCTGGCAAAGAAATAACAGCAGAAATTGAAAATGTTTTGAATACAAAAATGTCACTTATAAATTCGAAGAAGCTAAATCACTCAATGAACTACAAATTTCTAAACATTGCATCTACGTATTAAATTGTGAACTTATCAAAAATAGCATTACAGAAATTTTTCAAATTGATGAAGAAACTGTTTTAATAAAAAATGCAAATGGCAAAGAACTAAACCAGAACTGTGACAACAGAAAAATTAAGTTGAAAAACACTACATTGATTCATTATAATAACTGCACAATTAAGATCCTATACCAAACATTCTCAAATACTAAAATATCATACAATCAAAGACATATTGGAATATCAATTTTAAGTTTTATTGTGATTATAATAATAATTTTAATATCTTGCAAAATTTAAAAAAAGAAAAACAATACTATTCAAACTCAGGAGAGTTTTCCATTAAGGGAGGGAGGAGTTATGTGTACACTATCATCCCAACCAGACACCACACAACAAAATACTGTAAATTGGACAAAATAAAAGATTAAAGAAAAACAAGTAAACATTACAAAAAATAAAATAACAAGTAGAGATAAAGAACATAATGAAAATACATACAAACATGTTTTGGTCCTTATGTTTGACTGTAATGATAACCCAGACAATATCGGGTAAACCACACAATCATGTTTATTTGCATTCAATAGAAAATAAGATTACATATAACAAATATTGTATTTCATAAGAAAATATCATGTTTGTTTGCATTCAATAGAAAATAAGATTACATCTAACAAATATTGTATTTCATAAGAAAATAAAAAAAAAAAACAAAGAAGTAGATTAAGAAAATTGTAATCACTTTAGTAGTTATATAAGCAGAACACAATTCGAAAAAGAAACAGAATAAAATATAATGTCACAGAAGTAACATTGTCGGAATTTTTATTCCTCCGCTCGGACAAAACCAAAATTCGTGCGCTCCGAGGTCCTAACATCGACTCGGACCCCTATCTTATTGAAGCCAAGATTCGCACCAGCCTCTGCGCAGCAAAAAACGCACGGTTTTCTACTCGGCTTGCACTCCTGCTCTCTGAGAGCACTCGTCAACAACTCGGTATAAGAGAACTGCGGGAAGGCATTTCAAACTCCTTACGTACAGCTGCAACCGAAACCATTGGTTTTCGGAAAGTGCAAAAGAACAGCTGGTACGACAAGGAGTGTCATGTCGCAGCAGAGAGAAAACAGGCTGCCTACCTCGAATCGTTACGATCGACCACAACACGTGCGGGATGGGATAGATACCGAGAGTTGAAGAGGGAAGCGGGACGCAATTGCAGACAGAAAAAGGAAGAGGCCGAAAAGCGTGAGTACGAAGAGCTTGATAAGCTGGCCGACAGGGGTAACGCTCGAAAATTCTACGAAAAAAATGCTGCGGCTCACAGAAGGTTTCAAGACCGGAGCAAACTCTTGTAGAACCCCCAAAGGTGATCTAGTCACCGATGCCTAGAGCATACTTAAATTATGGAAGGAACACTTCTCCAACCTGCTGAATGGCAGTGAACGCACAACGCCAGGAGAAGGCGAACCCGATTCCCCAATCGATGACGATGGAGCAGACGTTCCATTACCCGACCATGAAGAAGTTCGAATAGCAATTACCTGCCTGAAGAACAACAAAGCTGCGGGGACCGATGGATTGCCGGCCGAGCTATTCAAACACGGCGGCAAGAACTGATATGGAGCATGCATCAGCTTCTTTGCAAAATATGGTCGGACGAAAGCATGCCCCACGATTGGAATTTAAGTGTGCTATGCCCAAACCATAAAAAAGGAGACCCCACAATCTGTGCCAACTTCCGTGGGATAAGCCTCCTCAACATCACGTACAAGGTTCTATCGAGCGTTTGTTTGAAAGATTAAACCCTACCGTCAACAAACTGATTGGACCTTATTAGTGTGGCTTTAGACCTGGAAAATCAACAACCGATTAGATATTCACCATGCTCCAAATTTTTGAAAAGACCCGTGAAAGGAGAATAGACAAGCTGTTTTCGACAGTACGAAAAGGAGCTGCCTCTATGCCGTGATGTCTGAATTTGGTATCCCCGCAAAACTAAACTGTGTAAACTGACGTTGAGCAGCACCAAAACTCCGTCAGAATCGGGAAGGACCTCTCCGAGCCGTTCGATACCAAACGAGGTTTCAGACAAGGTGACTCCCTATCGTCCCAAACTCTATAAGTCGCTCATAATTCTCGTCCTGCTATATGGTGCAAAAGCTTGGACGATGACAACAACCGATGAGTCGACGTTAAAAGTTTTCAAGAGAAAGGTTCTGCGAAAGATTTATGGTCCTTTGCGCATTGGCCACGGCGAATATCGCATTCGATGGAACGATGAGCTGTATGAGATATACGACGACATTGACATAGTTCAGTGAATTGAACGACAGCGGCTACGCTGGCTAGGTCATGTTGTCCGGATGGATGAAAACTCTCACGCTCTGAAAGTATTCAACGCAGTACCCGCCGCCGGGTAGCAGAGGAAGAGGAAGATTTCAACTCCGTTGGAAGAACCAAGTGGAGAAGGACCTGGAGGTGGTATTTCTTCCGAAATTCCACTTAAAAGTGTTGGCAAATATTGTGCAATGCGCAACAAGCATTCACAATTTGCGTAGACTTTTCAGGAGTGTAACGTAAACCTCGTACAGATAAAAGACATCGAAATCTACTCTTGAGTACACCAAATGTCCGCTCTACAATATTCCGGACCTTTGAGTGTACTGCATTGTAGCGTGCTTGGGGTGAAGAAGATTCCGCCAAGCGATAAGGCGTCATTAAAAATTTGTGCAGAGGATAGCGCGTCACCTAAGAAATTACATGACTCCAATTATTTAGCAATAAATACGATAAAGTCTTAGCCAAGAAGTGTTATTCTGTATGTTGTTCTGTAAATGCACTTTCAAATCGCTTTTTTTTTGTTTTTTTTTAATAAAATGAAACTTTTGAAGCGTTTTGCGCCTCCTCAGTCATTTGAATTTTAATCCATTGGGCACAAATACATTGTTCAAATATATTTAGAACTTTTATAATTACTAAAGATATCGTAGGTTGCGCCAACCCAATGTTAAAATCATTTCCAATGGATTTTTGATAACCACCGTCAGCAAGGAAACGCAGAGTTGCGCATAATTTTAATATAGGAGGTGTGGCCGTTCCTCGCACACGTTTGTGGAAATGTTCCTTCATCTCATTCAGTAAAAAAAGCAAAATGCTTCTTTATTTATTCAAAAATAACTTATGAATCTGCAACAAATATTATTAAAAAGCCACTCAATTGTGAAAAAACTATGGCTTACTTTGCATTTGGAAGCTCCAATGGATTTGAGTGATCACGAAGATTTTTTCGTATACGTACCACATCAATTTTGCCCCCAATATTTTCGTCATTGTAATAGAAATCAAAACTTATATCCTTTTTTTATTTATTTTAATGTTTATTCACTTTTTTGCCAGCGACAACTAAATTCAATTGTTTAAATATGTCGTTTAAAAAATTTTAGCTGTTTCACTATCTGTCAAATTTCCCTTTCTTAGGTTGGCAACGCCAATCATACTTCGACTGAACTTAGTTGAAGTTCGCAATACCGAAAAAGAGTTTGGTTGATCTGAAGTTGAATTGTCTTAACTTTAATTCGACCAAGTCGGGCTGAAAACCGCAACAGGGGCATTAATTTCTGTTTATTCTAATAAATATGTACATTGTCCTAAATGAAAAAAGGAAACAATTTTGTTCTACTTTATTGGTCTTTGTCTGTTACAATTTTTATTACAGTCACAGTTTAAAATCACTGCTACTACAAAATCACAGTCACAAGTAGCAGTGTTCCTTAAAAGTCACAACATCGCCCATCACTACAATGATCTCCTATACAATCTATAAATTTTGTAATTGAAATTGTTTTTACATTCATATATATCGGTTAGTAATTTGTTAAAGATCTTAATAATCGATTGAGTAAGAGCAAGTATGATTATTTGTGAAGTTATTGGTAATAACTGTCAAGGATATTTGATGTGTATCCTTTTCGTGCTCGTGACCCACGTTGAGCGCCAGTTAGAATTATTTGTGAATTAAACAAATAAGATTTAATCTAAACATATGTATATAATTGGAATTATCTTCAAAACCTAATAACTTACGATTGTGGTATGCACCCTATCGAAAATCCAACCAGTGCACGCAATATGATAAGCCAAGTAAAAGTAGGTGCCACAGAACTTAGTAAGCTGTACAATACAAGCAGAACACCACAAAAAGTTAAGGCCTGAAATAAAATAAGATAATTACTAGTGCAAGTAGTAGTTATATCGTTCAAATATATTTCAAAACAATATACGTAAAGCATTAAAACTATTTTTATACTCTTGCAACCAGTTGCTACAGAGTTGTTTTATTATACGAATCACCTAAAACTAAGCGAGATAGATAAAGGGTTATATACATATTCATATGTATATATGTATGTGTATAATGATCAGGATGGCGATGAAAGTTGAAATCAATACGTCCGTACGAAGTGTAACGTGAGAAAATGAGAAATCGATGAAAATGGGTATGTAGGTTCCTTCGTACAAAAAATGTCGAGTTCGTAGATGGGCGTAATCGGACCACACCCACAAATCGCCAACATCCGAAAACATATAAAGTGCCATAACTAAGCACTAAATTAAAATATAAAACTGTAATTGGTACAAGAACTTCTACCGACAGTGAAAAAATGGAAAAAATCGGAGGATAACGTCGCTCACTCCTCATATAACGGTACTGTTCAAACCTATTAAAAGAGCGATAAATAAATAACTAAGTAGATATGCCAGATACATTAAATTTCACCAGCGAGATGGTATGATAGAGCTTTATGGGAGCCGGTGTAAAAATTGGACGATGGGCATGTCACCGCCCACTTCTTGGTGAGATTTCATATCTCGAGACTTGACCAACCGATTTCGACAAAACTTAGTTCGTAGCATTCTTCTTACATTCTTATGTCACAGTGTAAAATCGGCCGAAATCGGACTACAACCGCGCCTTCTTCTTAATTGTCGTAGACACCGCTTACGCGATTATAGCCGAGTTAACAACCGCGCGCCAGTCGTTTCTTCTTTCCGCTACGTGGCGCCAATTGGATATCCCAAGCGAAGCCAGGTCCTTCTCCACTTAGTCCTTCCAACGGAGTGGACGTCTTCCTCTTCCTCTGCTTCCCCCGGCGGTTACTGCGCCGAATACTTTCAGAGCTGGAGTGTTTTCGTCCATCCGGACAACAAGACCTAGCCAGCGTAGCCGCTGTCTTTTAATTCACTGAACTATGTCAATGTCGTCGTATATCTCATACAGCTCATCGTTCCATCGAATGCGATATTCGCCGTGGCCAATGCGCAAAGGACCATAAATCTTTCGCAGAACCTTTCTCTTGAAAACTTTTAACGTCGACTCATCGGTTGTTGTCATCGTCCAAGCTTTTCCACCATATAGCAGGACGAGAATTATGAGCGACTTATAGAGTTTGGCACGATAGGGAGTCACCTTGTCTGAAACCTCGTTTGGTATCGAACGGCTCGAAGAGGTCCCTCCCGATTCTGACGGAGCTTTTCGTGTTGCTCAGCGTCAGTTTACACAGCCGTATTAGTTTTGCGGGGATACCAAATTCAGACATCACGGCATAAAGGCAGCTCTTTTTCGTGCTGTCGAAAGCAGCTTTGAAATCGACAAAGAGGTGGTGTGTGTCGATACTCCTTTCACGGGTCTTTTCCAAGATTTGGCGCATGGTGAATATCTGGTCAGTTGTTGATTTACCAGGTCTGAAGCCACACTGATAAGGTCCAATCAGTTTGTTGACGGTGGGCTTTAATCTTTCACACAAATCGCTTGATAGAACCTTATACGCGATGTTGAGGTAGTTGGCGCAGATTGTGGAGTCTCCTTTTTTAAGGATTGGGCATAGCACACTTAAATTCCAATCGTTGGGCATGCTTTCGTCCGACCATATTTTGCAAAGAAGCTGATGCATGCTCCCTATCAGTTCTTCGCCGCCGTGTTTGAATAGCTCGGCCGGCAATCCATCGGCCCCTGCCGCTTTGTTGTTCTTCAGGCGGGTAATTGCTATTCGAACTTCTTCATGGTCGGGCAATGGAACGTCTGCTCCATCGTCATCGATTGGGGTATCATTTTCGCTTTCTCCTGGTGTTGTGCGTTCACTGCCATTCAGCAGGTTGGAGAAGTGTTCCTTCCATAATTTAAGTATGCTCTTGGCATCGGTGGCTAGATCACCTTGGGGGGTTCTACAAGAGTATGCTCCGGTCTTGAAACCTTCTGTGAGCCGCCGCATCTTTTCGTAGAATTTTCGAGCATTACCTCTGTCGGCCAGCTTATCAAGCTCTTCGTACTCACGCATTTCGGCCTCTTTCTTTTTCTGTCTGCAAATGCGTCTCGCTTCCCCCTTCAACTCTCAGTATCTACCCCATCCGCACGTGTTGTGGCCGATCGTAACGTTGTGAGGTAGGCAGCCTGTTATCTCTCCGCTGCGACCCGAACTCCTCGTCGTACCAGCTGTTCTTTTGCACTTTCCGAAAACCAATGGTTTCGGTTGCAGCTGTACGTAAGGAGTTTGAAATGCCGTCCCACAGTTCCCTTATACCGACTTGTTGACGAGTGCTCTCAGAGAGCAGGAGTGCTAGCCGAGTAGAAAATCGTTCAGTTGTCTGTTGTGATTGCAGCTTCTCGACGACGAACCTTCCTTGTGTTTTTTGGCGTGCGTTTTTTGCTGTGCAGAGGCGGGTGTGAATATTGGCTGCAACAAGATAGTGGCCCGAGTGGTGGGGCGTTAAAGTCGCCAAGCACGATTTTGACATCGTGGCGGGGGCAGCCCTCAAAAGTGCACTCCAAGCATTCATAAAAGGCAATTTTAGTCACATCGTCCCCACAACAAACTTACGCTCCTTTATATGGCCTCTGTAGTAAATGCCACAAGGACCTACTCGTCCCTGTCCTTGTCCCGTCCATCGCTTTTCTTGGACGGCGGTGATGTCAGCCTTTTTTTACGAGGACATCAACCAGCTGGGCATTAAGGGACTGGACAGTCCAGGTGCATGCCCTCAATTCGTAGTCCTTATTTCGTTTACCATGGTCGTCATCAGAGGGGGGGTCTCTCATCCGAGGCTGTTGTTTATTTTTCATTGGGGGTCTTTTTTTAAATGGCGGGTCCCAAACCATGCGCACAACCCTATGCAGGGAATGTTTCGCCTTCAAACGGATATTCTTAGGCTAACCGGAGGATACTTTGTCAAAGACTGGAAGACGTGAGCTGCTAGAGCCATATGTAAAAGAATCGTTTCTGGCCACTCCCAAGTGATTGGCGATCAGAGAACTTTCCTTTCTTTGCGTGAACTTCTACACATGACTCCATCCTCCTTACTAGTACCATATTAAACAATTTTAAATTCCACTTGATTCGTTCAGTTTCCAGTACATAAATCAAGAAGCAATTAATATAACGGAATAAAATTTTGCACGAATCATGTCTTTAGTGTGTGCCACTTATGAAAAAAAATTATTTAAATCAAATAAGAAATGGATAATCCTTCTTTTATAATAGTATGTGTGTATGCCCCTTAGCCCCCATATACCTAATACAAAGATTTTCGAACTTCGGATTGACTTTGTACTGCAAACATCGGCCAATATGTCAGGTATCTTAATAAAATCAGGAGATTGTGTTTTGCTCATAACGGTATATTTTTATGTCTAAAATGGATACAATAAGGTGAAAACTTGACCAAGCTCCCATACACATAAGTAATATGAGTATTTTCGAACATCTCTCTTACCCTATATGATTGGTGATTGTACGTGAGGAACTTTGATGAAACTCTGTCGGGTATTTCATTAGCCTGTAGTATAAGTTGAAATAAAAAATGTAGTATTAGTTGAATAAAATCGAGTCAATATTACCCCCAACTCTAATACTTCTTCTTCTCAATTATACGTGATATCAACATCAAAGTCGGCATGACCCTTTCTCTGTCTTCACTATACACCATAAAATGACTTCCGTATTTCCTTCTTTATTTAAACCGTTCAGGTAGGTCAAAATACGTGTTATTTTAATGAAACTAAATGGTAAGTTTTTCTTAAAAAATGTGTGGTTTAGCGCTGAGTTGGAATGTAAATGGTTTTTATCGTGACATAAATCTCATATCAGTAATATAAGGATTTCCAACCCTCTGTTTGACGTTTTCATCATCAACCTAATATATTAAATTTGGCCTGTTTGGTCGAGATAATATCACATATCACATATATACAAGTACTAGCTGGCCCGGCAAACTTCGTTCTGCCCAAAATAGATTTTTTTTTTTCATTTCAAAAATTACACCGGTATTGGTTTAAATAAAAAAACATGAAACATCATATACAGACAGGTTCTGCAATTTACTTCCGAGTGAAATTTTGTGGAAAATACCTTCTGTACCTAATTTTACAAAATTTTTACAAATTTTACTCGGAAGTGAATTGCCAGAACCTGCCTGATAAACATTTTTTTCGAGGGTACATTAATGCTTTTTGAATTTAATTGCGTGAAAAATGTTACTCTTTTCAATAATGCTGACACATCGCGTCTAGGATTTGTTAACAATTTAATAAAATTAAGTTTGTACTATTCTCATTCATTTTTAATAGTTTTAATCGAGTCTTGAAAATATATAATTTTAGTACATATTTAGTTTAGGGCTGCACGGTACACGATATTTTTGGTTTTCTGCTCCGCGGCGTAAATAAACAGTGAGGAGGGTTTTCCAACACGGGAACACGCTACATAGAGCTGGCCATGTGAAAGGCAAGACATTTCTAAATTTATGCCGCATACTTCCAGCGACTGCCCTTGTGACTTTTTATTGTCATCGCAAATGCAAGTTTCACTGGGAACTGCAAACGTCTGAATTGGAATGGCAAATCTGTTGAAGTTAATGGAATTCGGGGAAGTAAGCATTCCTCTCCCTTGAACGGGCCTTTCAAAATGCTTGCCACTATTAAATTGTCCACTAGCTTGGTCACAATCAGTCGAGTACCATTGCACAGTTTGGGAGCATGAAGATTCCGTAGCATAATAAATACAGACCCAACTTTGAAACGCAAATTATGAGGCGGCGTCCCAGGCGGCATCAAAGAGTTTAAGAACTCCACTAAGTAATTTACTACTTTGTCTTCATTTTCAACGCGATCGATTGATTTATATGACCGTAGATCTCCCGGAATTTGATTTTGAATCGTCCAATTCAAGTCGTTGACATCCATATTTTTTGCTGCTAAAATTGCGCGCTTGCTTAACCAATCGTAGTTACCATAATTTTGAGCAATATTTGGATATACACTACTGTTTAGTTCATATTTATTAGATGTGAATTGGCAAATCATAGTTGGAATCGATACTAATCCACTACAAGGATCTATCGGAACTTGTCCATTTCCGATTCGCAGCAGCTCTTTTGAAAAAACCTCCGCAGTTCTATCGTTTTGCAGCAAAACTCGCATATTCATGGTCAATGAAATGGTTTTAACAAACCTCCACAAATGCGATGACTTCAGACATGCGTTTAGCTCGTCCGCCGCTGTTGATTTTGGAATCACGGGAACTGTTTGTCTAAAGTCGCCCAACAGCAATATCATCACTCCTCCAAAGCAACGATTATTGTTGCGCAAATCTCTCAGTGTTCGGTGCTTCTAATGATCGTTTGTGGGCCATTGTGCATTCATCACATATGATTAACTTACATTTTTTTAAAACTTGTGCCATTGCTGATTGCTTTGAAATATTGCAAACAGGACTTTCGTGTATTTGCAAGTTTAATGGAAGCCTTAATGCTGAATGCCGTTCTTCCACCTTCTAACAGTGTTGCAGCAATCACGGTAGATGCAAGAGCTAATGCAATACCACCTTGACCACGTATTGCTGCTAGTATTAAAGACAATAGGAACGTTTTGCCAGTCCCGCCGGGCGCATCGAGGAAAAATATGCCAGCGTTTCCCCTATCTACAACATTTATTAGCTGATTGTACGCACTGCTTTGCTGTTCATTCAACAGTGGAATATTTGTTTGTACTTGTTGTTGCAAGTGAGTTATATCGTAAGCACGCTCGCGTTCCAATTCGCGACTCACTAAATCTCTTGTTTGACGACTTGGTGCCGGCATATGAACTTCAATCAATAGTTTTCCACTCATAAGTAAACATAAATCTTCAATAAGGACTAATGCTTCATTGTAGATGTCAGCGTTCATTTGTAAGTCGACATGTCTCGTCGCTAATCGCAGGCGATGCAAAATATCTTCTGCCATCTTATGTCATCTTTGTACGTATCCCATAATAGACGCGGGTTTGAAGGCTGACATGTCGAAATTATAATAGCGAAAAGTGTACGAACTGCAGTGGCTGGCAAAGAAGCTATTGCATCCGCTAGCGTTTGATTCCAGTTACTGTCGTGTTCAAGCAATTGCAATTGTTGACATGCTTCTCGAAATGTTGCACAAATGGTACCATCTACAGTCCTCAATGATTCAAATGAAGTTGAACCGCGTACATTAATCAAAAGCAAACGTAGGTAAAAGCAATCATCGTTCTTTGGATGGATTGTATAAATTCTTCCCAATGCATCAGTTGAAAAAGCACCTGGATAACCATCTACCGGATGGCCGTTCTTCCTGCGCAACCATTTCTTCGACGATACATTCCATGTATAATACCGAGGCATCTCCGAGTAAAGCAATGTTCTCGCGAACGGATCACTGGCGCAAGTTGCAAAGAAACTTGTTAAAGTGGTTGCTGGTGGTATTTCCGTTCGCTGTACTATGTTCTCTGCGTTGAAATAAACTCGCTAGCCATTCTCCAAATGAACTGCCAGATGCACAACAGTAGGATTGCGTTCATGAATTGCAAATGAAAATATTCTCCAGATTGCTTCATTGCAGTTCACATATCTGCCCATTTGAAATTTGCTAATTTCATCTCTTTCAACGCCAATAACCGCCATATCGCTTCCTTTGGTGAAATTCTTTCCTTTCAATTGAGTGATGAATGTTCTACCATTGTCAGTGGGTGAGCGACGCCGATAGAGAGGGTATCCGTCGTTTCCAGTTTGAGTTTCCGAAATAAAAGCACGGGGATAGCGTTTTTTGCATTTACTGTCCGACATACAAACCGAAGATGGATCGTGTTCTCCGCATGGCCCATGAACCATATTGGCCATCACTACTTTGTGCAACTCTGGATCTATTTCAACATCAGGAATTTCGGCGGAAATGATGTCATCAATTTGGTCAGGTGTAATTTTCTCCACCATCCAAAGAAGAATGTGTGCGTGGGGCAAACCTCTCTTCTGCTACTCCACTGAGTACATCCAGCATCGAACAGTGCCATATATACGTTGTTTCGTAATAAAGTCCATCAAACATCTGAGTTTTTGTTTAAACACGCGTGCTGTAACGTCGTGGCGATCGCTTGGTGATTGACCGGTATGCAATAGATTCGTAATGTCTGGTCATTTTGGATTACAAGTAAATGTAACAAACAAATCCGGCCGTCCATAATTGCGCACGTAAGTCATCGCATCTTGGGAGTACTCATGCATGTGTCTAGGACTGCCAATATATGTCGATGGCAAAATATAGAATCGACCAATATCTGTAATATCCGCATCACCACTCATTGCATCTCTTAAGTGAATATATTCTTCAGATCGCAACTTCGACTGATTGTATCGCATGTAATTAAGTCGTTCTGTCTCTGTTTAACTTACATGTCAACTGCATACTGTTAAGATAACCGTCCATATCTCAGTAAGTGGTTGTCATAGTTTTGGCGAATCATCATTCGATATGCGTAAAACTTCATTGAACTGACTTTTTTATTTGTCTCGACACCTAAAAGCTTAAATTACCTATATGAAGTAGCAAACAAAAACTTTTTTTTACTAACCATTCACCGGATTTGTCATCTTATATCCTAAGTGATATCCGTCTTCTCCACGGCAGAACATGAGCGGATATTGCATTGCGTCGTAAGACCGATGTGTCTCACTTATCCACTTTAGTGCGTTTTGATTTCTACGTTTGATGACAATATCACGCGACTGCAAATTTTCTCCAACAACAACAACTGATATTTCGCTAACTGTAGGTGCATTATATTGTCTTTCATGTGTCCCTGTTGGTCTTTTGTCCGCTTGTATGATTATACTATGATCATCTGTTGGCATACGTTCCAACGAAATCGTAAACAGTTTAATAAGGCCATTGTGTTCGTGTAACATTTGCTGCAATTGTTCGATTATTTCTCTTTTCGTTGTATTGAAGATAGCACAACGCCGATTTACTTCATCATGTGAATCTCCCAGAAAGTAAATTTGGAGATATTTGTGTTCTTGATCTGGATGCCGCAACAGCGCTCCAGCGAGATGAAAAATTTGCCCATGAACCTGTATAATTGGAGGAAAGCTCTGTAGTTTCTGTCGAATATTGATTGGTAAAAATACCTTAAACGTTGGATTGCAGTTTTGTTCATTTACAATTTCACCGCCAAACGACGTCATTTGAAAACAATCGTTGTACATTTTAGTGTGCTTTAGGAAACGGCTCGAGTGAGGAGATTCACCGTAAAGCAGCTGGAACAATGGCTGTGGTGGTGGTAGCAATTCTGGCAACTTAACCTTTCCCCCGGCGCAACATAACCCTGGCGGTTCATTTTTAAATTTGACTGCATTGCAATATTGACAAACTACTGACATCTGACCGATTTGAACAGATGCGCTATATTGAATGTTTGGATCATATCGAAAACTTGCCCCTTTAATGTTCACAAAAGAAAGATGTTGCCGCTGTTGTCGAAGAATAATCGCATGTTGTGATCTTACTTCATCACTTTGGCGAGCACGAACTTCCCTTCTTCTCGATCGTTGTTGCTGATTGTGAACTTCCCTTCTTCTCAATAGTTCTTGCTGATTGTATGTTTGGTTGACATCTTCTAACTGGTGCGTGCTATTGTCCAGCAGTCTATTTCGTGGTGATACCCTCTCAATAACACTTTCCCTTTGACGTGCTCTGCTATTTCTTGTTCTCCTTGCGGCCTGGGAACTCCGAGATCGTAACAAATATCTAATTGGAAATGATCATTCATTTGCACAAAGTTCATATAAGGTTTTAGGTACCAATAACTTACCTTTGAAAACTCCAAAAATGTATGAATTAAATTAAGGAAGCAGATCAATTAAATGATAAATTCCAATGTACATAAATCGGTATTCGCCAAAACGCTAAATCACTTGCACTAAATAACTCACTTTTTAAAACAAAATATATCAGTAAAGCAAGGCGCATTTTGCCCTCTAAATTTTGCGTGTTCGATTGCAAAGCAAAATTGACGTGTAATTTAATTTGTGTTTGTTTCATAAAACTGCCATTTTCATAAACCAAAAATAGCACGTAACGCAACCAAAATTACAATATAACCGCTACTGTCACCGATAAATAAACAAAAACAGCAAGAAACAACCAAAATGACGTGCTAGGTGGAAAATGAGATAAATGTATGATGGATTAACAACCAAAATAATTAAAGATTGTATGGGAGGTACCACGCCCCCTTTTTCGATAACGCCAAGTTTTATGGGTGAGAATGGTGTTGTTTCCTATAGCTCTATACCAATTTTCATGTTCCTACCTTAAACACTTTTGAAGATATTCACCTTGAAAAATTCAGTTTGTATAGGGGGTGCCACGCCCCCTTTTCTGATTACCCCTTCTTTTATGTGTAAGAAGGCTTTTGATACCATATAGGTCTATACCAATTTTCAGGTCCCTACCTTGAACTCTTTCACAGATATTCTGCTTAAAAAATTTAGTTTGTATGGGAGGTACCACGCCCCCTTATTCGATAGCCCCCGGTTTTATAGGTGAGAGTGGTGTTGTTATCCTGTAGCTCTGTACCAATTTTCATGTTCCTACCTTAAACACTTTTGAAGATATTCGACTTGAAAAATTCAATTTGTATGGGAGGTGCCACGCCCCCTTAATATTTTGTACCGATTTTAAGACATGACCTGCGCGTGGTAATAAAAAACAAATCCCCCAAAGGAAGTATTTCATTTGGTTCAGCCGTTTTCGAGTTTTAGCGTTACAACTATATACCATTTCATTTTTATATATATAGAAGATTAAGATATCTTATTAAAAGATGTTTTTTTAATATAATTTAAGCAGACATGAGCTTAAATATAGCAATAGAACTAATTCAAGTTTATATGTGTTTATAAGTGTATATGGGTATAAATGGTACCAAATACAATTGTAATTTATCCACTGTTTAAACGAATAAAGAATGTTATAATATATAAAGATCACTAAGATGCGATAAAAGACAAACTGTGACTCCGTCTGGTTAAACGCTACAATCAATTATTTCAGTTTTGCGACGCATTTTAATATGAAGTTTTTGAAGTGAACTTTAACATCACGAAAAATACATTTTAAGTGTCTAAAGAAGAAATCGTTGGGACCTAAGCAGACTTTTTACAGTAGATAAATCCCACTTTTTCACAAAGCGTTAAACAAAAGCAATTTTTCGGAGATTTTTGGAAGGTAATGATTTAATTTTAAATGGAGTCATGTGTAGAAGTTCACGCAAGTGAGGAAAGTTCTCTGATCGCCATTCACTTGGGAGTGGCCAGAAACCATTCTTTTACAAATGACTCAAGCAGCTCACGACTTCCGGTCTTTGATCAAGTATCCTCTGGGTAGCCTAAGAACATCCGTTTGAAGGCGAGCTAAAGTGAGAAGGCAAAACACCTCCTGCAAAGGGTTGTGCGCTAGGTTTGGGACCCGCCACCTAAAAAAACACTCCCAATGAAAAAGCGTAAACAGCCTCGGATGAGAGACCCCCCCTTTTGATGACGACCATGGCAAACGAAATACGGACTACGAATTGAGGGCATGCACCTAGAATGTCCGGTCCCTTAATTGTGAAGGTGCCGCTGCCCATCCGGTTGAAGTCCTCGTAAAAACAAAAAGGCTAACATCACCGCCGTCCAAGAAATGCGATGGACGGGACAAGGACAGGGACGAGTAGGTCCTTGTGGCATTTACTACAGAGGCCATATAAAGGAGCGTAAGTTTGTTGTGGGGACGATGTGACTAAAATTGCCTTTTATGAATGCTTGGAGTGCACTTATGAGGGCTGCCCCCGCCACGATGTCAAAATCGTGCTTGGCGACTTTAACGCCCCACCACTCGGACCACTATCTTGTTGCAGTCAATATTCGCACTCGCCTCCTCGTAAAGATAAAGGCTGATTTCACCGCCGTCCAGGAAATGCGATGGACGGGACAAGGACAGAGACGAGTAGGTCCTTCTGACATTTACTACAGTGGCCATATAAAGGAGCGCAAGTTTGGTGTTGGATTCGTGGTGGGAGAGAGACTCAAGTACCGAGTACTATCATTCACTCCGGGGAATGGACGTTCTAGCCACAATCCGCATCAAAGCGAGGTTCTTCAACATATCGCTGATTTGCGCCCACGCCCCGACGGAAGAGAAGGACGATGTGACCAAAGATACCTTTTATGAGTGCTTGGAGCGCACTTATGAGAGATGCCCCCTCCACGATGTCAAAATCGTGCTTGGCGACTTTAACGCCAGGGTGGGCAAAGAAGGTATCTTTGGCACTACGGTCGGTAAATTCAGCCTCCACGAGGAAACATCCCCAAATGGGTTGAGGCTGATCGACTTCGCCGGGCCCGAAATATGGTTATCTGTAGTACTAGATTCCAGCATAAGAGGATACTTCAAGCTACCTTTCTGTCTCCGGATCGAAAAACCACCAACCAGATCGATCATGTTGTGATAGACGGAAGACACGTCTCCAGTGTTTTAGATGTGCGTGAGCTCCGATGTCCTAACATCGACTCGGACCACTATATTGTTGCAGCCAAAATTCGCACTCACTTCTATACAGCAAAAAACGCACGCCAACAAACACAAGGATGGTTCGACGTCGAGAAGCTGCAATCACAACAGACAGCCGAACGTTTTTCTACTCGCCTTGCACTCCTGCTCTCTGAGAGCACTCGTCAACAACGAGGTATAAGGGAACAGCTGCAACCGAAACCATTGGTTTTCGGAAAGCGCAAAAGAACAGCTGGTACGACGAGGAGTGCCGTGTCGCAGCGGAGAAAAAACAGGCTGCCTACTTCGCAACGTTACGATCGACCACAACACGTGCGGGATGGGATAGATACCGAGGGTTGAAGAGGGAAGCGAGACGCATTTGTAGACAGAAAAAGAAAGAGGCCGAAATGCGTGAGTACGAAGAGCTTGATAAGCTGGCCGACAGGGGTAATGCTCGAAAACTCTACGAAAAGATGCGGCGGCTTACAGAAGGTTTCAAGACCGGAGCATACTCTTGTAGAACCCCCCAAGGTGATCTAGCCACCGATGCCAAGAGCATACTTAAATTATGGAAGGAACACTTCTCCAGCCTGCTGAATGGCAGTGAACGCACAACACCAGGAGAAAGCGAACCCGATACCCCAATCGATGACTATGGAGCAGACGTTCCATTGCCCGACCATGAAGAAGTTCGAATAGCAATTGCCCGCCTGAAAAACAACAAAGCGGCAGGGGCCGATGGATTGCCGGCCGAGCTATTCAAACACGGCGGCGAAGAGCTGATAAGGTGCATGCATCAGCTTCTTTGCAAAATATGGTCGGACGAAAGTATGCCCAACGATTGGAATTTAAGTGTGCCATGCCCAATCCATAAAAAAGGAGACCCACAATCTGCGCCAACTACCGTGGGATTAGCCTCCTCAACATCGCATATACGGTTCTATCGAGCGTATTGTGTGAAGCCCACCGTCAACAAACTGATTGGACCTTATCAGTGTGGCTTTAGAGCTGGTAAATCAACAACTGACCAGATATTCACCATGCGCCAAATCTTGGAAAAGACCCGTGAAAGGAGCATCGACACACACCACCTCTTCGTCGATTTCAAAGCTGCTTTCGACAGCACGAAAAAGAGCTGCCTTTATGCCGCGATGTCTGAATTTGGTATCCCCGCAAAACTAATACGCTGTGTAAGCTGACGTTGAGCAACACAAAAAGCTCCGTCAGAATCGGGAGGGACCTCTTCGAGCTGTTCGATACCAAACGAGGTTTCAGACAAGGCGATTCCCTATCGTGCGACTTTTTCAACCTGCTTCTGGAGAAAATAGTTCGAGCTGCAGAACTCAACAGAGAAGGTACCATCTTCTATAAGAGTGTACAACTGCTGGCGTATGCCGATGATATTGATATCATCGGCGTCAACAGCCGCGCCGTTAGTTCTGCTTTCTCCAGACTGGACAAGGAAGCAAAAGAAATGGATCTGGCAGTGAACGAGGGCAAGACGAAATATCTCCTGTCATCAAACAAACAGTTGTCGCACTCGCGACTTGGCACTCACGTCACTGTTGACAGTCATAACTTTGAGGTTGTAGATAATTTCGTCTATCTTGGAACCAGCGTAAACACCACCAACAATGTCAGCCTAGAAATCCAACGCAGGATAACTCTTGCCAACAGGTGCTACTTCGGACTAAGTAGGCAATTGAGAAGCAAAGTCCTCTCTCACCAAACAAAAACCAAACTCTATAAGTCACTCATAATTCCCGTCCTGCTATATGGTGCAGAGGCTTGGACGATGTAAACAACGGATGAGTCGACGTTGCGAGTTTTCGAGGGAAAGGTTCTGCGAAAGATTTATGGTCCTTTGCGCGTTGGCCACGGCGAATATCGCATTCTATGGAACGATGAGCTGTACGAGATATTCGACGACATTGAAATAGTTCAGCGAATTAAAACACAGCAGCTACGCCGGCTAGGTCATGTTGTCCGGATGGATGAAAACACTCCAGCTCTGAAAGTATTCGACGCAGTACCCGACGCGAGAAGCAGAGGAAGAGGAAGACCTCCACTCCGTTGGAAGGAGCAAATAGAGAAGGACCTAGCCTCGCTTGGAATATCCAATTGGCGCCATGTAGCGAAGAGAAGAAACGACTGGCGCGCTGTTGTTGACTCGATTATAGTCGCGTAAGCGGTGTCTACGCCAGTAAAGAAGAAGAAGAATAATTAAGAAGTTTCAATACATTAAAACAAATATACATATACATATATACGAGGTGTGTTCAAAAAGTATTGCGAATTTTGTGTTTTTTTCAAAAATATTTATTTATTCATGAATATCTATTTTGTCCCCTTCAAAGTAAGCCCCATGAGATATTATACACTTGTGCCAACGATTTTTCCAATTTTCGAAGCACTTCAAAAAATCATTTTTTTGTATCTTCTTCAGCTCCTCCTTCGATGTCGTCTTTATTTCGTCAAGAGAAGCGTAACGTCGTCCTTTCATGGGCCTCTTCAGTTTAGGGATCAAGAAAAAGTCACAGGGGGCCAGATCTGAGGAATACGGTGGCTGCAGCATCATTAGTGTGTTGTTTTTGGCCAAAAAGTCGCGCCCAAGCAACGATGTGTGTGAGCAGGGTGTTATCGTGCTGCAAAAGCCAATTTTTGTTCTTCCACAAATCCGCGTTTCTGGCGGATTGCTTCGCGCAAATTGCGCATAACTTGCAGGTAATATTCCTTATTGACCGTTCTTCCCTGTGGCCAGAACTCACGATGCACCACGCCCCTGCAATCGAAGAAAACTGTCAATTACGATTCGCGATACTTTTTGAACACACCTCGTACACATATTCAAGCAGGTATGAAAATAAAATTTGTTTGTAATTTTTAAATAATGCAGAATTTACATAGCGGGTAGTTCGTGAATTTTTTGGGTATTAAGACAAATATTTACATAATAGAATCCTAATACATACATGATCTACATGTTGTCACCTAAAATGCAATATAACGTATCTTCAAAAAATTCAAATTGAATGGTGGTTACACGAGATCAAATTGATGAAATTATTTCTGCGGAAATTCCTTATGCAGAGAAAGATCCATTATTCTACGAAGCGATGAAAACCAATATGGTGCATGGACCTTGCGGACACCACAATCCCACTTGCAATAAAGGCACGAAACACTATCCACGTTCTTTTCTTTCGAAAACGCAAATGGAAATGATGGATATCCACTCTATCGTCGTAGCTCATCAGACGACAATGGCAGGATATTTACCATTCAACTTAGAGTAGTGAATATCGAAGTCGACAACATATGGATCGTACCATATTCGCCACTATTGTCTAATTCACATTCAAAGCTCATGCCAATGTTTGAAATTGTAGTTTGGTGAAATCGAATTTTCCGACTATTGTGCGTTTCGCAGTTCATTTGGAGAATGGCTAAAGAGTGTTTTTCAACCCAGAGAATACAGTACAGCCAGCGGAAACACTTCAAACAACAAAATTTTCATTGACGAGTTTTTTCTTAACTTGCGTCAATGATTCGTTTGTGAGAACATTGCTCTATTTGGAAATGCCTTGATATTATGCATGGAATGCATCGCCGAAGAAATAGGTACGCAGAAAGCAAGGCCAACCAATAGATTGACATCCAGGTTGTTCTCAACTAATTCCTTAGGACGAATTTACATAATCCACCCGAAAAACGACAATTGCTAACACCTTCGGTTGCTATTGATAAATGTACGTGGTTCAATTTCATTTGAGTCAATGCGCACTGTGAATGGTAGAGTGTGTGTTTTGAGAAGCATGCAAGCAATTACAATTGCTGGAACATGATAATAAATGTAATCAAACGATGGATGATTCGATAGCTACTTCGCATGCCACTAAAGTTCTTTTCATTTCAAAACACATAATTTCACGCAGGACAACGCATGCGTTGTCACGGCATCACGCGGGAATGGCTGAACCGATTTGGCTGATTGTTTTTTTTTTTTGTAGTTTTCTAATACTCTGTACAAGGTTCTTATGGAAAAAAATATTAAGAAAATCTCTCAGAAAGATTGAAAAATATACATTTCATTTTGCTAAGGGACGAGAACGGCGAAAGCAATCTTCATGAAATTTTCAGAAGTTGTTCACTGTGGATCTGGAAAGGTTCAGAAATAAAAAAAAACTTGCATAAGAAAAAGTCGAAAAATTGGAAATTTCCAAAAATTTACTTTTTTCATGCAATTCACTTTTCTTTTGTTTTTCAATATTTTGACTTGTATTTGTGGAATTATGGATCGGGGTCAATCAGCAAGCGATCGTCATGTTGTCACAGCACGACTTTTCAATAACAGTTACGATGTTATTCTTTGGATGGTGGATAGTGGTTCCACTAGATCAAATTGATGAAATCATTTCTGCGGAAGTTCCTGATGCAGAGAAAGATCCAGTATTAAATGAAGTGATGAAAACCAATATGGTTCATGGACCTTGCGGACACCACGATCCCACTTCGGTTTGTATGTCTAACAATAAATGCACGAAACTTTATCCATTTGTATTTCTTTCGGAATCGCAAACTGGAAATGACGGATATCAGACGACCATACAACTTAAAGTAGTGAATATCGAAGTTGACAACATATGGATCGTACTATATTCTCCACTGTTGTCTAATTCACATTCAAAACTCATATCAATGTTTAGTATTGCAGTTTGGTGTAATCTATAAAATACGTTTGTAAGTACGTCACCAAAGGAACCAATATGGCGGTTATTGGTCTTGAACGATACGGTCGATACGTGAACTGCAATAAAGCGCTTTGTAGGGTATTTACTTTTGCAATTCATGAACGTTTTTCGACTGTTGTGCGTCTCGCAGTTCATTTGGAGAATGGCTAAAGAGTGTTTTCAACCCAGAGGATACAGTACAGCCAGCGGAAACACTTCCAACAACACTGACATTTTCCTCAATAATAACACAATTGCTAAGCATTTGGAATAGAAGAAAAGAGCTACAACCAAATACGCAGTGAAATAGATTATAAATGGTTCAGTAATCAGTCGTTGAGTATGTATTATACCACGTGCATCCCAATAGACTGATTTCACAACCTTTCCAGCCGCCTTTCCACGCCTGAGAACTGGTTCATCATGTGCAGTCCACTAGAATGACTGTCGATTGGACTCCAGTGCGAAATGATGGAGCTATATTTCTATCACCGACGCAAAAAATCGGATTTATTGCGATTAGAGAGTTCTTAAACACTTCTCAGAATTAGTTGTTTTTTGTTGGATTATGAACTTGCGAGCACCTACTTTGCAACTCAACGGTGGATTTCCCTGAGCCCAAATTCAACAGTATTTTCCCCAAAAAAGCAATGCTTTATTGACACACGAAATGATTTATGATCCATTTTTTTTTAACTAACACAAGTTGCTTCACAAAAATGCTATATCTCATTAACTAATAGTTATAATCCAACTAATAGAAATCATATAGATGGTAGTAGTAGTATTATCTATGTATCAGCCACAGTGAAGCGTGGACGGTTCCTCTAGTTTAATTATAAAATTTTGATACAAATGTGGATTAATCATACGTTATTTTATTTCAGAAAAGAAAATTCAAAATAATGTAAGACACCTACTGTAATGCTATGGTTTGTTTATTTTTTATGTAAAATTTGCCTATGGTTTCATGTTAATTCAGATTTGAAAATTTTGTTTCAATATCTCAAGTCGCTTTCGTTTTTACGGTTTTTGCTTATCCTGTAAACCTACAAAAAGTAATGCTACGTTATTTTGCATTTTTCAATACAATGAAACCAACTACAAATTTCTTAGAAATATATACTCGTATAACTTAATACATTGTATTATACAATATTAATGAATATCGGCGTACACACAGAATACGTTGTGTATACACGTATGTAAATATGAGTACACTGTTTTCAAACTTTTAGTCTCGAGGTAAGGACAGCTAGATATACTAAGCAGTGAGGTCTTTATTCAAACAGTTTTTCTATACACCACTGAACATACATACAGTGTTTGTGACATTACAATAATATTTACGAAAATAAAAAGGATTCAATAACCACGACAGCAGAACACCATCGGAACGATAACCAGGATTAAAACACATACTTTCAACATCAGAGGGACGGACTTAATAATGCCTAAGTAAAAGATCTATTTTACTAAGTCGTCTTAAAAATCAAAGACGCATGCGAATTCTCAGAGCAAGCTAATTATATAGAGTTAATGAGCAATCCCAAAATACCCAAAGCCATGCTAATCGCAGATTAGATCCTGAGTTACGCCAGTCCGAGCAAAACATCAATACAGTTCAACACATAACTAGGCGGGAAAATCAAAATTGCTCTGAAGAGCAAAGTAGAAATACTCGGGGACATAGGTCTCGACGAGAAAATCCTGACGTAAGGGCACTTGAACAAAGTCTTAATGCGGTTCAATATACTGGACTAGACGGGCAAATTCACGTATGCTGTTCAACATAGATCTCGGCGAAAAAGTCGTTATTTTCGCTTTGAAAAGCAGAGTAGAAATACTCGAGAACATAGATCTCGGTGAGAAAATCTCGAGGTAAGGACAGTTGAACAAAGTGCAGATACTGCTCAACATAGAACTAGGTGGGAAAATTCTCAACTTCGCTCCAAAGAGCGCAATAAAGATACCCGAATACCTGAGTTTAAGAATTCAAAGCGCATGCGTGATCAAATACAAAGACAGTATGCTAGAAGATATTTAAAAAAAGAAGAGACAAACGTCAAAGAGAAACACATCGTCGACAACTTATCAGGAGGGATGCGAGGGAAGAAATATTGAATCAAAGTCGTCATCGACAAAGTTCGTCTTCATAGTGCTAATCTACTAAATAGGCAAACTGAAACCGAAAGACGTTCTCAAAGTATTAGATTAATGAGAGAAAGTAATGTCTTGGAAACCGTTAACATTGGAAATTTATCAGATTTCAAAGTCATTTATTTTCAACATATAAAATAGGGACCTACTGAAATATGAATTTATTGCGGCGGATTATGGTTTTTACACCAAGAGGCAAGTTAAATTTCGAAAATATTGCTATTCTCTTTAATGCAAAAATTTCCCACTGACATAATTTAGGATAATAATTCTGAGGAATTGTCATTTGCAACAATTTATCTAGGTCAAAAACGCACCTGCTCTCAAGCGTATAGTAAGGTAGTACGTTCTAAAATTCGCCGTAGAGCGTGTACTATCCCGAAATTGTTCTACGGTTATCAAAAGTTAAAATAAATGCAAATTAAGCATAGTACATCCAATTTGTCTTCGAAAGTTTTCAGATCGTAACCGAGATACGGCCTAAAATATATTAAACGAAAACTTTGTTCAAAACCTTATTCAACACGATGATGGTTACAAGGTGTTAGATCCTCTCCTGCGCACTGAGAAGTCGAGAAAAAAAGGCAATAGCTATGATTCGCCAATTTGAATCCTTCTTCTTTACTTTATCGGCTGCTGATCAGTGGATTGAGCTTTAGGTTGTTTTCTCCAAAACATTTGACTCTAAAGATATTTCGGAAGAGGAAGAGAGCAATTTAGCAATCCAAGATAGTATTGGCCTAATTCGGTCAGATGCTGTTACTTGTGCAATATATTTTAACTACCACTATCGACAAATCTTTAAGCTTTTTGGACAGCATTTTGTTAAAAAATTTTACTAGAGAATGGAGTTTCAACAAAGAGGTTCCCTGCATGAACATGAAATGCATTGGCTTAATAATGCTCCCAGGGTTTTCAAAACCACAATCACAGTCGGTCTTGTACTAGAGAAATAAGAGAACAACAGTTTTGTCGTTTTGTATACCATATCCACCAATGTCTTCAACACAAATATTGTTACCTCTTACAGAAACAATTGAAAAATTAGAAAGACACATAAGGAACCAACCAAAACTCAAAACGCTTTAAATTCAAATCTTACCACAGAAGACATTTCGAATTTAAATAATTAATTTAAATTCCTGTCTGATAGTAGAATAAATATGTCTTTCGCTGACTATTTGTTAGTTTATAATCCTCAGATTTTGGAACTCATCTTCTTTGTTATTATAGCCGAGTTAACAACAACGCGTCAGTCGTTTTTTCTTTTCGCTACGAGGTGCCAATTGGAGAGTCCAAGCATAGCCAGGTTCTTCTCTACCTGGTCTTTTCAACGGAGTGGAGGTCTTCCTCTTCCTCTGCTCCCCCCCGCCGGGTACTGCGTCGAGTACGTTCAGAACTGGAGTGTTTTCGTCCATTCGGACAACATGATTTAGCCAGCGTACCCGCTGTCTTTTAATTCGCTGAACTGTGTTAATGATAATAATAATAGAGCTCACCGTTCCGTAGAATGCAATATTCACCGTGGGCAATGCGCAAAGAACCATAAATCTTTTATAACGACGAATACTCAGATGTTGTCATCGTCCATGCCTCTGCACCATACAGCAGGACGGAAATAATGAGTGACTTAAAGAATTTGGTTTTGGTGCGTCGAGAGAGGACTTTGGAACTACATCGAGCAGATATGGATATCCAATATATACTGGATGCATATTCTTGCTGCTCGAATTGAGGAATTTCCAGGCTCTTAAATAAATCTGTATTAGAAGTGAAAGCTGGAAATTTACAGTTAAGCAAAAACTAAAACATATAGGTCATAAATTTATATCAAAAACAGAAATATCTGTCCAAGAAGCAGTATATTGCAGCATTGGTCTCCATCTTTCGGAAGCATGTAATGCAGAAGTATTTATAAATACGTCTCCACCTGATGAACTTGTTCGAATGGTAAAACCTAGAGCGGAACTTCAGAACCTTCCTTCAAGCTCGACAGAAATATCCGTAGGTATTGTAGATCGTTATGTTCAAAGACCCAATCAGTTAGAAACTGTTTGTTGGATGATTTCGCATCTGCGTATAAATTTTTTAAATCCCATAGAAGAGAAAAAGACAGTGATCATGAGGAGGAAGAGGAAAAAGATGATAATTTACCAGAATGTGGGGTTGTCATGTATCTTAAAGACATGGTTTTGTTAAAAAACGTACCACACCTTGCATAATTTGGTATTAAAAGTTTAGCCCAGATATGGCCAAGGTTGAATATTTCCGCGAAATGGTAATGCTTTACTATCCATAGCGGAATGAACAGAAAGATCTCATTGAAAACGATAATGGGCAAACCTGCATAACGCATAGTAGAAGGTTCACAAAGTGAACTACACTATCTTGTGGAAAATGAGTTCAGAGTGTTGGCGGTGGAGCCGGTGTGGGAAAAAGTCGTTTGATATCTGCAATATATCAAGCTCTTAACCACCGTTACAATTCTACACATGGATCCAATACACATTCTTTGAAAGTTTTCCTTTGCGCACCTACAGGTAAAGCAGCATTCCGAATAGGTGGACTGACACTTCACTCATGATTCTCTTTGCCTGTCAATCAGTAGAAAAGAGAGTTTAGGCCTCCTAACAATGGCATAGTTAATTCATTGTATTCCAGACTTCTCGATTTAAAATTAATGATAATTGATGAAATATCGGTGGTAGGTAGTAAAATGTTTAGCTCTGTTGTTGCAAGATTACAACAAATTTTCAAAGCCGGCAGCCCCTTTAGTGGTACACCAACCACAGGGTTTGGTAATTTGAAGCAACTCTCATCTGTTAGAGATAGGTGGATATTCTTTTTTAATCCCAATGATGCATACAGATCTTAATTGGTTCTCCTTTGTGGGAGTTATTCAAATATATGTACTTTGAATTATCTGAAATAATGAGGTTGGATGATGGAGTCATGTGATCGCCATTCCCTTCGGAGTGGCCAGAAACGATTCTTTTACATATGGCTCAAGTAGCGCATGAGTTCCGGTCTTTGACCAAGTATCCTAAAATCATCCGTTGAAAGGCGAGCTAAAGTGAGCGTAAAACACGCCCCCAATGAACAGTCAAAAACAGCTTCGGATGAGAGACCCTCCTTTTTTACGACCATGCCAAACGAAATAAGGATGTCCGGTCCCTTAATTGGGAAGATGCCGCTGCCCAGCTAGTTGATATCCTCGTTAAAATAAAGGCTGACATCACCGCCGTCCAAGAAATGCGATGGACTTGGCGAGGACTGTTGCGTGTAGGTGGCATTTACTACAATGGCCATATAAAGGAGCGCAAGTTCGGTGTGGAATTCGTGGTGGAAGAGTGACTCCGTCGACGAATACTCTTATTTACTCCGGTCAATGAACGTCTAAACACAATCCACATCATAGGGAGGTTCTTCAACATATCGCTGATCTGCGCCCATGAACCGACGGAAGAGAAGAACGATGAGACCAAAGATGCTTTCTATGAGCGCTTGAAGCACATCTAAGAGAGCTGTTAAAATGTCAAAATCGTGCTTGGCGACTTCATCGCCAGAATGAGCAAAGCAACAACAGTCGACAAATTCAGCCTCAACGATGAAACGTCCCCAAATGTGTTGAGGCTTACCGACTTCGCCGGGGCCCGGAATATGGTACCATGTTGTAATAGACGGAACACACGTCTCAAGTGTTCTAGACGTGCGTACGCTCCGAGGTCCTAACACTGACTCTGACCACCATCTTGTTGTACCCAAGATTCGCAACCAACAAACACAAGTATAGTTCAACGTCGATAAGCTACAATCATAACAGACAGCCGAACGATTTTCGACTCAACTTGTACTCCTGCTCTCTGAGAGCACTCATCAACAACGCGGTATAAGGGAACTGTGGGACGGCTTTTCAAGATCTTTAGGTACAGCTACAAGCGAAACCATTGGTTTTCGGAAAATGCAAAAGATTAGCTGGTACTCCTCATCGTAGCATGCCGTGTCGATGAGGAGAGAAAACGGACTGCCTACCTCGCAACGTTACGATCGACCACAATACGGGCGGAATGGGATAGACACCGGGAGTTGAAGAGGGAAGCGAGACGTATTTGTAAATGGAGAAAGAGACGGGCCGAAATGTATGAGTACGAAAAACTTGACAAACTGCCCGACAGGATTAATGCTCGAAAATTCTACGTGAAGATGCGGCGATTAACAGAAGGTTATATGACCGGAGCATACTCTTTTATAACTCCCAGAGGTGTTCTAGTGACTGATGCCCAGAGACAGCCTGCTGAATGCCAATGAAAGTGTAACACCAAGGGAAGGCGAACCCGATTACCTATTCAATGACGATGGAGCAGACGTTCCATTGCTCGACCATGAAGAACTTCTAATAGCAATTACCCGTCTGAAGAACAACAAAGCGGCGGGGGCCGATGGACTGCTGGCCGAGCTATTCAAACACGGCGGCGAAGAACTGATAAGGATCATGCATCAGCTTCTTTGTAAGAAATGGTCGGACGAAAGCATGCTCAACGATTGGAATTTAAGTGTGCTCTGCCCAATCCACAAAAAGGAAGACCCCATAATCTGCGCCAACTACCGTGGGATAAGCCTCCTCAACATCGCGTATAAGGTTCTATCGAGTGTATTGTGTGAAAGATTAAAGCCCACTGTCAACAAACTGATTGGACCTTATCAGTGTGGCTTTAGACCTGTCAAATCAACAATCGACCAGATTTGGTATCCCCGTAAAATTAATGCGGCTGTGTGAACTGACATTGAGCAACACTAATAGCTTCGTCAAGATAGGAAAGGACCTCTCCGAGCCGTTCGACACCAATCGAGGTTTCAGACAAGGCGACTCTCTATGCGTGTTTAAAATTAGTGAAAATAATGAAGAAATTCGCCATATTTTGAATTTTTTGTATAAAAAAGGGAAGAATGCCACTCAAGCCACCAATGAAATGTTTGAAGTTTACTTTTAGTTTAGTTCGCTTTATCAGTTCGTGTGGCACAACAATAGTAAATGTGCAAGAAAAACTATTTAAGTCCTTGAATCAGCGGCTCAACGCTCTTGTGTACCATCTACAATTTATTAATGAACAGTAACTCTTTGAGAATAATGCTATGGAACGCTATGGTCTTTCCAAAAGTAAAAATTAATTAGAAGTTATTCTACACGATGGAAATATTGATATATGTCTATTATCTGAAACGCATTTTACGAACCATTCATTTTTAAAATTTAAAAGTTATGAATTATATGACACACCACACCCTGCAAACTCAGCACGAGGAGGGAGTGCTATAATTATCCGATTAAGATGGAAGAAATTCAAGCTACAACAATTTCAGTTAAATTGCACAATCACCCATTGTATCTTATTGCTCTGTATAGTGCACCTAGGCATAGCATAAATATAGAAACGTTTATGAATTTATTAAAAAAATATGACGGAAGGTACATCTTTGGTGGCGACTTTAACGCAAAACACACTCATTAGGGATCTCGATTAACTACAACCAGAGGTCGAGAACTTCTCAAAGCTGTACAAGCAGTTGGATGCAATTTTGTTTCTACAGGAAGACCCACTTATTGGCCTACAGATAGACAGAAATTGCCAAACCTTCTTGATTTCTTTATAATTAATAAACTACCGTAACTCAATTTATGTAGTAAAGATTGCTCAGACCTAAGCTCTGACCATTCCCCAGAGATACACTCATTAGGGTTCTCGATTAACTACAACCAGAGGTCGAGAACTTCTCAAAGCTGCACAAGCAGTTGGATGCAATTTTGTTTCTACAGGAAGACCCACTTATTGGCCTACAGATAGACAGAAATTGCCAGACCTTCTTGATTTCTTTATAATTAACTAGCTGACCCCGCAGCCGTTGTCCTGCGTGAAATTATGTGTTTTGAAATGAAAAGAAAGATAAATTTATCATTTCATTTTTTTTCGATGTACAGAAAATATGATTTTCCAACTCGTGAGCTTGCCACGTACATCTGGCCGTGTGAAAATCATAGCATTTCCAAATTTATGCTACACACTTTGCGACTATTCTTGTGTCCTGTTGATTGTCATCTGAAGTGCAATTTTCACTGGAAACGGAATACGTTTGAACTGAATTGGCAAATCGTTAGAACTCAAAGGAGTTCGTAGAATCAAGCATTACCATTCCATTACACAGGGTTCAGCGTATGAAGATTGCGAAATATAATAACGAAAAATCTAACCTTGTGACGAAAATGATGTGGTGGCATACCAAGCCTGCCCAAAGAGTTTAGAAATACCTCTGCATAATTCACGGCATCGTCTTTATTGTTAAGACGATCGATCGATTTGCATGAGTGCAAGTCTCCTGGAATTTAACTTTGAATCTTCCAGTTTAAGTCAACAACATTGGCGTTTTTGGTAGCTAACATTGCGCGTGCACTTAAGGAATCGTAGTTACGATAATTTGGCTACGATAATTTGGCGAACATTCATGATGAGTTCATCTTACGTGCATTGATAAACGGCGGATGGAATTGATATCGAAACACCGGAAGTATCAACCGGGACTGACCCACTTCCAATTTTTTGTGAAGACGATGTAAAATGTCTTCGGCAATGTCATTTTTGTTCGTATCCCATAATTGACGCGGATTTGAAGGCTGATATGTCGAAATGATTATGATTCGCGAAAAGTGTGCGAACTTCATTTTCATTCCAGTGATTAACATGTTCCAGCAATTGTAATTGCTGCCTTACTTCTCCAAAACTTGTACACACCGTAACTTACTTTAATCAATAGAAACCGAAGATCATTGTTTTTAGGGAGGATTGTGTAAACTCATCCTAATTCAGTTGAGAACACACCTGGATGTCAATCTACTGGTTGGTGAATTAGATTATAATGTTGAATATACATAGTACGATCCATGTGTTGTCAACTTCGATATTCACTATTCTAAATTGAATGCTGAATGCTTTGCATTTGTCGTCTGGTGAGCGACGCCGATAGAGTGGATATCCATTATTTCTAGTTTGTGTTTCCGAAAGAAAAGCACGTGGATACTGTTGAGTGCATTTATAGTCAGACCATCCATCAGTCCATCGAAGCTGTTGCTTGAAAAGTCTTGTTGTGACATCGTGACGATCGCTTTCTGATAGACCGCGATTAATAATACCGCACGTATGTCATCGTATCCTGGGAGTACTCGGTCATGTGCCTTGGGCTGCTAATGTATGTTAATACATATTAGCGCGACCTTTTCGTGGCATCGTAACAAATTTCAATCTGCAATTGATCACTTTGTGTGCAACACACATAACATTTTCACTGAATAGTTTTCAAAAGTTTTTGAACCAAACGACAAATTTGAACGATTTGAATAATTGAAAAACAAAACAAAAAAATTAAAAAAAAAATTGTATGGAAAAAATTAACTTTTTGGAATTGTCCAATTTTCCGACTTTTCCTCATGAGAAGCGTAGAGGTTTTTTTATTTCCAAACCTTCCTCGATCCATAGGGAACATTCTCTGAAAATTTCATCAAGATTGGTTCAGTCGTTCCCTTAGCGTTACTAATAAACAAATATTAATTCGTTTGTATGGGAAAAGGAAATGGACTGTTTTTAGGAGTTTTCCGGCTATTATTCGAACTTTTCTTGCTGTAAAAACCATCCTTGAGCCTCAACGAATATTTTAAAAAAAGAATTAGCAAAATTGGTCCAGGCGTTTTTGAGTTATGCGCTTACATTTTTATATATAAGATAAACTACCGAAACTCAATTTATGTATTAAAGATTGCTCAGACCTAAGCTCTGACCATTCCCCAGAGATACTAATGAAAAGCCGTTTATTTCGGCCGCCAAGCCGACGTTATGTAATAAATACATTAATTGGTATAAATTTAAAAGTTAGTGAATGAAGTCGACCCAAAGCTTAAGCACATATCAACTGATATTGAGTTGAACTGTGAGGTTGAAGATTTCACAAAAATAATACAAACCGCTGCCTGGAAGAGTACACCAATTACCCGCGTGAATCTAATTGATACCAAATACCCAAAACACATCTTAGACAGTATCCATAAAAAGCGCATGCTTCGACGGAGAGGGCAGCAAACTAGGTCCTCGGCTCAAAACTGAGCTTAATAATTGTTCTCGAAACTTAAAGCACAAATTAAAGAGTCTAAAAATTTTTCTTTTAAAACTTATATGGCTAAACTCACAGCTGATAAGTCCACTGACTATTCACTTAGGAAAGCTGCAAGAAATATTAATAAACAAATAAAACATGTAGCACCATTAAAACTAAATGAAACTGTATGGGTCTAAACGAATTAAAAGAAAGCTGCCGTATTTTCATAATTGGTTGGATCCACACATCAGTATTTTTCAAGTTACTATTCAAGAAACTAAAAATCTTATTGGGAACACAAGACTCAAAAAGCACCTGGGTACGATTAAATAACTGGATAAATGTTACGCAATTTACCAAAGAATTGTATAAAAAACTTGTAAACATTATAAACAGTGCCTTATGCCTAAGATACGTGCCATCGGGTAAGCCAGTACACGTTATTACATCATATAAACCAATTTGGCTGCTGCCAGCTTTATCTAAAATCTTTGCGAATGTGCTCATAACTAGGCTCAAACCAATATTCGTTCATAAACACCTCGTACCAATATATCAATTTGGCTTCCTTGACCACCATTCAACAATTGACCAAGTACACTGAATCGTTAATTTCGTTAAATAAACAATTGACAATGAACGTTTTACGGCGGCCTTCTTGGACGGGTTCAAGCTTTTGACAAAGTTTGGCATTTGGGACTGCTGCTCAAACTGAAATGCATGTTACCCAAACAATTTTGCGAAATAATTGCTTCGTACTTAAGATATAGATACTTACGCTTTAAACGAGAGGATGCATACTCAAACTTGCAACCCATAGAAACGGGTGTTCCCCAGGGAAGCGAGTTGGGGCCAACGCTTTATTTGCTTTTTACCAGTGACCTCCCATTTGATTCTAGTTATATGACATCGACATTTGCGGATGACACAGCTTTGTTAGCAGCTGAAGAGACAACTTCAATATCTAGTCGACGAGTGCAAACAGCACTCAACGCAATTACTAAGTGGGCATCTAAGTGGCGCATAAAATTAAACAACACCAAATCAATTCATGTCGAGCGAGAAATCCGGTTGAAACGCAAGAAGCCTTCCGACCTACTAAGACAACAGTAGCAGCAAATGTATTTCTTAACATTTAGCTTTTAAGTATCTCTCCTAATTAATTAGACTAGAATTGTTGTTAGTATTTTACTTTTATATACTAGGTACAATTTAAATTAAAAAAAAAAAACAACAATGGTTCGCTCGCTTCTGTTCTGAAAATTTCGAAATTTCGATTTATACTGATGAAACGCGGAAAAATGGCAAAAAGTTGTTATTTGTTTATTTATTAGTATAAATATAAAGAAAAAAATAAATTGAAGTATGATTAGAAATACAAAACGACTTTTCGACTACCCAAAATATCTGTAATTTGTTATTATATAAAACATTATTTGTTAAATATATGATAGAAATTAAATAGGACATTTTGGATAAATGTTGTTAAGTAATTAGATATTTGAACGGACAGACAGAGGGAGAAGGCAAAATCGACTCAACTCGTGCTACTGATCATTAGAATATATATTTCATAAGGCCTCCGACTTTCCTATATGCAGGTTACGGAAATTAAGACGAACCTAGTATACCCTGAACAGGATATAAAAATTCCATTCATATATCAGTTATATTCCAAATAAACAAGTAAGGAAGGACAAGGTTTGGGTGTAACCGACTCTACTCTTGCAAAGTAAAATTGTACACTCGTATGAGATTTCTGTTTATATTTTAATTAGAAGTGGGAAGTGGTGCCCCAGTTATTTACATTCACATTGAAATTAATTGAACCATTTTATGCTAAAAAAGTATGAGAAATTGCATTAAAGCTGCATTGAGGAATATGAAAATAATTTGTTTTTTGCCAATGAATAAATATTTATTACATCTAACGTTGATTAGTATCGCGAGCAGATTCGATTTTGCCATCTCCCTCTGTCTGTCCGTTTAAATGTAATACGTGAAATAGTCCCTCAAATTTTAAGATAAGTCGAACGAATTGATATGGTGCTGCGAAACTTCCACTGGATCGAATTATCCTGGGGATGTTTGAGATATCTTGATTAAACTTGGTATACACGTACCTTGCCAAAAAAGTAAAACGGAGTTCGTAACCAAAACCACTTGTGAACTAAGGTAGGCATTACACCGCCCTCTAATAATAATTTAATGTACTTACCTATCCCATAAATCACTAAAGCTACAATAGCCAAATTCGCTTGAGATAATTCCTACAGGAACTCTTACCGACAATGTGAAAAAGGATGATATCGGATGATAACCCCACCCACTTCCCATTCCTTGTTACAAAAAGTACCCAGGAATTGTAAATAAAACGCAAAATATTTAATAATTTATCAATATTTATTTTTTCGCCTTCAAAGTAATCCCCACCAGATGTAGTATACTTAAGCTAACGATTTTTCCTGTCCTCGAAACACTTTTCCTAAACACTTTTTAGGATGACGTTCAGCTCCTTCAGCGAATTTTGTTTTTGTATAATTTGCTGCCAAATTTGCAAATAAAAGCACTAATCACTTTCACGATGATTAAATAAAAATGCTCACGTATTTAAAGCGTACAATAATTTGACGTTTATTTAGAACTTATGAAAAATATAATGTTCTATTTGAAATCCGAATACACGTAGGATATACACGGGGAGGATGTCAACCGAACCGCTGAGTGATCGGAGGAGGTGATGGTTTTAATAATTCCAGTGCGCAATAGTTGTAGAAAAGACGTTGAGTTTTAACGAATTTGGTCCACTGGACGAAGGCTGCTCACAGAGCGGAAATGTGTACATATGTATGTAGAACGAATGTTGACGGTCGAATCTGTGTAACGAATTGGACCGGGTGATGACGACGGGCGCAGTGTGTCAGCGAATGTGTGTATGGCCAGCCTTTTTGTTAAGTGGGATGTAGAAGTGTGGTGAGTTGTGTTGGTGTGGCGTGGTGATGTAAGTGTATTAATCTGTCTTGCTAGGGTGCGCCAGTTTCTCCCAGGTAGAGTGAGGTATACATGCGGGGAGATGCTTAAGTCATGGTTCTTTAACAAGAACTAATCACATGGAGCAAAAGGTTGATCAATGATAATCATTGCGTTTCGTGTAAAAATGCTTGAAGTGTTTTTCCACAATTCCCGCCGTTATCGACATATGTTCTCGCAAGCACGCCTCAGTACAGCCAATTATAGCTCTTAATTGACCGTCTGTCTATCCGGCATGAATTCATGACGCACCAAACCACGAATATCGAAAAAACAATGACTATCACCTTGATTTTTGAGCGGCTTTGGCGCGTTGTTTTTGGTTTCATTTTTGCCCTCCATTCCGATGATTGTTGACTTGTTTGCACGTCAAACTCATACAACCATGTCTAGCACTTGCCTGACTATTTTCAAGAACCACATCATTCATCTTTTTAATATTTCAATCAATGGAAGACGTCGAAGGTCGTTCAGAACGAGGCATGTCTTAAACCATCTCTCGACCGTATTTGAAGGCTTTGTATCCCTTTAGACTTGAGTTTTTGATGAAACTAAATCACCGCAAGCCTTTTCCAACATTCGCAACGATTCCGCACACAAGATTTAGTAATAAAAAATTGGGGACAATTTTTTATCGATGTTTTAATCCACTGTAAAAATGCAACGCACTACTGAGGTGTACCTCATTAAACGGCTACTGCGGACAAACTGGTTGACAAATCGCGCTCATAGTTGGCATAGTAATTAAGGACAATCCTACCAACTTAAGGGGCTATACCAGTGTGACACTTTCAATTTTTTTTTTACTTTTTCGAAAGTTTATATATTCAATATCTTGTGAAATCGGCAAGGTCGTATCTTGAATAGTTTTTGAATGGCAGCCTTTTAAATAGTGACCGCTCAGAGGTGCAAACATATATAAGTGAAACTTTACACGCGTTTTTCTCGAAACGACATTTTTCAAAATTGCTGACATCATAACTTAACGAGAAGTTGACCGATCGACTTCAAATTAAAATTGGGTGTAGTTGAATACATTCTATACAATGGTCTACGATCTTTTTGATTGGTTGAAAATTGTCAATTTGGCATTAAAAAAACGTCGATTTTTTTCGTAAAAAAACGGCATATGTTATTTTTCAAAATTACGCAATTTTTTTTATATTTTATATTTTTCAAAGATCGTAGTTCATTGTATAGAAAATATATTTAAGTTTAATAAACATTTTGAATTTTTTTGTTTCTGCACTTCCGCAGACAGCACATAACTCCGTTATTTTTCAATATTTTTGTAAAAAAAATTCTAATATAGCTAAAAATATACTTTATTACGTCCATAAATCGTTGAAACATTCAATCTACAACTGTAAATTATGTTGTTGCAAGCATAAGTGAGCTGCGGAATGAGCTCCATTGTTATAGAAACAAAGCGTAACAATTCACTAATACATTTAAATATTCAAATACATCGTTATTTTCATAAATGAAAGCTTACCGATTTACGGCCATATCGATCACTTAATTGAGTCCAAAATGAAGGGCTAATAATCATTCCCAAAAATACAATGGTTGTCATTAAAGCTTTTTGGTACGTAGATATGTTCCATTCGCATTGCGTTGTTGGTCCAATGATACTGAGTATGGTCATTTCCATAGAGTCGGCCATCCAACATAGACCAACAAAAAGTGATAGTTTAACGTGAAACCATCCAAATCCTAAGAGATTCACAGCTTGCTGAACGGTGTATGTATCTAGTAAAATATAAATTTATAATCTGACAATATCATATACAAGTTAACGGTCGCCTTCATACAGCAGATTTATCATAACATTAAGTACAAATTTATCTTAACTTGTGCACCTATGAATCCATATAAATAAAATCTTTATCAACTATTTTTCCATCAATGAAGATATCGAATACCCTTACGGTAAGGCTAATAATCTTTTGATGCTATCCAAGAAACAAGTATTTTTTCGATGTCGTCTTGTGAGTAGAACTGCTTTTGAGCCAGACCATGCGCCAACGAACGGGGCAAATTATTATCGGACAGTGCAATATCTGGGAAACAAGCCCGGTGGGAAGGTACTGCCAGTTTAAGCGTTTCCAGGTATGTTTTAACGGGATTGGCAACGTGAGGCCGAGTGCTGTCTTGCAGCAGACTAATTTTTTTGTACCTCCCCTGGCATTTAGGTCACATGAAATTCAAGATTCTTGTTTCTGAATCTATCACAACTCATTTAGTCCGAAGCAAGTTTATCTTGCATTTGACACTGATCTGCATCGAGCAACGTCTCCAATCCAATTTGAGAGGAAAAAATATAAATTAAAAATACTTATTAAACTTGATTTTTTGCCCTTTACATTACAACTCTTACGTTCCTTGTTCTTTAGTTCTTAAATATATTTTTTTATTTTATTTGAATAAAGTTTAACGCCTTCATATGTGACTTAGATATAGGGTTGGCATTGTTTTATAGTAAGATAAAGCTTTTCGTTTAGAAGTGAAGTGAATGAGGTAGTCACTAAACTAAAATAATACTATTTTCTATGTGTAGTTCTATCATTGGTAAGGTTTCTTTGAGGTTATAACATGAAACTGAACTTGTATGTAATCTGTAATCATTGGCTTATTTCACTTTTTCTAAAATTTAGGCTATTATTATATTAGTTGGAATTTCGCAACCAAAATTTATTATCCGTTTGACTTCATTGATTCTTTGTTCTTTTCTTGGCAAAAAAATACTTTTTTGATTACGATATTTGTCTATTTTGTTTTACATGATTATCCCTAACTAGGGCACCAACTTTTTACTACGATTTCGGGCACTATTTACATTTGTAAATACGTACATTTTTATATGTTATTTTAGAGAGAAGTTGATATTCCGTAAAAATCTAATAATTAGAGAGAGAAAGAGAGTAACTTTTAAGAATAAGATTTGTCTTGCTGCATTCTATGTTTGGAATAACGGTAATAGTTTTTTTTTTGCAAATACATATGTACTACTGAATTCGGTCGTTAAACTTTTGAAGCGTGTCATTTTGAAATTGTGTATGCATTGAGCAACAGGTGTTTAGTGAAAATAGCAACTAACAATAATAGCAAATTTAAAGTGTTGAGTGCTTCATCAGTGTCCCGGTAAGTATTTTATGATATAACTAAATGCTAGTATCTACGTATGTTTAAAATATCCCAGGCTTCCATATGATATGCAAACAAAGTATTTTGAAAATCTGGTTAATGAAATGGAGTGCGAGGATGAGGAAATGATAACGGACAATGCTCTGAGTGCTGTACCTGATGAAGATGATATGCAATTAGAAGTTAACGAATTAAATGACAATGCTTCTGATACAGAAATGGTGGCACATCCAGTGGAACTGGGTCACGGAGGTGACTCGGAAAATGATTTGGAGTCTGATGATGAAATGGAAGCAGTAGATATGCCAACCATTGATGAAGGAAGCTATTTTCTTGGTAAAGACGGGACCAAATGGAAAAGAAGCCCGCCTGAATTTCAGCGCTTTCGGCAGCAAAACATATTCCGTGAAAGTCGTTTTATAGGTCCCAATCCAAACACTAAAAATATAAGCATATTTGACACATTTCACGCTATAATGCATCCGACAATACAGACAATTGTTTGCCGAAATACGAACAAAAGAGGCAAGGCTAAGTAGGAAAAACTAGAAGCTAGTGAAAGCGCTAGCAGTGCAAGGTAAGTTAATATTATAATTATTATGGCCTTTCTATCCACATGCAGAAATATGTTTGACATCATCTTTAGAAAATATATTTGGAAAGATGTATCAGAAGAGGAGATTAACACATTCTATGGTATACTAATAGCTATTAGTAGTCATAATGCCAGCAATGAGAAACTTGAAGCACTTTGGCAAAAAAATGCATTTCCTTTGTATCGGGCAGCTATGTCAGCGAAACGTTTCAAACTAATTTTAAGATTTATTCGTTTTGATCAACAAAATACTAGAGAGCAGCGATCTTTAACAGACAAAGCTGTACCAATTTCCGAAATTTTCGAAATGCTTTACGCCAATTTGCGCCAAAACTACAGACCACGTATAACTGTAGATGAACAGCTCTTTCCTTTTAGAGGCCGAACCAAGTTCACGCAGTATATTCCATCCAAGCCAGCCAAATACGGCATAAAGCTATGGTGGGTATGTGATGCGAAATCATACTACCCTCTGACTGGTCAATATTATACTGGTAAATCGGGCAGTGACAGAGAAAAAAAACAAGGAGAAAGAGTGGTTAAAGATTTGGTTGAACAGTACAAAAATACTGGAAGAAATGTCACATGCGACAACTTCTTTACAAGTCTTCCACTTGTAGATGCACTTGCAAGCTGGAAATTGTCTTTGGTTGGAACCATGAAAAAAAAACAAAGCATGCTTGCCCTCGGAGTTCAAGCCCTCCCCGCAAAGGTTGGAACATTCGAGCATATTTGGATATGGAGAAAACAAGACAATTTGCTCCTATGTTCCCAAAAAGAACAAAGCCGTTGTTTTACTTTCAACAATGCCATGTGACGACACCATCTCGGGTATAAAGCAAGAAACCCGATGTTATTTTATTTTACAACGAGACGAAAGGAGTTGTTGACGTAATGGATCATATGCTACGGCAGTATTCCACAAAACGCAAAACACATCGTTGGCCAGTTGCTCTATTTTATAATATTCTGGACATTTCAGTACTTGCGACCTATATAATATAATTTTCCATTACAATTTGTATCCCGAAATGGTAATTATTTTTCATAACATTTGTAGTAAATAGGAACGTTTTATATTTGTACTATTCATCAAAACAGGTGGACGTCGTTTGTTTTTGCAGCAATTAGCAGAACAACTTTGTATGCCAACAATTTTAAAAAGATCCCAGATTCCTCGTGTCATTTCATATTTTCCAACAAAGAGTGCAATTAAGTGCATTGTTGGTGTACCTATTCATGCATTGCATAGCGAAAGGAATTATGATTTTGTCCCAGACGAAGATGATCGTGAGCATTCGAAAATAAAAGGTGCTTGCTATATGTGCTATCAAGAAGAAGGCAAAAGGAAGCGTTCAACATGCAAAGTTTGTGGCCAATGCAAAAAACCGGTTTGCATCGAACACAGCAAAGTGCAAACAAAATGCAATCTATGTATAAAAAAATAAATTTGCAATTTTTTATGTATTCCTTATTTTTCTTATTTATAAGCACATAATTTAATAAGTAAATAAATTGTATTGTTTTAAAAACGCAAAAACAAAAAATATTTACATATGTAAATAGTGCCCGATTATGAAGAAAAAATGGGAAAATTGAAAAAAATTACGGTAAATTAACTTTATTTTTTTATTTTTTTCTATTCACAGGAAAAACATCAAAAAATAGTCACTGAGTCCGAATCGTAATTCTATAGGACCGAAAATAATAGCTATTTTAAAAATCGAATATTTACATATGCAAATAGTGGCCAAGTTAGGGTTATGGTAACCATCATTGAAATTTGAATACAACACTTTGATGTTGAGTTGAAAAAAAGAGGCGACAAGCACACATTCTTCTTTGAATGGTGGTTACACCAGATCAAATTGATGAAATCATTTCTGCGGAAATTCCTCATGCAGAGAAAGATTCATTATTCTACGAAGCGATAAAAACCAATATGATGCATGGACCTTGCGGACACCACAATCCCACTTGCAATAAAGGCACGAAACACTATCCACGTTCTTTTCTTTCGGAAACGCAAATGGAAATGATGGATATCCACTCTATCGTCGTAGCTCATCAGACGACAATGCAGGATATTTACCATTCAACTTAGAGTAGTGAATATCGAAGTCGACAACATATGGATCGTATCATATTCGCCACTATTGTCTAAGTCACATTCAAAACTCATACCAATGTTTGATATTGTAGTTTGGTGAAATCGAATTTTCCGACTATTGTGCGTTTCGCAGTTCATTTGGAGAATGGCTAAAGAGTGTTTTTCAACCCAGAGAATACAGTACAGCCAGCGGAAACACTTCAAACAACAAAATTTTCATTGACGAGTTTTTTCTTAACTTGCGTCAATGATTCGTTTGTGAGAACATTGCTCTATTTGGAAATGCCTTGATATTATGCATGGAATGCATCGCCGAAGAAATAGGTACGCAGAAAGCAAGGCCAACCAATAGATTGACATCCAGGTTGTTCTCAACTAATTCCTTAGGACGAATTTACATAATCCACCCGAAAAACGACAATTGCTAACACCTTCGGTTGCTATTGATAAATGTACGTGGTTCAATTTCATTTGAGTCAATGCGCACTGTGAATGGTAGAGTGTGTGTTTTGAGAAGCATGCAAGCAATTACAATTGCTGGAACATGATAATAAATGTAATCAAACGATGGATGATTCGATAGCTACTTCGCATGCCACTAAAGTTCTTTTCATTTCAAAACACATAATTTCACGCAGGACAACGCATGCGTTGTCACGGCATCACGCGGGAATGGCTGAACCGATTTGGCTGATTTTTTTTTTTTTTGTAGTTTTCTAATACTCTGAACAAAGTTCTTATGGAAAAAAATATTAAGAAAATCTCTCAGAAAGATTGAAAAATATACATTTCATTTTGCTAAGGGACGAGAACCGCGAAAGGAATCTTCATGAAATTTTCAGAAGTTGGTCACTGTGGATCTGGAAAGGTTCATAAATAAAAAAAACTTGCATAAGAAAAAGTCGAAAAATTGAAAATTTCCAAAAATTGACTTTTCTCATACAATTCATTTTGGAATTATGGATCGGGGTCAATCAGCAAGCGATCGTCATGTTGTCACAGCACGACTTTTCAATAACAGTTACGATGTTATTCTTTGGATGGTGGATAGTGGTTCCACTAGATCAAATTGATGAAATCATTTCTGCGGAAGTTCCTGATGCAGAGAAAGATCCAGTATTAAACGAAGTGATGAAAACCAATATGGTTCATGGACCTTGCGGACACCACAATCCCACTTCGGTTTGTTTGTCTAACAATAAATGCACGAAACTTTATCCATTTGTATTTCTTTCGGAATCGCAAACTGGAAATGACGGATATCCACTCTATCGTCGTAGCTCATCAGACGACCATACAACTTAAAGTAGTGAATATCGAAGTTGACAACATATGGATCGTACTATATTCTCCACTGTTGTCTAATTCACTTTCAAAACTCATAACAATGTTTGGTATTGCAGTTTGGTGTAATCTATAAAATACGTTTGTAAGTACGTCACCAAAGGAACCAATATGGCGGTTATTGGTCTTGAACGATACGGTCGATACGTGAACTGCAGTAAAGCACTTTTTAGGGTATTTACTTTTGCAATTCATGAACGTTTTTCGACTGTTGTGCGTCTCGCAGTTCATTTGGAGAATGGCTAAAGAGTGTTTCTCAACCCAGAGAATACAGTACAGACAGCGGAAACACTTCCAACAACATTGACATTTTCCTCAATTATAACACAATTGCTAAGCATTTGGAATAGAAGAAAAGAACAGCAACCAAATACGCAGTGAAATAGATTATAAATGCTTCAGTAATCAGTCGTTGAGTATGTATTAACCACGTGCATCCCAAAAAACTGATGTCACAACCTTTCCAGCCGCCTTTCCACGCCTGAGAACTGGTTCATCATGTGCAGTCCACTAGAATGACTGTCGATTGGACTCCAGTGGGAAATGATGGAGCTATATTTCTATCACCGACGCAAAAACTCGGCTTTATTGCGATTAGAGAGACCTAAAACACTTCTCAGAATTAGTTGTTTTTGTTGGATTATGAACTTGCGAGCACCTACTTTGCAACTCAACGGTGGATTTCCCTGAGCCCAAATTCAACAGTATTTTCCCCAAAAAAGCAATGCTTTATTGACACACGAAATGCTTTATGATCCATTTTTTTTTTAAACTAACACAAGTTGCTTCACAAAAATGCTATATCTTATTAACTAATAATTATAATCCAACTAATAGAAATCATATAGATGGTAGTAGTAGTATTATCTATGCATCAGACACAGTAAGGCGTGGACGGGTCCTCTAGTACATTATAAACATCTGTTAAGCAATTCATGTTTTTATTTATTATTATCGAAGCTGTCCAAAATACTTAAAAAAAGTTTTAATAATATCTTTATATCATTTTTTTGAGGACTAAATTCTATTGTTTTATTTACATCGCATTAAAATTAATTATTAATTTAATTTGTATGATATATTTAGTAACAATTCAAAGTATTTTCTGATGTTAGTATATCGAAGTGTAAACGCTTGCTTACTGTAAAGGTGATGGTTTGTTTCCTTAATGCCGAAAGTTCTAATTAAGATTGTTTTGCATTTGAAAATAATAGAGAAAGTACGAATAACATGTAACGCCTAACCTTGAATTTTATTTAGGATCACCCTTCGATATGTACATACGATACGATACATACATACTCATACGCTGGCAGCTGATCAATTTTAGGAGGTTTTCTCGTTTAGCAATTGCTCTCTCACTTCCATTCAGAGATGAGTTGTGCATATCTTTATCTCTGCCAAGGATAAAGGGATCCCAACTTATTCCAGCGCGAAAGAGCCTCAAAATTAGCCAATTTGTAGCCGAATTAGACAAAATACTTGTTTTTGGCTATTTTCATTAAAATATCTAAATCTTATTACGATTAAAAAATATTATTGTATATTGGACGTTTAATTATGAAAAAACTATTTAAATCTTTTTTTATGATTTTATGGTGAGATATAATAACTGTCTTTTGAAATATCAATAATTAGTAAATGGATTTAATATTTGCCAGTTGTCAATTTACATATAAATGTTTTAAATCAATTTCTATTGAAAATTAATAATATGACGCACATTACAAAACGTTTCGTTAAATACATTTAAATTACGCATTTTCTGTAATTTTCTTTGGTTTACATTTTTCATTAATGTCTTGAACGACAGTAACAAATTCTTCCGATCACATATATTTATACCCTGAACAGGGTATATTAAGTTTGTCACGATGTTTGTAACACCCAGAAGGAAGCGTCGGAGACCCTATAAAGTACATATATAAATGATCAATATGTTGAGCTGAGTCGATTTAGCCATGTCCGTCTGTCTGTCCGTCCGTCTGTCTGCATATATACAAATTAGTCCCTCAGTTTTTAAGATATCCTTTTGAAATTTCGCAAACGTCATTTTTTCTTCAAGAAGCGGAACGACCGATATCGGACCACTATAACATATAGCTGCCATATAAACTGAACGATCGGAATCAAGTTCTTATATGGAAAACTTCCACATTTCCAGTCAAGACAGCCTTATATTCACGAAATTTGGTATGTATTATTTTCTAAGGCAACAATGTAATCTCCGAAGAAATTGTTCAGATCGGTTAACTATAACATACAGCTGCCATACAAACTGAACGATCGGAATCAAGTTATTTTATGGACAACTTTCACATTTGACAAGATATATTCACGAAATTTGGTATATATTATTTTCTAAGGCAGCAATGTAATTTCTAAAAAACTTGTTCAGAACGGGTTACTATAGCATATAGCTTCCATACAAACTGGACACATAGTTACTAACAGAAATGCACCTGTGAAGGTGGTCTTTCCACTCGTTTTAATTGCAAAACGTCAAAACCTACCAACTGTCAAAGTCGGGTAAATGAAGTGTTCTCATTTTCAATGACAGGAGAGTTCGGTTTCTCTTTATTCCAGTATTCTTTGATTCGAGAGAGAGCTGTCAAAACATTTTTTATAACATTTGCCAATGATGACACTGCTGAAAAATATTATATTGGGTATTTTATAAATAATTTTAGGGTATTTCGCATTTTTCACGCTACTATATATGTAAATAAACATGAGAAAATAAACCAATTCGCAAAAAATATCACAATTTGTATGCTAGTACTAATAAGTACGTAGATAAGTAATTATATTTTTTTATAATTAATATAACAATTTAAAATAATATGTATAATGTATATATAAATTTTAAAATTTAAAATCAATAATTAATTTACGTAAATATGTTCGCACAACTTCATTTCACACTGATTTTGTCAGGTAATTACAGCGGTTTACTTCTGGCATCTCGCTTTTTCAGAAATCAGCTGTTCGAAATTCTCTGATCTGTATCACTACCAACATAATAAATAATCAGGGAACGCGTTTGAGAAAAAAATGAGAATCAATACGAGAGATTCGTATCATATTATCCATGAGGCAGCGACGAGATAACATCTAGAATGGTTGTGCTACTAAATATGCCCTGCACGAAATTAATACTTTATAATATTATGAACTACGTTTTGTGTTTTACGTTACTAAAGGCAATAAAATAAAGGTTTTAAGATTATATTCTTTTATTTTAATAAGTAAATTATATATATATTTGTTTAATCGTACAATATATAAAACAGATCAGGAAGAACGGAAGTATTCCCACACACACTCTTGAAAACAAACTCATATTTGTTAGAACAAAAAATGAAAAATTTCCACAAAATCTAAAATAACAGAATTCTCTTTTTTATTTCGAGTTCAAATACACAGTCGCAGTTCCTCTCATGCCGACCACTGACTTGTAGACAGCAATGCCAGTACGATATCGACTTCTTTTTAAATAAAGAGAGGGCATAATAATAACAAAATAATAATAACAATTTATTAACAATGTTATTAACATTAAAATTCAAATATAATGATGATTATATATTTTGTATTACAAAGTTTTCAAAATTTCAGTTAGAACAATATTTTTGTAAATACCGTTTCATCATTACCCAAATGACCGTCCACCACCACTGCTGACATAAAATTTAAGTCCGTCTAAAGATCTTGGTGCATCAAGTGACTTATGTCCATAGCTAAAACGAAACACATTAAGTTAAAATTAAATATATCTATTTTTTAAATATTATATTTGAATTATAAAGTTTTCTTTTCATTTACTTACCCTAATAATATGAAACATACTTACCTTCATCTATTACTATGAGTTAACAAAATGAATTACTCACCTCATTTTTGTACATACTTACATACCTGTATACTTACATCCCAACTGTTTTATACCGTTAGCTTAAGTTTAAGGATAAGTGAAATATGAGCTAGAATGAAGAATTTAATTATAATTACGTGTTTCTCTTTTTTCTCGCTATTTCACCGTCGTAATTTTCGGAAAAGTTAAATATTCGAGGGTTAGGCACTTGGTTGATTTCTGTGAAGTTAACTATTTAAAAATACCAAATAAACACGCATCCCAAATAAGAATTTTTATTCTTAGAAACGCTTGAGAAATTTCATGGCGCCCGAGCAGGGACAAATGCGTGATTCAAAAATTTAATACTTAACTAACAAAAGTGTACATAAAAAAAGTGTATAAACAAGTGCACAAAATTCCTGTCGCAACCAATTGCCAAGGTTATTATTTTCGGTTTTCAGATTTTCGGTTTGCATGGTTAAGTGATAGTGTCCGAAATAAAAAACTAGTTAGGAAAAATAAGTTAAAAAAGCCGACTAAAAATCCAAATATATATATACAAACGCAAAAGAAACAGAACTTTTTAAATACTATATAACTGTTTCTGGTGGCGCCACCTATTGGTGGGTATATGAAATAAAAAGTTTGATCTCTTTTTGACATTCCGTAAAAATTTTAAGACAATTGGATAACTACAGTCGGTGTTATCGATCAAAAAGTGACAGCAGCTTTTGGTCATCGGTCGTAAAATGCATTTTGAACAAAGAGCAAGTATTACATTTTGTTTTAAACTTAGGAAAACGTTTACTGAAACATTTCAAATGATGAAAAAGTTTATGGTAATCAGTGCCTATCCCGTAGTAATGTGCATTAGTGGTTTAAGCGATTCCAAGAAGGTCGTGCGAACCTCTGTGACGATCAGAAGTCACCGAAAAGAAACCGTCTTCAGAAGTCAAAAATAACAGATAATGCTGATTTATTTTTTCGATTCCGAGGGTATTGCACACCGAGAGTTCGTCCCATCCGACCAAACGATTAATGCTGTGTTTTACCATGGTGTTAAGAAGTGTCTTTTGTCACGCATTCGTCGTGCTCGACTACAATACCGTGAGGCAAGGTTCTGGCGCCTATTGCACGATAATGCGCCGTGTCATCGGTCGACGCCTGTCACTGATTTTTTGACAAAAAAAACTCCATATTAACCATTAATCACTCATCCTACTTACCTGATTTGGCACCCTGTGATTTTACCTATTTGGAAAACTTCATTTGCCCATGAAGGGATACTGGTTTGAGGACATTTCAGTTATCCGAAAGACGATTTTCTCAAGAGCATTCCGAAAAATGACCTTAAACACTTATTTTAAATGCTAATTGATCATTGGGCTCAACGCTGTATCGAAGCACAAGGAAACTACTTTGAATAGAGAATTATAACTTTTGAAAAATATTAATTTTTTGTTGTTTTTTTTTAACAGCTCTGTTTCTTTAGCGACAGACCTTGTATGCATGCATGTATGTCCATATATGTGAAGTGCGTGCAGTGAAATCTGTAAAAAAAAAAGATATACATATATATATACATATTTGTAAAGTGGAGTGCTAAATACATACTTACCCATATACTTACCTCAGCCTAAGAGAGCAAAAAAAAAAAACAGAAAGTATTGTGGAGTGCGTGTATATACGCCCTGCAAAGATTTGAAGACCACGTAGTCCAATTAGATCATGTTTCGAAGTAGGGGCGATGAAACCTGGTTACATACTCAACCATATGTTATGCTGCACTGGACCATGTCCGAAATTGAACATCGTCTTTTTCGTGGTTGTTCGGCAATTTGATTCGGTTATTTTAGCAATGGATATCATAAAATTAACGATATTTTTAAATACATAGTATTGAGATATCGATCTATTTTTTCTTAAAATGTGATTGAATATTATTTTAATATATTTCAAAAAACATTTATTAACATTCATATCACTTATTTATTGCTACGTTGAAGAATTTATTAATATTTACTCCACTTTGTGAATGCGCTCTTATTTGTTAAAAACAAAAAAAAAAACTATAAATCGTTGTATTCAAATTATGTGTAACGCACACCCCTATATTTACGTGGTGAACGCAAGTGATTAGTGGAAATTTTTACAAATAACGAGGATTCGTGGATTTTGGTGAGTGAAAATTTTTATAATTGTTCGAATAATTTTGTAATAAGGGCAAAAATAAAATGAATTGCTCAAAAGGGCATTTAAAACGGCTTTTTAAAGCAAAAAGAGATATATATGAAGAGCAATTAGCTGTTAAGAATGAGGCTTCTGCGCAAATTCGGGAAAACAATGCCGCTACTGCGAATGTTGCGCAATGCAATTCTATACATTGTAATGATGCGACAAGCAAAAAACTTCCATTACAAAAAACATTTTGCGAAAAAATTAGAGCATGGCAAATAAAAAATAGAATCGGTCACAAAAGTTTACGAGAACTTTTATTTATTTTGAAGGAAGAAAATTTGGACGTGCCCTTAAGTCCTTCAGTTCTTTTCGACTCAATTCGCAATTTTTATTACTTAGCTCCAATTATGGCTGCAATAAATGCAGCAACCTCGAAAAATTACTGAGGGATAAAATTGCGGAATTGACAGGTATGTTTAAAATATGACATATTTACATATTTATAATCAAATAAACATTATCAACATACCCACGTTCATTTATTTTTCCAGAATTAGTTGACAACCAAAATAAAGTAATTATTAATATTTTGGCCGAACATTCGGTATTATTGGAGAAGCTATTGCTATTTCCAAATTTCCAATTAAGACAGATGCGGATATTACCAAGTTAGAGGCGGAGATAACGGAAAAAAATAGAGATTGCTATGTAAGAGTTATACAATTTATATCTTAAAATAACAGCTTATGTTGAAAGTCTAACCCAATTTCATTTTAAACATTTTAGATTTCAGCAATACAATATTTACTGTAAGGAAAAGTTGCAAAAAATTTTGAAAAGGTTTTGGCACGTAAATTCTGCCTTGAATATAACATATATGGAATAGCCAACAAAAAATGCTTAAAGGATTTCGTAAGGACAATTAAAATATTTATTAAGGACAAAACATTATATATACATATGTATATCGATTTTTATTTATTTCAGAAATCCGTAAATGCGGAAGCTGAAATAAGGAAAGCTTTTCAAGTTGTTAAAAAGAGGCATTTCCGGCAAGTTTCTGTGACCAAGAATCATAAGGAATAAAAAAAACATAAATTAAACTAATATTTTTGATTTTTGATATATATAATATATATATATATATATATATATATTTATATATATATATATTTATTAATATTAATTTAAGTGTGATATAAAAAAATTAAAAAATGTATGTAGAACAAATGAATTCCACAATTTTCATTTGAATAATTTAAATTTAATATACATATATAAATTAAAAATTTTATAATAAAAAAGCAATAACAAGTAAAACCATTGGAAAAACAGTAGCTAATAGTACTCTTAAATGTGGTCGATTTGGACCACAATGCTAGGTAGTAGACCGTGCCATGGTCTACTGTAAGTAGAATATATGTTGGACTAGACGATGTAGTTTGGTAGGTGTTCTTATAGAAGTATAATATCTGTTGGTCCAAAAGAAGTAGTTTAATGGGTGATCTTATGTTATGCAGTGTGAGAGCAGATGTGGTCCTCTCCAATGACATCGCAATGTTAATGTAACTATACTTTTTCCATATGTTTGGAACACTTCGGTCACTAATGTTGGTTACTACGTAGCGTGGTTCTGTCCTAGTACATAATGTGGTCGTACTTTTTGCAGGGCGTGTGTGCGTGTATATACTATACGTACAGTAATATAAATATATAGAGTGCATTGCTAAAGGTTCGTGAGAAAATTACACTAGGGATGGTAAACTCGATTCCGATTCTGCTCAAGAATCGAGTTTTCTCGTAAAATAATCGATTTTTCGGAATCGATCTTTAGTCGATTAAGAATCGATTCTTGACAATCGACTTTACTATTAATTAGGTGACAAGTTTTAAGTTATACATACTACATACGAGCACAAGAAAACTCGCGATTCTTAATTCTTGACGATAAATTTATTAAAATGGCGCCTAGCACTGCATGGATTTACTTAAAAAAAATTAACAACGGGTCGAATGTTCAGTGTCACCAATGTGGAAAGCAATTAAAATATAATAATAGTACGTCTAGCTTAATCAAACATCTCGAAAAATCACATAAACTTTCCTTAACTGCTCTTAATCCTAATCAAAATCGCACATTGAGTGAAAAAGAGAATGAGGATGAAATATTAAGTGTATCACAACCTAAAAAGGTAAATATATAGGGTTATATTTATAACCTTCAAATCTATACTGTTTTTCTTGTATTTTGGATATATTTATATACATAAGTATATATATATATATATATATATATATATATATATATGGATCAAGCTGTACAATTGAGTAATCGGTACAACGACAATAATGAAGCGGGTGGAGTACCAATTGAATTAAGGCAATTTATTAATCGGCCGATAGTAGATAGAGGTAGTACACCAGATACATTACCTGTTTGGAAAAGTATCAAAAATGAGTATCCTCACGTATCGAGGATTGCTAGAAAATACTTATCGATTGTTGCGACTTCAACACCTTGTGAACGTTTATTTTCGCATACTCGCGGCCGGTTAACGTCTGATCACTTAAATATGCTTCTGTTTTTAAGATCTGTCCCGGAAAATGTATGGTTTTCTTAATTTGACAATTAGCTTATTGTTCTTTTACTTATTTTGAATTTATTTAAAAACTTATTTTATTAAACTTGTTTAAACAACTTGAATTATTTAAAAAAATTAATATGAAATGTAGTGTCTTGGTATATTATTTATAGACAAATAAATATAATTGTTTTTAACTATTTTTGTGTTTTATTTAATCGATTGTAATTAATAATTCAATTTATTCCTTGTGATGTAATAAATAAATTTTTGTCCTTTTAATTTAAAATCGATTAATATCGAAAGAATCGATTCTTGCGCTCGATTAATCGATTCTTAGAATCGAAAAATATAAAAAAGTAATCGAAATTGAGAATCGATTCTGTAAACAATCTTTCCATCCCTAAATTACACCTAATACCCAAAACAGAGAAAAAAAATACGAAGAAAAGGTGGTACTTGATAAGTACAGTGCAAGGTGCATAATTTATGCGGTACAGTGGTGGGCGCAAATAAAAGCTCAAACATTTTTGCCCTAAAAAATAATAATAATAATTACGTTAGACCGCTGCTGCCACCCCGTCGCTGTTAGTATCGCCGCTGCTGGCATCGCTCCCCTGCTAGTACCAAGCGGCTGCTCTTATAACTCCGCTACTGCCATCACGTTGCTGCTGCCATCAATCCGCTGCTCTTATAACTCCGCTTTGCAATTATCGGTCGTTTTTTTCGCAATTTTTGTCGATTTTCCTTCGGACATTTTCCGAGTAAATTACTTTATTGTGCTACTGCTCATTTTGCGCATTTATTGGTTTGGCTTTCATATACTTGGGACTCGAAATTATTTTTGTTTTCGTTTTCGTAGCCGATTCCATATATATTTGTTGCCAACCTTTATTGCTATTGTTCATTTCTTGTACCTTATTGGTTTTTCTTTCGTATATTTGGGAATCGATATATATATCTTTTTTAGTTTTCGTTGTCGATTCTTAATATATCTGTTGCCAACCTTTACAGTCTTTTTTCGGAAATTTAATTTAAATAAGCAAAATGAGCAAGCCAAAGCCAACTCTCGCAAATCTGTCTCCAAGTAAGGAGTTGACGGACTTGAAATCGTTAAGACGTCAAAGAACGGTTGCGAAAAGTAGTATTTTGCGCACTAAAACGGGCCTTCTCGAAAAGACTATGTCTTTAGATCCAATAGAGTTGGAATTCGTCTCGATACAATAAATTTACAAAGTGAAAAATTAATGAAGTGTCAATCAAAGATTGAGGAAATTGAGTTAGAGGACATCATCGTTGAAACGAAGTCCATAATAAAGTCAATTTTAGCTAAAAATAAAACTTCATTTGCCGAAACATCTTTTGTAGCTTCTCACAGCTCAAGGCTCCCTAAAATGAATTTGCCGAAATTCAAGGGAGAATATTCTGAATTCAAAAATTTTATGAGTTGTTTCGAGAGCTTGGTTCATATCGATCCAAATATCCCAGATATAGAAAAATTTAACCATTTGGTAAATTGTCTATCTGGAGAGGCTCTGGGAGCAGTTAAAGCGTTTCAGATGTCGGATGAAAATTATTCAAAAGCGTTGGCAAGTCTCAAAAAAGTGTATGACAATAAATGTTTGATATTTTGCAATACAATATCTAAACTCTTTGAGCTGCCAACAATCCATCCCAAAGCCTTCTGCGCCTTCATTGTGTTCAATGATTGACGAAGTGTCAGCGGTATATGATTCATTGCTATCGCTGGGCGATGAAAAACAAATACTGAACGCAATAATCATGCACATTGTAATGACAAAGGTTGACCCTGCCACCCGATGCAAATGGGAAGAAGCGCTGGACTATGACAAACTGCCACTGTGGAAGGACTGTGAAGCCACCCTAAATCGGAGATACCAGCAGCTATCAGCGGAAGGAGCATCACACTCTACAACGAAGCCCATACCAACAAGCAATGCGAGTCATGGGAAACAACAACATATGGACAGGACCAAATCGACTCTAGTTGCAGCAAATACGAGGCAGCTCCTTTGTCAGCAGTGCAAATCCAAGGACCGCCATTAGACTGCCTGCCCCACCTTCAAGGCGCTTCCGGTGCAGCAGAGGTTCGAGTTCGTGAAATCAGTGACCTTATGCATAAATTGTTTGCGTAAGGGGCACACGGTCTCTAAGTGCAGAGCGGATCGATGTCGTATGTGCAATCGATCGCATCACACACTGTTGCATCAGTATCCAGTCTCTTTCCTCACTGCACCTCATTCGCAACCATCCACCACACATGCTATGCGAACAGCGAGTATGCACGATCGGGTAATGTTGGCAACAGCAGTAATTTTAGTGAGGACCAGCTGTGAAGATTACTTGCCTACGAGAGCTTTGCTGGACTCAGGCTCCCAGAACAACATTATGTCGGAGGACTTGGCACAGAAGTTGCAGATTCGACGTCAGCACAAAACATTAAGTGTAATAGGAATTGGCAATTCCAATAAAAAAGTGAGTTCAAAACTAAGCGCGTTTGTCAAGTCGCGGTTAAATAATTATGAATTTTCGGCGGAATTCTGGTTAATGCGATGCATTTCGGCAAATCATCCAGACCATAACATTAATGTTAATGGCTGGAAAATTCCGCACAATATTAAATTGGCGGATCCAGAATTCCATAAATCAAAAAATATTGATATCTTATTGGGTGCAGAAACTTTTTCGATCTGTTAGCGGTTGGCTAAATTAAAAGTGGCTCTAATCAACCAACGCTACAGAAAACCCTTTTAGGGTAGGTTGTGTCTGGCAAATATGCCTGCAATCTAAGTCCTTTTCCTTCTGCAACTAGCACATTATGCCAATCTGAAGATGATTTAACGTCAATTAATTAGGTGGTCCAAAAATTTTGGGCTTTAGATGAATTACCTTCAGAAACAAATGGCATAAAATTCACTCCAGAACGAAAAGGGTCTGAAAATTTCGTGAAAGCAACTTAAGTAATGCCCCCAGGACGGCTTCAAGTCAAAATGCCTTTTAAAGCTGACCGTAAGTTGCTCGGTCACTCTTATGAAACCGCAGTTCGGCGGTTTCAGGCCCTGGAGAAAAGAACGTTGAAAGATCCAGAACTTCGTATCTGGACTTTATGAATGAATACAGAGCGCTGGGTCACATGAGTCCAACGAACAATAAGATCCCGAGTGAGCCAAACTATTTCATTCCGCATCAATGCGTTTTAAGACCCGAAAGCACAACAACTAAATTATGTGTTGTTTTTGACGCTTCGAGTCGTACTTCATCTCAAATTTCATTGAATGAACTTTTGATGGTAGGCCCAACCATCCAAGAAGAAGTGTACTCAACTCTTCTTCGTTTTCGTTTACACAAATACGCTTTAACGGCAGACATTACTGAAATGTACCGCCAAATTATGGTGCACGAAGAAGACAGAAATTGTCAGCTTTTTGTGTGGAGATAGCATCTCTCAGAGCATATACAAATTTTTCGACTTAACACCGTCTCTTACGGCCTGCACCATTTTTCGCAACACGGTGTTTACAAATGCTCAGCGATGCTAATACAACTAAAAACCCACTCGGTTTATTGGCCATTGGAAGAGACTTTTATGTCGATTACTTATTTGAGTCTCTAGATCTTATGAGAAGTGAAGTAATAAAAATATTAAACTCGGCAGGATTCACCTTAATGAAGTGGTTTTCGATAAATTTTTCGACAGTGATTGTACTGAAAAGTCATTAAGCTTCAATGACAAAAATCCAACTAAACCACTAGGAATCCATTGGTTGCCGGAAGAGGATTTGTTTTGATTTGTTTTAGATGCCAACTTTAATGATCTGCGAGCCACTAAACGGAACGTTTTGTCAATCTCAGCTCGCCTTTTCGATCCTCTTGGATTATTAGTCCCATTAGTTACCAAAGCAAAAATCATATCGCAAGAGCTTTGCATCCAAAAACTAGATTGGGATGAGTCGATTCCATTGCGCCTCGACAATATCTGACAGAATTTCAAAGCCATCCTACTGCAGCTCTCGTCAATTAGCATTCCTCGGTATGTAAACCTAGAGTCGACTGCTACATGCCAAATCCATGGCTTCTCCGGCGCTTCAATAAGAGCGTACGGATGCTGCATATACATACGAAGCCAATCTGCTAGTCGTGCCAATTATATGCTGCTTACTGCAAAGTCTAGAGTGGCTCCGCTGAAGACCAAGTCTCTTCCACGTCTCGAGCTTTCGGCAGCACATCTACTTGCCAAATTATGGTCACGATTTGCCCCAATGTTGAGTTGACGATTCGAGCAAATTACATTTCACTCTGAAATCGTATTGCATTGGGTAAAAACGCATCCATCTTCATTGCAAACCTTTGTCGTAAATAGAGTGTCCGAAATCTAAGAATTGACTAACAATGTACATTGGCGACATGTGCCAACAAAACAAAATCCTGCGAATCATGTGTCTCGGGGTTGTAACGTGGACGAATTGAATAATTCTATATGGTTTAGCGGTCCACAGTTCCTCCTAGAAGACCCCGCTTTGTGGCCAATTAACACTCACTTCCAGCTCTCCCCAGAAAATGAAGCCTTAGAGAAGAAGAAAAACGCTGTCCCATTTTCAGCAAATGTAAAAGATAACACTATAATGGAATTGATTGAAAAATTCTCTTCTCATCAAAAGTTGCTTCGTGTGGTCGCGTATTTATTACGATGGATCAGACGACCAAAAATGCCAACTGTGGGAAGAGCGCCGACCGCAGACGAATTAGACTTGAGTTTTTTGAAAATTGTCCAGGTGATTCAACATTCTGATTTTACGAGTGAAATCCAAAAACTGACTATAGGCACGACTATACCCGCAAACTTGCAAAAGCTCAACCCGTTCTTGCATGAGTACTCGGATATGTCGCTTTCCTTTAAAACAGTCCGAGCAGGAGGTCACCTATTAAATGCACCTCTCCCATACGATGCCAAATTCCCATTATTACTGAATAAAAACTTGGTTGGTTGCACTTCTTCGAGAACGTATATGACTAATTAATGCCAGAGAAGCTTGCAGTAGAACCGTAAGAAACTGTACACACTGCTTTCATTACAAGCCGAAGTTGCAAACTCAAATAATGGGAAATTTGCCAGTTGAAAGACTTCGAGCGTTACGACCCTTTCCAATATGTGTCGTAGCTTTTTGTTGTCCCATATATACAACTTTAAAAATTCGTGGTCGATCACTCGTAAAAACTTATATAGCAGTTTTCGTTTGCTTCACTTCAAAAACTGTACATTTAGAGATGCCACAGAGAATATTCAGAGAAAACGCAACCAACTTTATCGGCAAGCTGCGCGAGCTGAAGGATGCCTTTCTAACGCAAGCCCCAGAGCTCATGGGATTCGCCGCCAAAGAAGGATTCAGCTTCGGCTTTATACCACCCAGGGCGCCGCACTTCGGCGGATTATGGGAGGCGGCGGTGAAGTCCGCCAAGGCTCTGGTCGCTCGTGCACTCAGAAACGCTCTACCAACGACGGAAGAGCTTTCAACGCTACTGGTCGAAGTGGAGGCCATTTTTGGGAGAGGACCCCAACAACGGAGAAGCACCTTTTAATCGGTTGTCCTCTGCGAGCACTGTCACCAGCACAACTGCCAATGGACCCAATTCGTTGCTGCGAGAGATGGCAACTTGTTTGCAGCCTCAAGCAAAAGCTTTTGCGACAATGGTCTAAAACATAAATGACGGGCCTTCAGGAACGCAAAAAGTGGCTGCACCCCACACGCAGTCTGCAGCTGAACGAAATCGTTCTCGTCTACGAGGACAACGTGCCGCCGCAGCAGTGGGTAATCGGACGCGTCGTCGCAACCGTCGAAGGCCAAGACCAGGCGGGCACCATTAATCGCGCCCATTCATAAACTCGCATTACTGCCCATGGAAGTTGAAGGATCTGATCCTGTCAAGGCGGACGGTGTTGCGTCAAGTGACTTATGTCCACAGCTAAAACAAAAGACACTAAGTTAAAATTAAATATATTTTTAAAATATCATATTTGAATTATAAAGTTTTCTTTACTTTTTTTTTGTACCGTTAGCTTAAGTTTTAGGATAAGTGAAATATGAGCTAGAATAAAGAATTTAATTGTAATTAGACCGCAATCGAATTCGCACGCGTTTTCCTTTTTTCTTGCTATTTCGCGGTCGAAATTTTCGGAAAAGTTAAATATTCGATGTTCAGGCAATCGGTATTTCGCGGTCGCAACTTTCGGAAAATTTAAATATTCGAGGTTCAGTCAATTGGTTAAAAATACCAAATAAACACCCATCCTAAACAAATTTTTAATTCTCAAAAACGCTTGACAAATTTCAGATCTACTCTACTGACTGCAACGTAAAGTTGGCCATGTGGAAGACAGGTCTGTAATTAGGATTTGTTAATTGTCAAAGCAAATGCGGTGATGACTTGAAACTGTGTTCTTTGAAAATTAAATGGCATTGCAGTCCCTGAATACATCATGTGTGGAATCGAAATAGTGAATTTAAATTTCGAGTTAACAAAATTATTGCTCCAACTTGTGTGGTGGCTAATAGGCTAGCCAGTCAAAAACGCAAAATCGTGGGTCGTGTCAGCTGGCACGACCTATCTTATGGGCGCGCAATGTAACTGCACAGTGAAAAACGCTACTCGCCTCCCTCTGACGTGACGATGACGTGAGAATCCGCGACATTTGGATTTTTGCCGTCGCAAACGTCGCAGCTGATTGCTCTCTCACAACGCAGGGTTGCCAATATCGATATACTGCAGTAATTATCAACTTTTATAATTCAATCTGTTCAATATGTTTAAAATTTTCTTAAAATAACTCAAAATCAGAGTCGAATGCTATTATTTATAAGTATATAAACTATTTTTAATAGTTTGTTTTCAGTTTTGATATTTTATATTGTAAAAAATTGTAATTGAAAACATAGATGTGTAGAAAACTACATATGCGTTTTGAGCAATGGCAACATTGTTCAATTGAAAACAAACAAAGATGGCTGATTTTTGCGTTTTTCCTACGTTCTCTACTGTGTACACATTTTGCAGTTAGGGAAGGAAAAGGAAGGAAGGGAGTACCGTTTTTGACTGTTTCTGCTATAACCACTTACAATCAAAGTATTCAAAAAATCTAGTGGATAGTTGCGTACTTCGCTTTTATCCTCGCCAAAAACTGTAAAAAACCTGTTTTCCCAAGCGATGCGATTCAAACATCGTTATTGAAAAGTACACAATCTTCATTATTTGAAGCTAACACAGCTGACTTCAACATTCCATCTTAAAAAATGTTTTTATAAGTATTGCCAACTCTCTTTAGAAATTGAACGAATTCCAACTCTTCGCGGAGTGCTCTCATATTTTGAGTTAACGTTATATGATTAAAAAGGGAAATTCTGTCCAGCTCGTAATAAAATTTTCAATCACTACTCATCATGATGCAAGAGGAACAACGAGCAATATTTGTCTAAAATCTTGACGTAATAAACCAGTTTTTCCAGCAAAAGCCATTTGTTTTTATGAATCATCGCATAAGTCTTTCAACAATGTATAAATACATTTCATCACATGTAAGGGACACATCGATTTTCATTAACAACACAAACTGCAGACGAATTAATAAACCCGCGAAAACTAAACTTTTTTTTTATATTCGGTATTGTATTTTCCATCAGATTTATGGGCAGTTTAAAAACATTATGGAGTGTTTTTCCACCAATAAATAATTAGTAAACAATTCCACTAAACGCACAGGAAGTACATCGAAAATTAAGGGAATTCAATTCCCGAACTATAGGCATTTGGGTGAATATTTTCCCACAACCGGCAAAAGCTGTCAAACAAAATACATTTGGTCATGCATTACTTCAAAAATAACTTTATCAATAGCATTGCGCTGTTCATTATTTCTGCTATCATAAAGTTCATTAAATAAATACTCTTCTTCAAAAATTCTGGCATTACTGTTGGTGTAGGCATACCAACTGACATACATGTAACATTACGGGGAGTCTCTTGCTCTTGTAAGATTGTACGATAACACAAAATGTAATAATCCTTTACCAAAATATGCAAGGACAAGAGAGCACCCATTACAGAATCTAGTGCTATATAAACGGCTATTCGGTCAATCTGATAATAACTATTGTGAATTAGGGCACCTTCTGCATTCAACTGTAACAAATCTTTATAATTTAAATAGAAATTGTAAAATCTATTTAAAACCTACCTTCTTCAACAATTTAACGGCGTAATAAGTTTTTATGTAAAATGACAGGTGACACTCTCTTACTCTTCTTCAAAAATTCTGGCATTACTGTTGGTGTAGGCATACCAACTGACATACATGTAACATTACGGGGAGTCTCTTGCTCTTGTAAGATTGTACGATAACACAAAATGTAATAATCCTTTACCAAAATATGCAAGGCCAAGAGAGCACCCATTGCAGAATCTAGTGCTATATGAACGGCTATTCGGTCAATCTAATAATAACTATTGTGAATTAGGGCACCTTCTGCATTCAACTGTAACAAATCTTTATAATTTAAATAGAAATTGTAAAATCTATTTAAAACCTACCTTCTTCAACAATTTAACGGCGTAATAAGTTTTTATGTTTTTTAAAATGACAGGTGACACAGGGTTGCAATTATATGTTTACGTGTCATTGCACGAAAATTAACATTCGTTTTGGTCTGACATAATTTACTGCCATTGCAAATAATTTTCAGGGTAAAATCCACCTATTGTGTATTAACAAAATATCGTCGATTTCCAATAATGTCCTAATGAAAAAAACATCTACACCACACCCATCTATAATGAAATCTTCGCTAATACTATGTTCGGACCGACATTGAAAACATTTTGAAAACAAATTTGTGGAATCTAAGTCGTTCAGACCGACAATGTGTGTTTTCGATGAGTATTCACTGACAACTATAAAAAGCGGTATTCTCTTGCTCTTGCAAGACTGCACGATGACACAAAATGCAAAGATCCTATACCGAAATATGCAAGGACAAGAGAGCACCCATTGCATAATGTAGTGATAAATGACGGCACGAAAATAAACATGGGTTTTGGTCGGAAATATTTTACAGCCATTGCAAATAATTTTCTGCGTGTGTTTATTGTATCATCAAGCGACAGCTGTATTTGTACATGGAATGTAAACACATTTCAAGTGACAATTTAAGGCCGGCAAAACATGTCTTCCAAAAACATTGATTAAACTAGAGTAGGCACCGATTATAATGAGTGGAGTGTAAGTTTTTAGGTAGTTTTCAGCGAAAACTGTGTTTTCGTTTGACAGATTTTACATGGACAAAAACACAAGTTTTCGTGCGAAACCAGTTTTTTCTATAAAAACATGTTTTTATTGTCGGATGAACATAGTATAATACGTTTGCTAGAGTATTTACGGCAGAAATAATAATCGCAAAAAAATTACACATTTGTTTTGCTGAAAGGACCCATACACGACACACGTGTGCGTTCGATCTGTGTGATAGCAGAACCAGTGAAAAACTCTACTCCCTTCCTTCCTTTTCCTTCCTTAGCGAGCAAATCGTGTTAAAAATTGAACCCGTGGTAAAAGCGACGAAATCAGCCATCTTTGTTTGTTTTCATTTGAACAATGTTGTCATTGCCCAATACGCATATATAGTTTTGAGCACATCTACATATGTCTCTAAAATATCAAAACTGAAAACAAACTATTAAAAATAGTTTACATATTTATAAATAATAGCATTCGACTCAGATTTTGTGTTATTTTAAGAAAATTTCAAACATATTGAAACATATTGAACATATTGAATTATAAAAGTTGATAATTACTACAGTATATCGATATTGGCAACCCTGCGTTGTGAGAAAGCAATCAGCTGACACGTGGATTCCCACGACATCCTTCGAAGAAGAGAGAAAGGAGTGGCGTTTTTCACTGTACACTTACATTGAGCGCCCATCAGATAGGTCCTATCAGCTGACACGGGCCACTATTCTACGTTTTTCACTGTTCCTGCTATGAAGTCGCTTCGCTCATACACCACACACAAATCCATCTTGCGTTCGGTCTTCACACAGTGAACATGTGCGACAGGCAAGCGGAACATTTCTTCGAATTTATTACTAATATAGCACTTTTATCTATCTCGTTGTATTTCGTTAATAAGTTATTCCAAGTCTTATTTTTCTATATTTTATTTTTATATTTGTCACTTTTCGTTTGCCAAATTGCCAATTCATTTTTTATAAAATCAATACATTCCGATACGTAATCTTTATTATTGGGGTAGCCTGCTTTAGAAGATTCAAACAATCGATTTTTCTTTTGCTTAAACCTCCTCAAAAATTATCTAAGAACATGTCCACAAAGCTATAGATTGAAATTTGAAATATTATCGAAGCTAAAAGGGAAATAGTGACCGAGCGTCTAGCAGATATGTACGAACGCTTGGGCAAAAAGCGAAAGCTTTTAAGCGCGATTTCTTGGTTTTTCATTTTTACGAGTATTCTTGATTGAAGGGTAGGATAGGAAAAAACTAAACGTCGTATAGAATTGGGGCAAAGCTTATTATCTTTGGAATAAATTTATCTTCTACTAGCTGACCCTGCAGCCGTTGTCCTGCGTGAAATTATGTTTTTTGAAATGAAAAGAAAGTTAAATTCATCATTTCATTTTTGGTGTTTTTTTTTTGTTTTCAATGTAACGCAGCTTTCTCCCCCTTGTATTCGATAGGTGCGTCACAATCAGTCGGGTTCCATTACACAGTTTCGGCGCATGAAGATTGCGAAACATATTAACGACGGATCCTACTTTGAGACGCAAATGATGCGGTGGCATACCAAGCCTGTCCAAAGAATTTAGAAATACCACTGGATAATTCACGGCGTCGTCTTCATTGTCGAGACGATCGATCGATTTGTATGAGCGCAAGTCTCCCGGAATTTGACTTTGAAACTTCCAGTTTAAGTCAACAACATCGGTATTTTTGGCAGCTAACATTGCGCGTGCACTTAAGGAATCGTAGTTACGATAATTTGGCCACTGTCCGAACATTTGTGATGAGTTCATCTTTCGCGAATTGATAAAGGGAAGATGGAATTGATATCGAACCACCGGAAGTATCAACCGAAATTGTTCCATTTCCAATTTTTAGCGGAGACGATGTTAGATGTCTTTGGCAATGTCGATGTTTTTATCGAACAGTATGCGAACTTCATTTTCATTACAGTGATTAACGTGTTCCAGGAATTGTAATTGCTGACTTACTTCTCTAAAACTTGCACACATCGAACCATTCACAGTACGCAATGACTGAAATAAAGTTGAACCGCGTACATTAATCAATAGCAACCGAAGGTAAAACCAATCGTCGTTTTTCGGGTGGATTGTGTAAATTCGTCCTAATCCATTAGTTAATAATACACCTAGATGTCAATCTACTGGTTGGCCTTGTTTTTTGCGTAACTATTTCTTCGACGATGCATGCCATGCATAATATCAAGGTATTTCCGAATAGAGCAATGTTCTCACAAACAGATCACTGACGAAACTCGAGAAAAAACTCGTCAATGTTAATTTTGTTGCTGGCGATGTTTCCCCTGGCTATACTGTATTTTCTGGGTTGAAATATACTCCTTGGCCATTCTGCAAATTAACTGCGAGGCGCACAAAGTCGGAAAACGTTCATGAATTGCAAAAGTAAATATCCTACAAAGCGCTTTATTGCAGTTCACGTATCGAGCGTATCGTTTAAGACCAATAACCGCCATGTTGCTTCCTTTGGTGACGTACTTTCAAACGTATTTTATCGATATTACCAAACTGCAATACTAAACACTGATATGAGTTTTGAATATGAATTAAACAATAATGGTGAATATAGGACGATCCATGTGTGGTCAACTTCGATATTCACTTTTCTAAGTTGAATGCTGAATGTTCAGCCATTGTCGTCTGGTGAGCGACGCCGATAGAGTTGATATCCATCATTTCCAGTTTGTATTTCCGAAAGAAAAGCACATGGATATTGTTTCGTGCATTTATTGTCAAACATACAAATCGAAAAGGGATTGTAGTGTATGAAAGGTCTTTGCACCATATTGGTTTCCACCACTTCATATAATACTGGATCTTTCTCTACATCAGGAATTTCCGGAGAAATGATTTCATCAATTTGATCTGGTGTAACCATCATCCAAAAAAGAATGTTTGCGTGCGGAAAACCTTTATTTTGCCACTTAACCGAGTGCTGTGACATCGTGACGATCACTTGCTGATTAACCGCGATCAATAATTCTGCGCGTATGTCACCTCATCTTGGGAGAACTTCTTGCCTTGCCTTGGGCTGCCATACTTTGATGGCAAAAAGAACACCGACCGATATTAGGGCGACCTCTTGGTGGCTTCGTAACAAATTTCAATGTGCAATTGACCTCTTGTGGGAAACACAAGTAAAGTTTTCACTGAATAATTTTCAATAATTTTTCTTTTGAATAGCCGGAATAGAAAAGCAAGCGACCGAAATTGAACTATTCAAATAATTTACAAATCAAAATATTGAAAAACAAAACAAACAAAAATTAAAAAAAAAAATGTTTATGGAAAAAAGTTACTTTTTGGAATTATCCAATTTGCTGACTTTTCATGAAAAGTATAAGATATTTTTATTTCTAAACCTTCTTTGATCCACAACGAACAACCTCTTAAAATTTCATCAATATTGGTTCAGCCGTTCTCTTAGCGTTACTAACGAACAAACATTCATTCGCTTGTATGAGAAATCTAAAAGGGCTGTTTTTAGGGATTTTTCGGCAATTATTCGAATTTTTTTCTCCGCAGAAACCATCCCTGAACCTCAACGAACATTTTAAAAAAAGAATTATCAAATTTGGTTCGGTCGTTTGAAAGTTATGAGCGTACATACATTTTGACGAGTCATTTTTATTTATATAGATTTAAACCAAAAAAAAAAAACTAAGAAAAGTCAAGTTTGAACATATTTTAAATTTTTTTTTTTAATTTTACATATTTTTTTTTTTTAAATTTCTTAGTTTAAATAAAGGATAAATTATTAAAAAAATATTAATCTCTTCGAATTTTTTGTTTTCGATAGAAATTGCGACCTGCATCCTGCCGCCGTCCGAAAAATGCACATGCGAGACGCGTGGGGCAATCGCTTCCCAAATATTTCGTATCTAAAAAATTTGTGAAAGATGTTCAAATATAGAACTATAAAGCCTAGAAATTTCAATTCAATTCAATCAATTATTTCTTCCCCTTCCAAAAAATCCTTAAAAAATCGATTTTTTGAAGCCTCTAAAGCAGGCTCCCCCCGATCGTAAAAAATCAAACATTTTCGCGAACATGGATCGGTATGCGCACAAGCCCATACACAAGTAAACCGCATGCGCACACATACCGATCGAACGCACTTGTGTGTCGTGTATGGGCTCTTTGAATTATATGCCTATGCTTCATTCAGAAAAATTCTCCACTCATTATCCTTGAACGCAATTTCTTTAGCATAACATGCTTCAGTAAAAGTGCTATAAAAAATTACATTCTATTTACGAATGTCTTCATGTGATTTTGGTCCTTTTACAGGCAACAAAAGCTATCTTAAATGCAATAGCTTAATTTCTTTGGGGGACAACGAATAAATATACAGGTAATAATTTTGTCTCCCCTCGTTGTCTTTTACGTCAAGATTTTCTACCCTCAATTCAAACATAATGCAATGTAATTTCTGTATAGCTATGTTGATTAGCAGATGGACTTAGTTTCAATTGAAAAAAAAAAGAAAAGCCTCGTAAGCTTAGAATTTTCTACTGCTTATCCTTCTTATAATATATTTGGCTTTATGGCAAATGAATGCCAAGACAAATTATGGCATGAGACTGAAAATGCATAGAACATTCATACATACTATATTCGCCACATAGCCTCTTTTGATCCCAAATATAGACCATTCAAAAAATTTTTAACTTCATATAAATATGTATTTCAACTTGTACTTGCTGGACATTTTCATTTGTATTTTCGCTTTGAATTTAAACAGTTGCACTGTCGAAACACTTATATACACACATATATACATACATATTTAATACTTTTAACGGTAAGTAAGTAAGTATGGATTGTCCGACAACGATTATCTAAAGACTTTTCTCTAACATCAACGGAAACATATATACAAACATATGTGCATACAAAACCCATAACTTTGCTCGAATCATCTTTATTTCAAATGTCAGATATACACAAGTGCTTTTAACTTCGATTTAAATACACGCACAACTATTTCGTGCCTAAATTGAGACGATTCATTCGGATAAAGGCAAAATCACTTTACGACCTAAGCTAAAAACTCTCTTACTTGATTCGTTTGCAAATATTTCAGTAATATTGCTATACACTGCCCTCAAATTCATTTAATACTGTCTTATAAAATGTAGTCGACACCCTTCTATGACTTACCGATCTAAACGGGGTTAGATCACCTAAATATCAGTCCTAGGTCGTATAAAATCCGGGTCAATGTGCGTACGAGTAGGACCGGCTGTTGTGGGAATTGGCATCCTTCTATCTTCACTTACAGTCAGAGTCAAAATAAAGTGTACAACATTTGTTTAAAACACCTTATTTTATTTAAGTTTTGAGTTTTTTACGTAAAATGGTATTTAATACTCTTCAAGTGTATGAAAAAACAAAAGCAAAATTCTAACAACAACAAAAGTTATGGAAAACAAACTTAAAATACTCATATTTCTGGCGTCAGAAGGAAGTGTACAAAAGAACAATAAGTGATGGAAAGATATTTTTAATACGTTGTGTGCTTTTCGTTTGTTTTAATTATGACTTGTAGAAGACGCAGCACTCCTATGTACACATGCACGAGTACATATATATAATCAATGAGGTTACACCGCGGTGATTATTTGGGTGATCCTATTGGTTCTCTTATAAATATGTAGTTGCACAATACTGTAAAAAAATCATTGACAAACAAAACAATTATGGAAAATTGGAAAATCATCCCTTGTTTTTGGATTTATGCAAAATGCGAAATTGATCTCCCAAATGGTGGTTCACCATCTACTCTCATAAATATAACGGCAACATCAGATAGACTTCCATCATTATGTCTTCGTTTATCTGCATAGGCCGAATTGTAGCCTAGAATATTGTCGAAATAATTTTTTATTTTTTATTTATATTTCTATCATTTGATGTAAAACTGTCATATAATGAATTAAAAAAATCTTTTTGTATTAATAGTGGAAGACGGATCTTAATAGTTATGACAACACATAGTGAAAGAATTTGTTTCACGCATTGTAAACTATGCAGCAAAATTATTAGCCAAACAATTTCAATCTTTCAGTAATTTAACTCATACAACATTTTTATCAACTTCAAATTAATTAAAATTTGTAGTATTAACTAGAGGACCCGTCCACGCTTCACTGTGGCTGATACATAGATAATACTACTGCTACCATCTATATGATTTCTATTAGTTGGATTATAACTATTAGTTAATGCTATATCATTTTTGTGAAGCAACTTGTGTTAGTTTAAAAAAAAAAATGGATCATAAAGCATTTCGTGTGTCAATAAAGCATTGCTTTTTTGGGGAAAATACTGTTGAATTTGGGCTCAGGGAAATCCACCGTTGAGTTGCAAAGTAGGTGCTCGCAAGTTCATAATCCAACAAAAAAAACTAATTCTGAGAAGTGTTTAAGTACTCTCTAATCGCAATAAAGCCGAATTTTTGCGTCGGTGATAGAAATATAGCTCCTTCATTTCCCACTGGAGTCCAATCGACAGTCATTCTAGTGGACTGCACATGATGAACCAGTGCTCAGGTGTGGAAAGGCGGCTGGAAAGGTTGTGACATCAGTTTTTTGGGATGCACGTGGTTAATACATACTCAACGACTGATTACTGAAGCATTTATAATCTATTTCACTGCGTATTTGGTTGCAGTTCTTTTCTTCTATTCCAAATGCTTAGCAATTGTGTTATTATTGAGGAAAATTTCAATGTTGTTGGAAGTGTTTCCGCTGACTGTACTGTATTCTCTGGGTTGAAAAACACTCTTTAGCCATTCTCCAAATGAACTGCGAGACGCACAGCAGTCGAAAACCGTTCATGGGTTGCAAAAGTTTGTAGGGTATTTACTTTAGTGCTTTATCGCAGTTCACGTATCGACCGTATCGTACAAGACCAATAACCGCCATTTTGGTTCCTTTGGTGACGTACTTACAAACGTATTTTATAGATTACACCAAACTGCAATACTAAACATTGATATGAGTTTTGAATGTGAATTAGACAACAGTGGAGAATATAGTACGATCCATATGTTGTCAACTTCGATATTCGCTACTCTAAGTTGTATGGTCGTCTGATGAGCTACGACGATAGAGTGGATATCCGTCATTTCCAGTTTGCGATTCCGAAAGAAAAGCAAGTGGATAGAGTTTCGTGCATTTATTGTTAGACATACAAACCGAAGTGGGATTGTGGTGTCCGCAAGGTCCATGAACCATATTGGTTTTCATCACTTCGTTTAATACTGGATCTTTCTCTGCATCAGGAATTTCCGCAGAAATGATTTCATCAATTTGATCTAGTGGAACCACTATCCACCATCCAAAGAAGAACATCGTAACTGTTGTTGAAAAGTCGTGCTGTGACAACGTGATGATCGCTTGCTTATTGACCCCGATTTATAATTCCAAAATGAATTGTATGAAAAAAAGTCAATTTTTGGAAATTTCCAGTTTTTCGACTTTTTATTATGCAAGTTTTTTTTATTTCTGAACCTTTCCAGACGCACAGCGAACAACTTCTGAAAATTTCAAGAAGATTGCTTTCGCCGTTCTCGTCCCTTAGCAAAAAGAAATGTATATTTTTCAATCTTTCTGAGAGATTTTCTTAATATTTTTTCCCATAAGAACCTTGTACAGAGTATTAGAAAACTACAAAAAAAAAACAATCAGCCAAATCGGTTCAGCCATTCCCGCGTGATGCCGTGACAACGCATGCGTTGTCCTGCGTGAAATTATGTGTTTTGAAATGAAAAGAACTTTAGTGGCATGCGAGTAGCTATCGAATCGTCCATCGTTTGACTACATTTATTATCATGTTCCAGCAATTGTAATTGCTTGCATGCTTCTCAAAAAGTTACACACACTCTACCATTCACAGTGCGCATTGACTCAAATGAAATTGAACCACGTACATTTATCAATAGCAACTGAAGGTATTAGCAATCGGCGTTTTTCGGGTGAATTATGTAAATTCGTCCTAAGGAATTAGTTGAGAACACACCTGAATATCAATCTATTGGTTGGTCTTGCTTTCTGTGTACCTATTTCTTCGGCGATGCATTCCTTGCATAATATTAAGCCATCTCCAAATAGAGCAATGTTCTCACAAACGAATCATTGACGCAAGTTAATAAAAAACTCGTCAATGAAAATTTTGTTGTTGGAAGTGTTTCCGCTGGCTGTATTCTCTGGGTTGAAAAACACTCTTTAGCCATTCTCCAAATGAACTGCGAAACGCACAATAGTCGGAAAATTCGATTTCACCAAACTACAATATCAAACATTGGCATGAGTTTTGAATGTGAATTAGACAATAGTGGCGAATCTCATGTAGTTCATGTGTCTTGGGCTGCCATACGTTGATGGCAAAAAGAACGCCGACCGATATTAGTGCGATGTCTTCGTTGCTTCGTAACAAATTTCAATCTGTAATTGATCACTTCGTTTGAAACACACATAAAGTTTTCACTGAATAATTTTCAATAATTTTTCCGGAATAAAAAAGTAAGCGACCGAAATTGAACGATTCAAATAATTTACAAATCAAAATATTGAAAAACAAAACAAGAAATAATTGTATGAAAAGTCACTTTTTGGAAATTTCCAATTTTTCGACTTTTTTATGAAAAGTATGTATATAGTTTTTTTTATATCTAACCCTTTCCAGATCCACAGCGAACAACTTCTGATTTCATAAAGATTGGTTCCGCCGTTCTCGAGCGTTATCGTTATTAACAAACAAACAATAATTTTTACTTACATATGTACATATGAATGTACATATGTATGTATATACAAAATAAAACGTTTGTATGTGAAAAAGAAAAGGGCTGGTTTTAGGGGTTTTCCGGCAACTTTCGTAATTTTTTCTTGAACAAGAACCTTCTCTTAATAATAAAAAATACAACAAAAAAAATTAACCAAATCGGTTCATCCGTTTATGAGTGATGGAATTACAAAGAAAGTGACATTGATTTTTATATATGTATATAGATTACGTTTCTTTCTCTACTCAATTGCATATTTTAATATTAAATAGAAACAAAAAGTTTCCACAGATTTGCCCAGTAATGGTAACAAAAGTACTGTTAAGAAGCGTGTACACACGAGTATGCTCACTTTTTCTGAAGCACTGAAAAGCAACTCAAACGTGGTGAACGAAAAAAACACAAAGATGACCGAAGATCTACTAACTCAAATCTTTGAGATGTTAAATAAATAAGAAAAGTTCAATTACGATCTGTACAGCCGTTTAGATAACCTCGAAAAAAATAAAACAAAATCTAAGGCGTGAATGGTTCTCTCCGAATTATGACATGGAATGCAAATGGACTATTAAAGCACCAGAAGAGCTTCTACTTATTTTACAAAAAGAGCAAAGAAATTCAACAAGCGGCTTGGGATAAAACCCCAGAAATAAAGCTTAAAATTATAGGTTCTAATTACTTTAAAGCAATAAAAATCCTTTTAATTAAGGAAAGAAAGTTACGACGGAAATGGCAACAACAGTAGTATTCAACAGGATCATGCAACAATGCCAGCAATCACCATTTGTGAACTTAAAACTGAAATTAAAAAGCTTAAAGTTAAGAAAGCAGCTGGCTTCGACTTAATTACAGCTGAAGTGTTAAAGCAGTTACCATACAAATGTTTACGGAAGCTCTCCTATCTTTTCAATACAGCAATCCGTCTGACACATTTTCCAAGCCTTTGGAAAGTTGCCGAAGTTGTTATGCTTCCTAAACCAGGAAAGGATCCTCACGTAGTCTCGTCATAAAGACCAATTTCTCTACTTCCACAAATCTCAAAACTTTTTGAAAAATTAATTTATCTAAAATTAAAATCTATAATCGACGAAAAGCAGTTAATCTCATCGCATCAGTTTGGTTTTAGAAATAAGCATTCAACAATAGAACAAATTCACAGAATAACATCAGAAATAAAAAAATCTCTGGAGGAGGGAAACGTATGCTCAGCTGTATTCCTTGACGTTGCACAAGCGTTTGACAAGGTATGGCACGAAGGCATTATGCAAAAATTAAAGCCATGCCTTCCGGTTGAGTATTGTGCTCTTTTAGAATCGTATTTTACCATGAGATTTTTCCGTGTAAAACAAGGAAATAAATTCTCCAAACTAAAAAAAAATTGAAGCAGGAGTTCCTCAGGGAAGTATCTTAGGTCCACTTTTATAATTCTTTATACAAGAGACTTACCGTTAGCACCAAACAGTATGACTGCCACTTTTGCTGATGACACCGCAATACTATGCGTCGAAGAAACAGTAGAAAAAGCTGTAGTAAGTTGAACTAAAAAATGGGGAATAAAACTAAACGGTGGCAAATCGGTTCTTGTAAATTTTACAAACAAAAGAATCATTTATCAACCTTTAAGTATTATAGATGTCTGCATACCATATGCATATGCAAATACAGCTAAATATCTTGGCATCAAGCGAGTTATGGTTTTGCGAAAAATAAAAATAAGCTGCGGCCTTTTTTTTTTCCACGCAACCGTTTTTATTCTAGTGAATCTTAAGACTAAAACTAAATGACAATGCTAGTTAGATGACTTAGTTCTAATCATAGGGCTAGCTGTACTAGCATTATTTGTTAGTGTGCTTAATTCTAATATTAAGACTAACTGTACGGACATTCTTTGTACATATGTATGCTTATAGTTGAGTTGGCGTTCACATAACAGGAATACGCTCACTCTCAACTCAACTTAGCTGAATTTGGAACGTATATATTATTATGCTAGTACGATATTAAGCACTTACTATATTTATAATTACTACGTGTTTAGAGTATGGGAATGTGACTCCTCCACCCTTTGATTTGAGATTCTCCTGGATCTCATTACAAAAATATATAATTTTATTAAATTTTAATTAATTCAGTAGTTTTTTTTTTATAAATGTATAATTTGTAAACATTTTTAATTTAAATATGATTTTAATAGCTTAGCGTATCTATGTACAGTGCTGAAACAAAAGAAGCGTTGTTTTATATTAATATTAATACAAATTATGATAGGTAATTATTGTTTTATATTTTTACAATTTTATTTCCAACAATGGTAAGTATATATTTATTAAAATTGAGACGATCGATGGGAATATAGGTTAAATACATAAATTCGGAATTCAAAAAAAGTATATATTTTTTTTTATCTTCATTTAAAAGTTATATATACATTCCACTGAAGTAGATAGGTTTTTGTTTTAAAATGGGTTAATTGTCGTTAGAGTTTCTGTTGTCATTTGCAAACTTAAAAGGGCGTTTAATGTTTGATGTATGTACATTTGCTAGATTTCTTTTTATAAATTTTGGTTCTTCTTTGTGTCTAACGCTTTTGTAATTTCGAATGAAACCTTCTCTTCTTGTTTCTAGGTAATTTTCCTTTCTTGTATTATGTTTAGAAATGATCTTCAATTTTGCTTCTTCTAACCGATTTTTAATTATGCTATGATTAATTTTGTTGTTTTGAACATCTAAAGGTGTAGCTTTTATTGTAGTATGAAATGAATTGTTATAAAGTTTTACAGCTTTACACATTTGAATAGTAATTGGAACTTTTTCTTCTAAATTTAGGGTTCTGATACGTTCGGTAAGAGTATTATTTATTCTTTCTACATCTGAATTTCCCGTATGGCTATGTGGTTTAGTGGCATGAAATTCTATATTTTCTTTATTTAAAAATTCCCGGATTGGTTTTGAATTAAATTCATTATCGAAAACAAACTTTTTTATATGGCCTTTAATTGACAAAAATTCATTAATTTTATCTATGATCGTTTGACTATTTCTATCGGGTAAATGGAAAGAAATGACATGTTTTGAAAATTTATCGATAAATATTATAAATGACTGTTTGCTATTAACATAAGTATCTATATGAACAATTTCATTAACTGTATTTGGTGTTTCGGTAATTTGAAATTTAGCTTTGATCGGATTTCTATCATATTTTCCACCATTACATATGTCGCAATTATTTATTATTTCATGAATTCTAATTTTTAGATCTGGATGATATATTTTATGCTTCATTCCCTCGTAAGTTGGAATAATGCCTGAATGTCCTACTTCAATTTTATGGAAAAACGATATTTGCCTCTTTAGTTCCTATTCATCTTCGATGTCTTTGGCAAAGTTTGTACAATTTACAAAAGAAATATTTTGATTGTTTGCGAAAGTATTTAAAAGTATTTGTTCTACTTCATTATGTTCTTTTTCATTAAGTTCAAAATATATAGCAAACTTACCTTTTTTAAAATGTTTATTTACAATATTAATAACGTTGTGAGAGTTAATATCTCTTATATCAATAAAAATGCGTTTGTTTTTGAAAATATTTTCTACTTCTTTTTCTTTTGCTTCGACTAAAATTAGTTGCTGTTTAAAACGATTTACGACTGTATTGAGAATGTTAAAGTGATTATAAAGATTTTCTTAATGAGAATGGCTAGTTTGGACTTCTATTGAAAGCATTGTTTGGTCTTGTTGTTCACCAGCGTTTAAATCTTTTATTTGCAACATTTTGTTAAGGGTCATTCCCAAATTTTCGGAATTCACCATGTTTATTTCATCGCTGTTAATTCGGCTCAGAAAATCCGCTATTTTATTTTCTTTACCGGTTATATAATCGATTTTTGCATCGTACTCTCCTAATTGTACTAGCCAACGTTGAAGTCTTGGATTTATATCCTTACCAGAATTTTTCTTCTGTAGCCATTTAAGTGGTTGGTGATCTGTTTTTAGATCGAATTCTCTTCCATATAAATAGGGTCTGTAGTATTTCACTGACCACACTATTGCCAATAGTTCCTTTTCGATGGTTGAGTAGTTTTTTTCGTGAGTATTTAATGTGCGTGAAGCATAAGAAATTGGGTGATCGTCTTGTGTGAGAACTGCGCCAATAGCAAAGTTGCTAGCGTCTGTAGTTAATTTAAATCTTTTTGTAAAAATTGGATACCTTAAAATGGGGGGATTTGTAATAATATTTTTTAAATTTTCGAAAGCGGTTATATAACTTGGGTTATTAACGTTAATCTTTGCATCTTTTGTCAGATATATGAGCATAGGATAAGCTATTTTAGAATAGTCCTTTATAAATTTTCTATAGAAACCGGTAATGCCTAAAAAAGATTTTATTTGCTTTTGAGAAATTGGTAACTTTAGTTTTTGGATAACTTCAACTTTATTTGGATTTGGTTTTATTCCTTCAGGAGTGAGTATATGGCCTAGAAAGTCTGTTTCTTTCTTTAAAAAACTGCATTTTTCTAAAAGTATTTTCAATTTGGCTTGTTTTAGTTTTGTAAAAATTTTCCGCATATTATTTATATGTTCTGACAAAGAAGTACTAAAAATCAAAATATCGTCTAAGTATACAACGCATATCTTGTTTATAAAATCTCGAAGTACTGAGTTCATAAGACGTTGGAATGTCGATGGAGCATTTTTAAGACCGAATGGCATTCTTAAGAATTCGTAATGTCCTAATGGAGTAGAAAACGCTGTTTTCTTCCTATCATTTTCATCTACCAGTTGATGAAATCCTTTCGCGAGATCGATAGAGGAAAAATATTGTGCTCTTCCCAGTTTATCCATGATACCATCGATATTAAGTATCGGGAACTTATCGCTAATAGTAATTTCATTTAATCTCCTGTAATCGACGACGATACGCCATTTTTTATTTCCGTCTGCATCCGCTTTTTTGGGGACTATCCACAAAGGACTGTTGTAAGCAGAGTTGCTTTCTCTAATTATATTATGTTCTAACATTTCTTTTATTTGTTTTTGTATTTCTAATTCGTGAACTTGTGGATACCTATAAATTTTCGAATAAATGGGTCTATCGTTTGTTGTAATAATTTGATGTTTGATTTCATGCGTAAAAGAAAGTTTATCTCCTTCTTTGAAAAATAATTCGTTAAATTCTTGTAATAGATCTTTTATCGATTGGCTTTCTTCGATATTTAAATGATTCAAGTTTAAATTTTTCATATCACTGAATTCGAGTGCGCAAATTTCCATTTTTTCATAAGGAATTCGTTGATCAAAATGAATTATGTTTCCTAATATATTAATAAATGTGTTTTCTACATCAATTTTAGCTTTAAAAGGAATAAGAAAATTTTGTCCTATAATAGCTTCGTATTTGTTGCTGTTAAAATCTATTACTTTCCATGATAAAGTACCTAAGACGTTAAATTCCTTCGGAAAAGCTGTTACAATTTTATATTTTATTTCATTAATTCCGTTGATAGTTCCATAGCATAACGGTTTGGAAAGTTTTTCCTTTTGAAAGTTTTCAAACAAGGCGTTTGGTTTCATAATGCTAGTTGTTGAACCTTTATCTATTAGACATTTAATTCTGTGATTTCCTATTGTTACTGTTATTATGGGGAGTTGAGGGTTTGAGGCGGTGTTAAAAAATTTACTTCTTTTTCTTCACCATTGCCAATTTCCATCAAATTTGAATTATTGGACAAACGACTTGAACTTGGATTGTAATCGACGCTCATATGAGAGCTTTTAGTTTGTCTCGGTAAATTTGGTTGTATTTTATTTGAAGAATTGTTGTACCCGTAATCGTAATTATTGCGATTGTTGTAACTATTAGGATTAAAATTTGTATAACGTATGTAATTGTTATTGTTCCCGCTTAGTTGTCTGTTGTCGTTTGTTGGAATGGTTTGTCTATTGTCTGAAATTTTATTATTTTCGTAAGATCTATAACTTTTATTGAAGCCTTCGTAATTTGCTTTGTTTTTATCGACATATTTTCGATGTCTATAATCTATAGCTCTTTTATCCTGAAGCAATTTTAGCTTTGAATATTTTACAATTATATCGTTTAATGTTTCCGTTTCGGTTATATGTGCCCTTATAGGCCCATCGATTTTCTCTAACATTATATCAACAAGGTCCCTATCTACATTTTCAGGTTTGTAAATGCCCGATTTCAAAGGGTTAAATATGTATATTTCATTTATATCTGCTTTACATTTTTCAAAGATTATAAATAGTTCATTAAGATTACTTACTTTGACCGTCCTACAAAAATTGAATACCTCTGCATATGTCTTCCTTGGACGAGATCCTTGTAGAATTTTGCCTTTAATCGCTTCCCATGATGAGTTGTCCTCCAGCTCTCTTGTTCTTTTTCCAGCGTTGCCCAGTATTTTTTCATTTGCTATAATGATGATACAAAGTTGAATGAGTTCCTGGTCGGTGCCGCAGAGAGAAATGTTGGTTTCGACCGCTTTAATGAATGCTTTTGGATTGTGATGGTCGTCTAGTGGCTTCATTCTCCGGAATTGGTCCATAATGTCTCTTGGTGACATGTGAAATCTGTTGAATTGTGGTTGTTGGTTCATTTGTAGCTGTAGTAGATGTTGAGCATGTTGTTGTTGCATTTCTTGTTGTTGGGTTTGTAGCAATTCTTCTTGCCTTGCGATAACCCTCTCCAGCTCGGCGATGGTTTGGTTTAGATTCTCCATTGTTGTAGTAGTAATAAATCGTTTTAGATGTAGTTTGAAGATGTGGTCCGCGAAGTATTTCTTTTTGGACCAGTTGTGAGAAAGTAAAGATGTATTCTCCTTTTATTTAGAAAATTTTAAACGTTCTAGAAACTTTTTTTTGTATTTTGTTTCTATTTCTGTGTGCACATTAACTTAGTTAATTGTATGCCACTGTCCTTATTATTTTCCGCGTAACTGTATGTAGTCTTGCTTTTAGAAATTTTTCTTTCCTTTTTTTCTTTTTTATTAATATATTAATATTATTTTTATTAATATATATACATATTTAATATTTTTTTGTTTTCAATATTTTCACAATAACCAGTATAACTTATTTTGATGATTATATTCGATTGTCTGTATATATTTTTGTGTTTTAGAAACGTTTTTTTTCGTTTTTTTTTTTTTTTTGATTCTTAAATTGTTAAATTTTCACAAAAATATTTTAAATTCTTTTCTTAATATGTTTTTCGTTTTACATATTTCGTTTGCTTTATTTTTTCAGTATTTACATATGTATATGTTTTTTAACACATTAATAATATTTCAATTTTTTATCTTTTTAATATTTTTCGCTTTTGTTTTATTTTAATTTTTTTCAATTTATATATGTATATTTTTAGACACATGTGAAAATGACGTTTTTTTTTTTTGATGAATAATGAGGTAGGTACTCGTAGCACGCTTCACTACTTTATGTTGGAAGTTGGTTTTAATTTTGTTACCATGTGAAAATTTTTTTTGTTTAAACTGTGAATTCGTTTTATTGGTTCCGCAAAAATATTTGGTTTTAACTTGTTTTTTTCACAAAACGGTTGTAAAAATGTAGTTGCTTTTTTCGAAACTGTGCTTCATATATGCATATATGTATATATGTATATACCGCAAGTTCCGTTGTTACTGCTTTAACGCGTGTTGCAAGCTGTAAATTTTAGCTTTGTCGATACTGTACTTTTTACACCAAACAATTTTGTTTTATATTAAACAGAATTATTGTACTGTTTTTTTTTTTTTTTGAAACTGTGTTTTATATATATGTATACGAGTACTGTACTTTTTTTTGTGATGCGTGACACTAGCACTTTTTAGCACGACTTGCAAATTTTTGTAAATTTTTTACCGCTTTTAGCACTTATTTCACTTCTCTTTTCCTTTAAGATTTTAGTGCTTTTTTGTGACGCTTTATTTTCACCAAACGTTTTTCATGTGATTTTTTATAAATTTGGGTTTGGTTTTCACAAAAAAAGTTTCTGAATTTTTCCCACTGTAACTTTCGTTTTTTTGGTTTTTAGAAATTTGAGTTTGATTTTCACCCAAAAAAAAAAAAAAAATTTCCTGTTTTCTGGTTTTTCACTGTAGCTTTCGTTTTTTCGTTTATAAATTTTTGTACTATTTTCGCACTTTCTTTTTTTATAAAATGCATATTTTAGTATTTATTTTAAACTTCTTGCACTTTTGTTTCGTTTTTTACAGAATTTTATACTTTTCTTTTTTTTTTTTTAAATGTGTATTTTAGTATTTATTTTAAACTTTCTGCACTTTTGTTTCGCATTTTTTCTTTTTTTGTAAAATGTCTATTTTAGTATTTATTTTAAACTTTTTGCACTTTTGTTTCGTATTCTTTTTTTAATTAAACTTTTTAAAGTATTTTCGGCAATTCGTTTTTTCGATTTCTTTGATCTTTTGATCAAAGTTTACCCGACTGCGCCAGTTGTGGTTTTGCGAAAAATAAAAATAAGCTGCGGCCTTTTTTTTTTCCACGCAACCGTTTTTATTCGAGTGAATCTTAAGACTAAAACTAAATGACAATGCTAGTTAGTTTACTTAGTCCTAATCATAGGGCTAGCTGTACTAGCATTATTTGTTAGTGTGCTTAATTCTAATATTAAGACTAACTGTACGGACATTCTTTGTACATATGTATGCTTATAGTTGAGTTGGCGTTCACATAATAGGAATACGCTCACTCTCAACTCAACTTAGCTGAATTTGGAACGTATATATTATTATGCTAGTACGATATTAAGCACTTACTATATTTATAATTACTACGTGTTTAGAGTATGGGAATGTAACTCGCGCGATGCTAGATTACGTTGGAAAGAGCATATAAAAATAGAAAGGATTGAACTCATCTGAAGTTGTGTTGTCTAAAATGAAATGGCTAATTGGGTGAAGGTCAAATCTGCTCATACAAAACAAATTACTTCTTTACAAACAAATAATCAAGCCGGTATGGTTTATGATGCGCAACTATGGGAACGAGCCAATGATGACAGTATTAACATTATAAAACGTTTTCAAAACAAGGTGTTAAGAGGCATTGTAAATGCTCCCTGGTACTGCGGAAATGCTGATATTCATCGAGACTTAAGGATGAATACAGTCGCCGAAGAAATAAGGAGTCGGGCAGATGTCCACTACAAAAGGCTTAATGCACATGTGAACGAGGAGGCGAGAAATCTTCTCTTAGACACATGTCGCTCTAGTCGATTATGTCGAAAAAACCACCTAGCTTAGTTGGAAGCTAAAATATAAAGGAATTAATTATATACCATACATTTCCTATTAACCACATAGCTTAGTTGGAAGCTAAAATATATATATACCATACATTTACTATTAATTTCTATGTAATTTGTTTTTAAGTTATTCAAACCAAACTGCTCGTTAGTTTTTGAAACTAGTTGTAGTGATATCAAATATTGTTAAAGTTTTAAACCTGTTTGTAATAAAAAAATAGAGAATTAATTTATCACAAATTACATAATAAAAATTGCGTTCTTTTCGAATTTAACTTTATAAACACCAATTTCCCATCTTTACAGGTAAAACGTTAACATATACGAGCTTAAAACTAACATTAATGTTGTACGGTTCACTACTACTTTTGTATTTGTGGTTTTTTTCCGCTATCATTACTTTTATGGCATTATAAAACTGGTATACATTCGAATGTCTATTTATCCTTTTGCTGCTCACGGCGTTCGTCAACGTGATAGGTTGTCTTAAGTTTCGCGGTCTATATCGTGTGCTATTGTTGGCATTGTGACTTGTTTTGATTGCGCTCATTTCTTATATGCTTGTGTTATAAGTATTCTGTGAACATTTTGAATATATTATATAAATAGTTATAAATAATAAATTAAAGTGTAATTGCATTTGTGGGTGCTTTAATAGTGCGGCCGGCATGGAGGTTAATGAAGCTGATGGAGCCTACACATTACCCACTACCGAACACTTGCCCACTAATAATAATTTTTTGTATGTTACCAACAACAGTAACAATCAGCAAAACCAATTTCCAGCGCTTCCAAGTGTTACATCTAATGAACAAATACTACATACCTGCACTTAGCGACGATTTTGCTACACCTAAACATAGAAACCCAACAAAGAGAGTAAATAGTTCATCACCTTATCCAATGGTAAAGAGAAATTTGTTGGGCAAAATAAATTCGCAAAATCGCTTTGCAATATTTAACGACGTGGAATTTAACATTTTAAGAGACCCAAGAGTGATTGCTCCGACTGAGAACACAGAAGAGAAAAGTACTGAAAATTTGAATGCGAATAAGCACTCAAAAGCAACTTCGCAACAGAGAGCGGCTAAACAACAAAAAGTCGCAAAATATTGTCCACCTATCTTTCTTTATAATATAGATGTGAAGAATTTAATTGATCAACTCAAGTTAAAATATCCCCAAGTGGAATTCAAGGTTATAAATAAATCCAAATATAAAAGTAAACTTTTTATTAAGGATTTGGATATCTATTTACAAATGATGGCGCAACTGAAAGAAAAATAATGTAAATAAATTTGTAACGAATTATTCAAAGAAAAAAGGCCTTGATACAAGACTTTTCTCACTTACTTTGAAGGCCTTGAACTGGAAGATATTGCTAAATTAAAACTATAGCATATCAAATGGTTATGTGGGAAAGGCCCAAGGTTAACACAAATACCATTCAATGTCGCAACTGCCAGAAATGGGGCCATGCCGCTAAAAATGCAAGACTTTTGTATATTAAGAAACAACTTATGATCCAAAAAATGTCCGTTGCAAAACTTTTCGTGCTAAGTATAAAAGGGGATGTTGACAAAAAGTGATGTTCAGACTTTGGTAATTCAAAACTTGGGTCATCCGGCTAATTGAGGATGCAGCTTAAAGTTATTCTGATTTAAAAATAGAATTAATTTGTCAAATAATATTAATTTGCGCAAAATAATGTATATTCTGCTTTAAATAATCATTCTTTTGTATCTAAAGGCAAATCATTTGCTAGCCAATTTTCAAGAATGTAATAATGCAAATCATGCCAAATATTAATAGAAAAACTTTCTTGCTGACGCTAAACGAATACTTGAACCTGTTACGGATACTATTGAAGACAGGATACAGTAATTCTTTATCTAAAGACGATCTCAGAGATCAATGCTGTCAGTTACTATCTGAAGTAAGAACAAAATATTTGTTTTAAGCAATTAAAATTAGTAACTTTTAACGTTGGCTCTTTAATTAATAAGTTGAGAGTGCTCGAATTGCAATTCTTTCTGGACAGTGATAGCATTGGTATTGCTTTTATTCAGGAAACACATCTTATAGTCCTTATATAACATAATACATAGTGGAATTTATAGTCCTTATGCTCAATTTTCTTCTTTATTTATTAAAGTTCAGGTTATTATCAATTCAAGGAAAACAGATTTATTAATTAGTAATGTTTATATTCCCTCTAATATGTCAGTTAATAATCTACAACAAGGTTTGAATGTCATTGTGAATTTCGGTTCAAATTTTTTTGCGTCAATTGTAGGAGGTGGTTTTAATGCAAATTGTGTTGATTGGGGTTGTTGGCAAACGAATTCTAACGGGACAAGCTTATCTGATTGGTTACAAAGCTGGGATCAAAATCTAGTTAGATTTTGCGGTAGAAAACCTTCTTACCCTGGAGGTCAATCGTATCTGGACCATTTTCTTTTGTCTTCACATATACGATAATAGATTTCAATATTAAAAACTTTAAAGTTTTCCTAGGTTCCTCCTTTTCTGACCACCTTCCCCTTATTCTTCATATAGATATTCCAAATGTAGATCTTTTATTTAATTGTGCGAAGTTTATTGTTAAAACAGATTGCACATCTTTTGCAAATGATTTCAATCAGGATTTGGCTGAAAGACTTCCTCCAGCAGATATTAATCTTACTAAAATTGAAATAGATAACTACACGGAAAAGTTTGTTGAACATTTAGGCATTGTCAAGATTAAAAATTCCTGCATTACAAAGCATAAAGAATTTTCTCCTTTTTATAATAATTAAATTAAGAAATTAATTGCTATTAAGCATATGTGGCAAACAAAATTTATAAAAATTTATCATATATCCGGACATAGAACTTCTCTGGAATACAAATTAATTTCATCTCAAATTTATTATATTAAAGTGCTTCTGCAGGATTAGATTGGTAAGGCGCGAGCTGAGAGGTTCAATAAATTCCTTGAAACTATTACACCAGGACCTCATGCTTTTAGGAAAATTTATACGGCTACGATGAAACCGAATGTTTTTTGTGATAAGTTGTTGGTTAATAATGTGGATATTTATGAGGATAAGGCAAAGGCTCTAGTGTTCAAATCTTATTACGAAAGTATTTATTCAGAGATAACTCCTAATTATGCTTCGGTCAGTCGTGTGGAAAGAACTCTGGATGCGCATAATCATATTCTTGGTCTTACATCGCTTGATCCTCCAACAAATACTAATAAGCTTTTGATAAATAAATATACTTTAAAAGACACAATTATTTCACTGAATTCGAAGCCATCTGCAGGACCAGATGGCATTTCGAATTCTTTAATTAAAAAACTGCCAGAAAATGCTATCAAATTTCTACTTATTATATTCAATAATTGCTTAAGTAATGGATATTTTCAGTTAAAATGGGAAGTTTCCAAGATAATACCTTAAAAAAAAAAAAAACGTAATTCTGTTGAGGCAAAAGGATTTAGACCTATTTCCTTACTATCGAACATTGGTAAGCTACTTGAAAAAATAATTCATTCCAAAGTTCATGATTTGCACTCGGAAAAGTTTATTCCGTCTTATCAGTTTGGTTTCCAAAAAGCACATTCCACGCAACATGCACTTTTTTAAGTTCTCCAATAATGTATTGGTAAATTTAAGGGATAAACTTTGTACTGTAGCAGTATCATTAGATATCGAAAAAGCATTCGATCGTGTTTATCATAGAGGGCTTATTTTTAAGCTTGTTCAGCTTGGTTTTGATCATGGTATTATTAAAATTATTTCAAGTTTTTTGTCAGATAGGAAATTTTTTGTGCTTAATAATGATTGTTCCTCGGATCTTGGAGTTTGCAATTATGGAGTTCCACAAGGCTCTATTTTAGCTCCTTTTGCTTCACAATATTTTTATGTTTGATTTTCCACATCTTCTTCTTCTTTACTGGCGTAGACACCGCTTACGCGATTATAGCCGAGTCAACAACAGCGCGCCAGTCGTTTCTTCTCTTCGCTACGTGGCGCCAATTGGATATTCCAAGCGAGGCCAGGTCCTTCTCCACTTGGTCCTTCCAACGGAGTGGAGGTCTTCCTCTTCCTCTGCTTCCCGCGGCGGGTACTGCGTCGAATACTTTCAGAGCTGGAGTGTTTTCATCCATCCGGACGACATGACCTAGCCAGCGTAGCCGCTGTCTTTTAATGCGCTGAACTATATCAATGTCGTCGTATATCTCGTACAGCTCATCGTTCCATCGAATGCGATATTCGCCGTGGCCAACGCGCAAAGGACCATAAATCTTTCGCAGAACCTTTCTCTCGAAAACTCGCAACGTCGACTCATCCGTTGTTGACATCGTCCAAGCCTCTGCACCATATAGCAGGATGGGAATTATGAGTGACTTATAGAGTTTGGTTTTTGTTTGTCGAGAGAGGACTTTGCTTCTCAATTGCCTACTTAGTCCGAAGTAGCACCTGTTGGCGAGAGTTATCCTGCGTTGGATTTCCAGGCTGACATTGTTGGTGTTGTTTACGCTGGTTCCAAGATAGACGAAATTATCTACAACTTCAAAGTTATGACTGTCAACAGTGACGTGAGTGCCAAGTCGCGAGTGCGACGACTGTTTGTTTGATGACAGGAGATATTTCGTCTTGCCCTCGTTCACTGCCAGACCCATTTCTTTTGCTTCCTTGTCCAGTCTGGAGAAAGCAGAACTAACGGCGCGGGTGTTGAGGCCGATGATATCAATATCATCGGCATACGCCAGCAGTTGTACACTCTTATAGAAGATGGTACCTTCTCTGTTGAGTTCTGCAGCTCGATTTATTTTCTCCAGAAGCAGGTTGAAAAAGTCGCACGATAAGGAATCGCCTTGTCTGAAATCTCGTTCGGTATCGAACGGCTCGCAGAGGTCCTTCCCGATTCTGACGGAGCTTTTCGTGTTGCTCAACGTCAGTTTGCTCAGCCGTATTAGTTTTGCGGGGATACCAAATTCAGACATCGCGGCATAAAGGCAGCTCCTTTTCGTGCTGTCGAAAGCAGCTTTGAAATCGACGAAGAGGTGGTGTGTGTCGATTCTCCTTTCACGGGTCTTTTCCAAGATTTGGCGCATCGTGAATATCTGGCCGCTTGTTGATTTACCAGGTCTAAAGCCACACTGATAAGGTCCAATCAGTTTGTTGACGGTGGGCTTTAATCTTTCACACAATACGCTCGACAGAACCTTATACGCGATGTTGAGGAGGCTATTCCCACGGTAGTTGGCGCAGATTGTGGGGTCTCCTTTTTTGTGAATTGGGCATAACACACTTAAATTCCAATCGTTGGGCATACTTTCGTCCGACCATATTTTGCAAAGAAGCTGATGCATGCACCTTATCAGCTCTTCGCCGCCGTGTTTGAATAGCTCGGCCGGCAATCCATCGGCCCCTGCCGCTTTGTTGTTTTTCAGGCGGGCAATTGCTATTCGAACTTCTTCATAGTCGGGCAATGGAACGTCTGCTCCATCGTCATCGATTGGGGTATCGGGTTCGCTTTCTCCTGGTGTTTGGCGTTCACTGCCATTCAGCAGGCTGGAGAAGTGTTCCCTGCATAATTTAAGTATGCTGTGGGCATCGGTGGCTGGATCACCTTGGGGGGTTCTACAAGAGTATGCTCCGGTCTTGAAACCTTCTCTAAGCCGCCGCATCTTTTCGTAGAATTTTCGAGCATTACCCCTGTCGGCCAGCTTATCAAGCTCTTCGTACTCACGCATTTCGGCCTCTTTCTTTTTCTGTCTACAAATGCGTCTCGCTTCCCTCTTCAACTCTCGGTATCTATCCCATCCCGCACGTGTTGTGGTCGATCGTAACGTTGCGAGATAGGCAGCCTGTTTTCTCTCCGCTGCGACACGGCACTCCTCGTCGTACCAGGTGTTCTTTTGCACTTTCCGAAAACCAATGGTTTCGGTTGCAGCTGTACGTAAGGAGTTTGAAATGCCGTCCCACAGTTCCCTTATACCGAGTTGTTGACGAGTGCTCTCAGACAGCAGGAGTGCAAGCCGAGTAGAAAAACGCTCGGCTGTCTGTTGTGATTGCAGCTTCTCGACGTCGAACCATCCTTGTGTTTGTTGGCGTGCGTTTTTTGCTGCACAGAGGCGGGTGCGAATTTTGGCTGCAACAATATAGTGGTCCGAGTCGATGTTAGGACCTCGGAGCGCACGCACATCTAAAACACTGGAGACGTGTCTTCGGTCTATCACAACATGATCGATCTGGTTGGTGGTTTTTCGATCAGGAGACAGCCAGGTAGCTTGATGTATCTTCTTATGCTGGAATCTAGTACTACAGATAACCATATTTCGGGCCCCGGCGAAGTCGATCAGCCTCAGCCCATTTGGGGATGTTTCCTCGTGGAGGCTGAACTTACCGACCGTAGTGCCAAAGATACCTTCTTTGTCCACCCTGGCATTGAAGTCGCCAAGCACGATTTCGACATCGTGGCGGGGGCATCTCTCATAAGTGCGCTCCAAGCACTCATAAAAGGCATCTTTGGTCACATCGTCCATCTCTTCCGTCGGGGCGTGGGCGCAAATCAGCGATATGTTGAAGAACCTCGCTTTGATGCGGATTGTGGCTAGACGTTCATTCTCCGGGGTGAATAATAGTACTCGGCGACGGAGTCTCTCTCCCACCACGAATCCAACACCAAACTTGCGCTCCTTTATATGGCCACTGTAGTAAATGTCACAAAGACCTACTCGTCTCTGTCCTTGTCCCGTCCATCGCATTTCTTGGACGGCGGTGATGTCAGCCTTTATCTTTTCGAGGACATCTACCAGCTGGGCAGCGGCACCTTCCCAATTAAGGGACCGGACATTCCAAGTGCATGCCCTCAAATCATAGTCCTTATTTCGTTTGCCATGGTCGTCATCAAAAGGGGGGGCTCTCATCCGAGGCTGTTTATGATTTTTCATTGGGGGTGTTTGTTTACGTGGCGGGTCCCAAACCCAGCGCACAACCCTATGCAGGGGTGTTTCGCCTTCTCACTTTAGCTCGCCTTCAAACGGATGTTCTTAGGCTACCCAGAGGATACTTGGTCAAAGACCGGAAGTCGTGAGCTGCTTGAGTCATATGTAAAAGAATCGTTTCTGGTCACTCCCAAGTGAATGGCGATCAGAAAACTTTCCTCACTTGCGTGAACTTCTACACATGACTCCATCCTCCACATAGTCACAATAATTCATTAAGTATTCTGTAGGCTGATGATTCTTTATTTTAGCGAATGGTAGAGAATCATCTAGAAAAAATTAATAATTTCTACAAATATTGGGAGGTTAAGATAAATGAGGCCAAAACTGTACCTATCTGCATCAGAAATGCTTCAGTTAAAGGACCTAGAGGGGTTGTAAAGGAGAGACCTGATTCTAAATCTTAATGGTCATAATATTCGTTTTCATAATCAAATGAAATATCTTGGAGTAACCTTCACCAACTTTTTTAAATTCAATTTTCATGCTAACGACATTGTGAAAAATGTAATAACCGTTTTCATGCCTTATCGATGATAATGAAAAATACAAGTTTAAGCACAAGAACCAAAATTTTGATTTATAAAGTGGCTCTCCGTCCAATCTTAATGTACGCTTTGCCGATTTGGTGAAAAACATTGAAATATTTGAACGTAAAATTATAAGATTTTGTTTAAACAAAAACTTCATTCACTTTAAAAAGAGATACTCAAATAAATATATCTATTCAAATTCTAAAGTACTCCCTTTTAATAAATATGCAATAAGAGCAATATTAAGGTTTTTTGACCATGTTCGGAATTGTGACAAGCTATTGATTTTTGTTGATATCTTGTCGCAGTCGAGTCATGCTTGGGTCAACAGCAAGTATTTGTCTCCACTTAGTATTAGTAAAGAAAATATAATAAATGATGTTAATCATCCAGAAGCCTTCTGCTCAAACTTTTATGTAAAATCAACACCTGGTTCGCACAGGGGCTAGTTTAAGCATAAGCTTTATTTGCTATTATAGCTTGTAAGATTTCTTTTTTAATTAGCTTTAAGTTTTAAGTTAGTTTTAAGACTGAGTCGTAGCCCTCAGAATACATTTAAAAATGTCGGGAGCAAGCATTTAATGTAATTTTTTTTCCTTTAGATTTTAGATGTATAGTCTTAAGTTATAACTTTCTACTTTTGTAAATAATTTGTATTTTTGTTCCTTTGTGGTCTCAATAAATGAATTTGAATTTGAATTTTATCCTTTGCTATTTTCTTGTTAATTTTTACTAGTATTAGTAAAAAAAACTCCAATCGATCATTATATTTTAAATACCCACTTGTTTTTATAATATCATAAGCATCTTTTAAATCTTTAGGATTTTGACTAACTATAATACTTTTTACTGGTTCTGGTAAACCGTATTCGAAAGAATTGAGAGCTATTCTACCATTACTTTCATAATTAATTTCACTATATTTTATCAATTGTCAACCGAATTTTCTAATTAATGGTCAAACGATTTTGTCCTCCATATTTCCCATTAGCAAAATTTTTAAATAAACGGGGAAAGATTCGAAAATAGGTATCAATGAATTAATTCCATCCATAAATCCTAGTAAAGAATTTTAGTGATCATCATACGGTAGTTACTACAAAGATTTGTTGAAATAAGCTTAAATTTAGCCTTAATATCTAAGTTATCCATTTTGATTGTGGCGTTTTTTACAGCGTTATCAAAGTATTCATGTGCGGTGTTGTTGTAATATTTATATTACAACTTTTTTTCTTTTTTTTATAAATATATTGCAATAGACTGTGGGCTCACAGACAAGACGTAACACATTTTACAGCACTATTTGTCAGTTATTCTATTATTTCATTCCCTTTATATTCTTCTTGGAAATTTACAGTTTCAACTGAATTCTAAATTTTAGTTTTAAGAAGCGTCCCTTCTTGTACAGACGCCAACAAGTAAACAAGTGTTTTAATATATATTTAATAAATAATAATTTTTAATATTAAATGTGCTGTTTTATAATCGCCACATAATTGGAAACCCCGACGTGATGAACAGCACGAAGCCGCGCAACTGCAACTGGCGCAAGCGGCCAATGCCATACGCCACCTGTACGCCCACGGCCTCAGCAGCGGACAAGAAATCCAAGGGCGTCCAGCACCGATCTCACGGGCCTCTCGCTAGCTATCATCGAGGCGCCAGCCATCATTCAGGCGCCAGCCGCCCGCGATGACACCACCGCCGATCGATTTGTATCAGCCCAATTTGACAGCCTCCACCACCGGTATGTCACCGCATTTTGGCAACACGTTCAAATACAACTACAATCGCAGGTGCAACAGCAACACACCAACTACAGCGCAGTAACAGCTACAACAGACGTACAGCTGTAGTTTCCGCTTCCACACCAGCTACATTCAACTTAAATCTAATCACACAGTATTCAACAGGACCTGTCGCTGGAGCAGCGCACAAAAGTACAGCACCGCTTATCTACCAGCAGCAACAGCAAGCACCACCACCAGTGCCGCAAACTTTATAGCAGCAGCAATCATCATCATCATTTTGGCTAGCAACAGTTCCTTCATATCCTGATGTACGAACTACCCAAATTCTAACCCCATCATCAACCAATGTTACAACCTCCGATCACATATCAATTGTCGCAGGTACTCTGGAAAAATGCCGCTCCGACACTGAAATTTCACTGAAAATTATTCATATAAATTTGATATTGCGTTTAAAAAAATTTTAATATTTAAGGTATTGCAAATAATTTATTATACATATAATACTTCAGTATAATACAAAAAATATAGGTTCCTGTTCTTAAAACTACAAATTTTGCACTGAGCTTGACTAATAATTGTATTACAATATTTTTTTTCACAGGCAAACACGCCTGACTTTTTGAATTGCAAATTGGTCGATGGTCTAATCAATCCGAATCGATGCATGGAATAGCTAAGTGCAATAAGCATGGAAGTACACAAATTCGTCCTCCAATGAGGACTCAAGATCTGAAGAATAAACATTTTGTAAACGTTTAGCTCGGTTACGAATCTCTCTATTATCCAAATTGAGAAATTCAATAATAACTGAGAACTTTTCTGAAATTTTTTCATACGCAACACATCTTTTACGCAATTCAGAATCTAGATTGTCAAGAATGTCATTAAAAGTGTTGACTCTAAAGTGGTCTCGACCTGACAGTTGTACATCTCCATCCCGTGATTCATCACGATAATCGCCGATCACGTCAGCAATGCTACAATCAACTCTCTGCACGCTTTGACTAACGGCATTGAATTGTGAGAGTAAAAAATGCTAAAATATCTGCATAAATGCTGTTTCAAGTCGCTCCAATTGAATTCGTAAGCCTTTTGGCTTGTAATTGCATTTTCTTCCATATTTTCTTCAATAATAATCAATGTCTCGCTTATTTCGTCAAAGTGTTGACTAAGTATATGAACAGCTTCATAACGAGCTGACCATCTGGTTGCAGATAAAGATTGTAACGCAATTCTTTTTCCAGTATCAAATTTTAAAACTTCCCAGCGGTGCATCGATTCAGTAAAGAAGTTATATAAAGTTTGTACAGTATTAGAGAAAGAAGCAGCTTTTGGGGCGCATTCTACTGCGTGAACTCCAAATAATTCAAAGAATGAGCAGCACATGTTCCGCAAGACCATTAATTTCATAAATTTTTGCCTGTAAATCTGAATGAATACCTCATACTTTGTTAACGTTATCATATGACTGACCTCGACAGCCGGTGAGATGAAGACAAAAAAACTCGTGAATCGATAATAATAATAAAATAGCATAACTTTTCTCATTTAACACTGAAAATGCTCAGTTCTGTTATTTTCCTGCCCCTGATTTTAAGTGGTCAAACACGCTCATCGAAAACAGTAAATATCCCAAAATTGAAATATCCCTAAATTTTCGACATCGTGAACCTTTTCTATAAATATACTTTCTCTGCGATTACTTTTATAAAATAATTTCGATGTTTCACATCTGCCAGCTTTCAACTGACAGCTCACTTTTTTTTCTACTTTCCAAATTTTGCCGCCCTCGACACTAGCCCTGACTGCCCCTAGTATAAATCCACCACTGCAGGTACTACAAGCCGTCATCATGCAACACGCACAACCATTGCAGCACATGTCAACGGTACAAATGATCGACATCAATTTGAGTCGACAATGTTTCGCTTCATCTGCAGTAAATTCGGCTCAACGCACTTTGTATCAGTCGCCGCCTCCACGCCACATGCAACACTACCAAGTGCACAACACCACAATCAGCCCCCGCGCAGGTTGCCAACCGGCCGCCGCGCTACGCTTCAACACCCTATACATCGTACTACCAACAACGGTAACACATCTCCAACTATTCATTTACGACCGCACATCAAGTACGAAATTCCTCTTCGACAAAGTCGGAACCTACGGAGATAAGGCGCTCAACTCAGTCTCGCACGTGTAGGCTTCTATGCAACCGTCATAGCCCTAACCGAGAACTGCACAACAACCACCTAACCATACTAATTGGCCAGTGACAACAGTACGCCGCACAGCCGTACACTTACTGAGCAAATGAATTCGCTACATACATCAACCAGCCCAACTACACCAAGCACCCGCACTAGGAACTAGTAATGAAACTCTACCTTAAAAAAGTTCAGCAGGTCTTCATTTGAGGGGGAGTACTGTGGGCACACAGGCAAGACGTATCACATCTGGCAGCACTGTTTGTCAGTTATTCTTTTATTTCATTCTCTTTATATTCTTCTTGGAAATTTACAGTTTCAACTGAATTCTAAGTTTTTAGTTTTAAGAAGCGTTCCTTCTTGTACAGACTGCAACAAGTAAGCAAGTGTTTTAAGATATCTTTAATAAACATACATTTTTAATATTAAATTTGGTATTTTATAATCGCTGTTTTTGTAGTCGAATGTTCTAGTTTGTCCAAAAAGAATAAGATGCTGTTTTTACTTTGAAGGTGACCTTCTTCTTATTCATTAAAGAGAAAATGTTGTTGTAAAATTTTTGTTATTAGCATCGCTATTGCTTCGAGGTTTGAACCTTGAGATGACTTTTATGTAATTTGGGGGGGCCCTTACTTTTCGACTGCGCCAATAACAAGTCCGTTCTTTTCGAATTTGACTTTATTAGTTAACACTAATTTCCAATCCTTACAGCTAATAATGTTAACTTCTACGAGCTTAAAATTAATGAACGCAAATGTTTATTGTTGTTGTTATTATTATTTGAGCGAAAGAGAGAATTTAGTATAAGGAAATCCCAAAGAAAAGATCAGTTAGCAAATATGGAAATTATGAAATGAGAAAAAAAAGATATGAGAGGATAAGTAAGACAGGTAAAGAAAGAATGAATAGAGAAACGCATAATGTGGGTAGTGGTAGAACTAGTAAATACTATATTCACACTTAAAATTAAAAGTAAGGAAAAAGATAAACTCGCCAAAAATAAGGGAAGTAACACACGAAGAGATTCTCTTTCGAATATACCAATGATTTTTAATACCATGTTCAGACTGAAAATTTAAAGGGATTATATTACATTTACTAATAAGCCCGTTCTCACTACGGTTAGAAAGATCAAAAAACAGCTGTTATTGTCTTTCACGAATTCACATCGCTTAATATTTATCAAAAGAAAAGATTATCATATAGTATTTTGAAACAAAAGCCGTCTTATTTTAAATATTTTACATATAATAGAAATAATGGATGCATTTTTTCATTTGTTAAGTCGATTTTCAGGATAATTTAGATTCCCTGCTTCAAAAAAAAATTATTTATTTAAATTTTTTCCCTTTGTAGTGTCTAAATCAGCTACGATAATGTAACAGATTTCCAATGCTGACAAGTAGATGGCGCAAAATCAGAGTCGCACAGAGAGATTTAGCGTGGATCAGTTCCAAATCACTTCATTGAAATGATTTGAAACTGTCAATTTTGTATGGTGAAATCTTGATAAATTTATAAGATTAGTGGGATAAACCACGCAACTGTCGAAATCGTTTGATGAAGTGTCGGTCTGAACATGGTATAGCTCACCAAAATAAATTCGGTAAGAGTTACAATAAATTTTATCCATACATAAATATATGCCAAGGACAGCAAGGTCAAAAAGAACATAAGCTTTTTAATTATCATAATTAACACGTTGACGGACACTTGCGTCTATAGCCGTCAAAGCGAAGTTCACTATGTGGCATGACGGCGACAGCCGTCTAAAACGAAACGGTCGTTTACAGACACTGCGGCGATCGCAGCACAAATGTGCATTTACCGGCGTACAAGTAGAAGCCTATTGTCGTGTTTTGGAAACAATTTTGACGATTATGGCCGCAACCTAATTAAAGGTGCTGAATTATTCAAAATTAAGTTTATTTAAGCAGAAATAGTAAAACTATACTTTAAATATTCTAAAAATTACAAAAACACATAGTGTCAATTTTCGAACTTTACTTGTTCGTACTGTCCGTCAATGTGTTAAAAAAAGAAAAGATAGTAATCATTCTTGGGCGTTAAAATTAAAACATCCAACATTTGTTAAGATTATTATATATACTTATATACATAAAAATATCTGTTTAACATATGGCGAAACTATGATTTTGTGACATATTCAAACAACTGACTGTGAACTTTGAACCCTTAGTAAAGTGAATTAAACGTATTAGCTCACAACTAGTATATGTTTTTTTTTTTTTGTATTATTTTTAGTGAAAAATTCCTACTTCGAAGCATCACAAAAGATTTTATTACATATATTTCAATTTCCCGTTTTCTTTCATTTTTATTGCTTTACAATTATTCTTAATGATCTTGAATGACCGTCCCTCTTTTTCCAATCGCAAAATGTCAAAATCTTCTGAATTCAGTTAACTGTTAAATTTCAGGATATGATTAACTTCCAATGACATGATAGTTGAGCATCTTTTTATTTTTAGTTCTAGCATGTGCTAAAAGAGCGTAAGTAAACAAAGAGGCCCGTTTTATTACATAGTACAAGCAACAGTACAGCCAATCTGGGGGGTGAGAAATTCCAAGTCAGGGTGATGGTACTAGGTCAGTATAGTAAAACCCTCAAAGGGTTTGGCGTTCGTATGTGTCAGTTTTTTTATGACCTTTTAAATTGTTTCCTTATCTTGATGTTTTTCGCTTAGTTGTAACATTTTGGCAAAAACGTAGTTTAGCATAACTCGCAAACCACTTGTCCGATTTTGATGAAACAAATTTAGAAAAATTAAGAATTACAGTTTCTCTGTTTCTATACCGTTTCTATACCGTTTTCCTATATGTACGACACTTTCGAAGTTAAAAATGAATGTATGAAAGGAAAAAAGTATTTTTTTCCTAAAAATTTAAATATTAAAAAAAAATGTTTACTTTATTTTTTTTAGTAGTTTATGCCCAGAAGTCTGGAGTTATTGGGGAAAATATATAAATGAGGCGATAAATGACACTTTTTTGAATAAAAACAAATAGAAATTGTAAAAAATTTAAAAGGTCATACAACAAAATTGACACATACGAACGCCCCTTTGAGGGTTTTACTATACTGACCTAGGTGATCGTACTGATATGGAATTTTTCACCCCCCAGACAATAATCCCAAAAATGTTCCACAGTGTAATGTTTCTATGGTGCATTTCAGTTATAAATTGTCATCATGTAAAAGATTAAATAAAAATCCAAGTATTAAAACTAGTCTACCTATTTATAAATAATAGTATTCAACTGTCGGAGGCTTGTTGTTCCTTTTCATCGGTATGATTTTTTATGTGCCGGTTCCCAAACCCAACAGACAACCCTGCGGAGGAGATTTTTCTCCTTCTCACATCCTTCAAACGGATGTCCTTAGGCTACCCAGATGATACTTGGTCAAAGACCGGAAGTCGTGAGCTGCTTGAGTCATATGTAAAAGAGTCGTTTCTGGCCACTCCCAAGTGAATGGCGATCAGAGAACTTTCCTCACTTGCGTGAACTTCTACATAGCAAGCACACCAACAAATTAAAAAAAAAAAACACCTTGTTGACTTTCGGAAATTATACAGCCTTAGTGTGGCCAATCATAGCGCCATAGCTAGCTTATATCGAAGAATGACTGACCAACTGTCGAATTAATGTGTTGGTACGTAACTAAGTTCTCGCTGTTTGTCAATAGATGGTCCAGCAGTTAGTGGTGATCGATTTTGATATATCCAAATCGTAATAAAGTTAACCTAGACATCTGAAAAGGAATTGTGTTTCCCAAGACTTTGTTTATGTATTACATTTTGGTTGTGCAAATATGCCCTTTTTCACATAATCGTCTTTTGTGGGAAGTTTTGATTTTCTTCTTTTAGTCAAATAAATCATTGGCTGAAGCACATAAGGAACTCCAAAAAGGTTAAGTGAAACAACGAGCCGTGATGTTGCCATTGCTCGATTTGTATAAATAATTTTGCTCACATCTAGCAAGCCGGACACTAAATGAAGCATTAGTTGCTCAAATATGTGAAAACATTAATTTTTGTTTATCAAATGTCATTTATCAAAATGGAAAGCATCCCAATACCCCAGCAAATAATATATCTTATCCTTGCATTCAACTGGACAAATCTGTATCTGTAGTAAAGACATATCAAGTAAAATATGAAAATAAGAGCAGCAAATAAAACTTCTATCTTAGCCTTCAAATAGAGTTTTGTTATACAAATCGGACATTAAACTAATTGGGATGAATGGTATTCGGCAGCTTACATATTATAGGATTGTTGTTCTATCGAAAATCCTCACATCAAAATATCTGATTTTTTAAAGGATTAATAATCGTTGGAGAAAAGTAGAGATTTCTGATGATGTAAAAAAATATATAGTACATTTTGTTAGTTTTGTTACCCCACTTAACGCGACAATGCTGTTTTTTTACAACTATACCTCTTCTATTGCTGGATAACTAAATTTGGATATGGTGCACTATTTACCAAAAGTTCAGAACAGCAATGTAATTCTTAGAATATAACTAAGCCACTTACCTGCGGGAAGAGTTTCTAACTCTCCATCTATATTTAATAACCCAGTATGCGTTTGCTTAATCATTTTTTGTCTATACTTTCGTCACCTAAAATAAATTCATTACAGAATATAATTATAAAATGAATTTGGTTTAAATTAAACTAAGTTACATATACTTTTATTATTTACTTCATATCTAGTGCTATTGATAGCAGTAAAAACATTGGATAAAAACAAATCATAAATATTACAAAAATAAAGGTAAAAATATATTTCAAAAATTCGAAGGACAAAAAATAGATTCAAAATTTTTTTAATAATAGAAAAAATATTAGTACATTGTAGTGTATTCTTTATCGTCTGATACAGATGCACATCTTCTAGACATAGACCCAATTAAACTACCGAAAGTGTTCTGTGGAACAGAATACCAAACCTTTGTACCTTCTCTCAGAACTCTGTCTTATTTTTTGGTTTAACGGGTGCAATATTTTCCTTAACAATTTTTCGTAAATTTTTGATTGGATTTAGATCTGCTGATTGCTCTGACCAAGTCATAACCCTAACACCATGATCTGAAAACCAATTTTTACAAAACCCGAAGTTTGTTTTGGATCGGTCTCTTGTTGGAATTACCAAAATGCAAGGAGAATTCCTTTCTGCATTTGGAAGTATGACCTTATCTAAAACTTTAACGTATATATGGAAGTTTATGTTTTCTTGTATCCAAAAAATAGGTGCCGAAACACCATATGAGAAACAATGCTAAACCATTATATTGCCGCCACGGGGTTTGAAGGATCTAGTCGTGTAGCGGACGCACATTTCTTCCGCCCTAATTAACGTGTCGTTTTAGCAACTGAATACGATTGCATCTATGCCGTTTTCTCAGCATTGGCACATTTCGGAACCATGTGCCAAGCAATTTTTCTCCACAAGTTGTCTTCGTACTATTCTTGAAGAAATTTTTGCACATAATTTCCATTGATTGGCTGCAGAGGCCTTAAACGGAACGCGCATCGCCAATCTTGCAATATTTCGATTGACTTCTGCAGAAATTTTTTTGTGATCGGCCTGTTTTTTAGCCATTTTTCGGAAATTCATAAAACACATATTGTTGAGCCTTATTCCATATGTTTGCAATTTGCCTTTACGCGTGACCTATACCAATGTTTCACTGTATTATATTGTCCGTAACTGCATATGTATGATAGTTTAATCTGAAAATGTAACCGGCGAACACACAGTGGTCTCGCTTGAATGAGAGCCGCGGCCATACATTTACATAGTTTTAGCTTAGATATCGTTTTAAAATTTTTACAAAAGACCATATACGATAAATATTTATTGTATTTTGCAACTATAAATGCATATATGCAAAAGATGCAAGCTTAACCAAATACGGTACCATGATCGTGTATATACAAACACATATTTTTATATATATAGTATATGAATAAATGTTCTTGGTATCGTATTACCTAAATATTAAATTGATTACTTAAGTTATACCGGGTCGTTGACAGTAATAATGAAATGTCGAATCAGCACAACGGCCCTAAGTAAATTACGCTAAGCATAGTTTAAGAATAAAATAATGATTTAATAGAGAATCGGACGGCAACCGCACAGTACGGTGAAGGTTTTTTATTCATTAAAAACATTTTCTGTTCCGTCTACAGAAAACGTAACTGGCGCAGTCGGAACCCAGAAAACCGCAAAAAGTAATAAATAAATAAAGAAGTAGCAATAACCTTCAGTGATCAAATTGAAAGGTGAAACAATTCTTCTTCAGCAAATTAAAATAAAAAAAGCATTAAAACCATAGAAAATACACTGCATTAATTGAAAAATAAGCAAGAATTTGCTTTAATCAAAAGAAAAGAAAAACGCTACAGAAGGCAAATAAAAATATGAAAAAGCATTAAAACAATTTAAAAAACACTGCATTATTTAAAAAATAAGTAAGAGTTTTGCTTCAAACAACAGAAAAGAAAAACGCTACATAAAGCAAATAAAAATATGAAAAAAGCATTAAAACAATTGAAAAAAGAATTTTGAGTAAAACAAAAGAAAAGAAAAACGCCACAGAAACAAAGGAATGAATAACAACAACAGGAGTAGCAGCAAGGACAACAGCAGCAACAACAGTAAGGTACAAAAATACTAATAATAATAATATACACTAGATATTAAAATATTACAATTTAAAAATATATACACTTATACCTGCTTATACTAATTAACTTAAGAATACACAATTATAGAAAAACATTTGTCAAAAGCAATTATATTATAACTTGTGATTAAAAAAAAAAAATAATAATAATAATAATTAATCTTAATCTGAATTAAATTAAAACACACCAAGTATAATGGCAGAACAAATAGAAATATTAACTCGATGCTTAGCATCTTTAACTTAATAACTGCGCAAAATGCAGCCAATAACCAATTGTCAATTAGGCAAAGAATTGAAAAAGATTTGCAATATTTAGCTTCCTTCGAAGGGAATGTAAAAAAATTGCCGTCCTTCATTGAGGCAATTGACAGAGTACGGAGAGACTATGTAGGACAGGAAAAAATATTTTTTAAGGTGATTTATAATCTAAAAATCGGTGATTTAGCAAAAATTTTTTGCAAACAAACCCACCTCAAGATTGGGTTAGTTGTAAAGCTAAGCTAAGGCAGCATTACAGACCCACAAAAGATCAAATGACGATCACGAAAGAAATTCCGGAACTTAGGGTACACAGTATAGCGGAATTAAGTAGGAGAATAAAAAGAATAATAGATAATATAACAGAATATAGTGCACTAAGTAAAAATGGTGACACTATGAAAGAAATTATTTCGGGAATGCTAATTCAGCGAATAAAACAATTAGCAGCAGGGACATTTGCATATACAGTGCAACCAATTACATCATTGACTGACATAACAAATGAAATTTATAAATTTACTGGTTTGGATGAAGGCAATTTAAATCCTCATCTAAAACAAAAGGAAATCAATTTTCAAGTTAATACCAGAAATAATAGTATTAATAATAAAAATTTGTGTTCGGGACATAGGGAACATACCATTTATCAAAACAGACCACTTTCAGGGCAATATCGCTTACAACAAAGTTTCTCAAGACGTTATCGTACAGAAAACCAAAATTTCTCAGGACAACAATCTGGACGACAAAATAACCATACAAGACAGCCATCGGGGCAAAGTCATCAAATTTATTCAAGGCCAACTCAACCTAATCAAAACCATTTTAATTACTCGAGACAACAAAGAAGCCCGGAAAATAGTAGACAATTTCAAAGACGGGGACCTGAGCCCATGGACGTGGACGCAATGAGTAGAAGAGGTGATCACAAGAATCCAATACGAATGAAGAGTTTTTTTCAAATTAGCCTCGGAATCTTGGGAAAATAAAATTATAATTGTGTTAACGATTTTTGGAAAACAATTTTATGCTCTGGTTCACTCCGGCTCAACCATAAACATAATGAAAAAATCTAGTTTTGAAAAATTTAAATTGCTAGTGCTTGAAACTGAAAGCACTATGATAAATACTTTAAACGGAATAATTGAATCACCAAATGTTAAGGTTAAGAGCCCTTGTCCAAAAGAATTCAAATATCCGGAAAACGCCCGAATGAGATGGTTATTAATGGATTTTAATAAACCATATGATTTATTGATAGGAAATGATTTCATTTTTTTAAATGTAAAAACAATTGATATCGAAAAAATTACAATACTTTTAAAAAATGGTGCAAACCTTCCATTCCACATAAAAACTATCCAAGAGCAGGTATATGCATTGGAAGAAAGTAAAATGAAAAACATTCAATTAGATCATTTAAAATCAAATGAACGAGAAGAGGTTGAAAAATTGCTAAAGAAATATGAAAAATTAATGTATAAAGAAGGAGATGCCTGGACAAACACAAAAACGGTGGTCCACGAAATAAGAAGCACCACAAACCAGCAAATCAGTTCAAAAATATATATGTAGGTTACCCCGAAACATGAGGAAGAAGCCGTAAGGCAAATTAAGGAGGTAGAAAAACAAGGTAATATTCGGAAAAGTAGGGGTAAATATAGTTCACCTATTATCATAGTACCACAAAAATGTGATAGCATGTGCAATAAAAAATTTCGTTTAGTAATCGATTACCGTAGACTGAATCAAATAACTGTCGATGATAAATATCCTTTGCCAAACATTGATGGAATCTTAGACAAGTTGGGCAAGGCGCAGTACTTAAGCACTCTTGATCTAGCCAAAGGTTACCATCAAATTTTAATGGATAAAAAGGATATTGAAAAGACAGCTTTTGTATCTCCGGTGGGATTATACGAATGTATAAGAATTCCCTTTGGACTAAAAAATGCTCGGACTATCTTTCAACGATTAATGAATGACATATTAAGAGAATACATAAATAAGATAAATGTAGTTTTCTAAAGAGGGAAACAAAATTTTTAGGGCATACCTTAACAAAAGAGGGGATTAAGCCATATCAGGACAAGATAGCAGCAATACAAAATTTGAAATTACCTAGAATTGAAAACCAATTAAAAAGTTTCTTGGGAGCCACTAATTATTTTAGGAAATTTATTAAAGACTATACGAAAATAGCCTATCCAATGATAAAATATTAAAAAACAAAGGTTATAAAATAATTTCAAGAGATCCGCAGTACATATGTAGCTAGTTTTGAAAATTTGAAAACATTAATTTCATCGCATCCAATTTCAAAATTTCCTGAGTATGATAAAGAATTTGCTATTACAACGGATGCAAGTGATTACGCAATAGGCGCAGTGCTTTCTCAACAAGGTCAGCAGAACGTTAAATAACCATGAACAGAAATACGCTACAACAAATAAAGAATTTCTAATTTCAGGTAATTATAGGAAATTAAATATGACAGAAACCGATAAAGCCGAAGTTTAAACTAACAGAGACACATTCATATAAAAATGAAATAATACATGTGAACATTTTTCATTTTAAAAAGCAGTCATTTGTCACAGTAATTGATAAGCTTGCAAAATTTGCGGCTGTCCATAAAATAACAGACAGAAACTGGCCCGCAAAGATAATAATTGACCATTTTTCGAAATTCGGTAAACGAAAGAAAGTCATTATGGACAACGAATTTAAGGCAGAACGATTACTAGCATACCTTTGGGATGAAGGAATACTGGTTCATCTCACTAAGCCCAACAGCCATACAGGAAAGGCGGACGTAGAGAGATTGCACTCAACCTTGTTGGAGAAACTAACAGGAATTGAGGACCCTGATCTTTCAACAGAGATGCAGGTTGTTAGAGGAAATTATAACGATCGGTACCATTCTACCATCAAATGCACACCCCGAATGGCAAGAGATGAAGTGCCTTCCAATGTTTTGAAGATGCGAATGGAAACGTTCAAAAGCAACAGTACCTATAGGTAAAAGGAACATAGAAAGGGAAGACTATATAGAAACAAGAGAAGAAGGACCATTAAAAAACTACAAAAGAGTACGACATAAAGATCAACCGTATTACCGAATTAATCCACTACGAACGTTCATCCGACAAATATTAAAAGACCAATGAAATTGGCAAATATTGAAAACTCAAACGAAAGAGATGAAGATACATTTAGTTTAAGGGCATTTAATGGTTATAATAACACATAAAAAAAAAACAAAACCGATTATAAAATAATAATTTTATTTTCATAGATGACGGGAACAATTGTGTTTTTTCTAACTATAACATTGGTGGCAGCACACTGGCAAATCACACCAATAATAATACACAATAATAGAAACTGAAGACATAGAAATAGTCAATGAAATAAGTACAATTTTACATATTACAAATACGCACAAAATAACAGAAATAGGTCGACCAGATTAAAGAAAGCATATGGTAGTTAAATATTGACAACAAAGAAATTTCTGTATAATGAAATAAAAAATACAAAAGCTGTATATTTTCAAATACATGTGAATTTATATACAATAACAAAACCACAATACAGGAAATAAACGATGAAACAGTAATAATAAGAAATGAACATAACCATGTAATGAAACAAAACGGCGATGATAGAAGAATCGCACTAAATAATAAATATGTAATTAAAGTTGTAAATTGTAAAATAGAAATTTTGCAACAAGAATATAAAAATAATAAAACAGAATATATTCATACCATTGTGTATCAAACACACCAAAATTGACATTTAATGATATCGCATTAGTGAATATTGAAAATGTAAAAGAAATTGAGGAATGAAATACAATAAAAATGTATCATATGGTATTCACCTAATATTAATAATTACAGTAAGGATAATAATAGTAATCATTACAAGAATGGTAAAAAAGAAAACAACTAAAATAAAAATTGTAAATACAAGAACTCAGGAGAGTTCTAACAGTAACGTTGGGGGAGTTACGTCATCAGATGACTCCAGCACTCCCAAAATAAATAATAATTGTAAATATGTGTATTTTGCAACCATAAATGCATCTATGCAAAAGTTGCAAAATAGCATAACCAAATACGGTACCACGATCGTGTATATACAAGCACATATTTTTATATATATAGTATATGAATAAATGTTCTTGGTATCGTATTACTTAAATATTAAATTTATTACCTAAGTTATGCCGGGTCGTTGACAGTAATAATGAAATATCGAATCAGCACAACGGCCCTAAGTAAATTACGCTAAGCATAGTTTAAGAATGAAATAATAATTTAATAAAGAACCGGACGGCAAACCGCACAGCGCGGTGAAGGTTTTTTATTCATTAAAAACATTTTCTGTTAAATAAATATTTTATTTTATAAATATTAATATTTTCTGTTCAATAAATTTTTTTCTTTATTTTAAGAGAATCTGGGCGTGGTTTCACAAATAATAATATAATACCAAAATAAAATACACACTTTAAAATATATTCGCATTGATTGGTGCGAGATAAAGCTAGCGACGCTGTGTTCGAGCTGATTAATAATTACCGCAGTACTGCAACCCTGTTGGTAACTTGATTCTCTGTTGCTGATGCTAAGCTGATACTCTGCTGATACTTTTCTGCAGTACTGCAGTACTACTGTTACAGTGACAGTTAATCAAGTTCAGTAGGTTTTGACGTTTATCAATTGGAAACGAGCGATGGCCAGATTGAAATCTCACCAAAAAAAAATATTTAAACGGAGGAATTTGTTGCATCGTTCAAGACCACTTATAAAAAAATGTAAAACAATGAAAATTAAATAAATTTGTGACATTTAAAGGTATTTGATGAAACGTCTTGTAATTTGAAGCATCATAGTATTATTTTCAATGGAAAATGATTAAAAATTTTTAATAATTGAGAGCTCACATTTTTTTTATCGGGTATTGAAAGGTCAAAAGTCAGTTGTTCTATTATACTTTAAAAGGATTTAAATAGTTTCTCCATATAATAAATAACTGTTGACGAAATAAATTGAAATCCGACGATGCTTATTAAATGACAGTTTATTAGCAACTACTTTTGTATACACAGAGTTTCGGTATTCATTAACATAGAAAAGTACTGACTAAGAATATTCGAACATACGAGTGTTGCCAGAGTTTATATTATATATTCAACACTCCTCCTCAACAATTGTATGTTTAACATATTTAAACAAATATTTATTATTATCACTATTTTAACCCCAAGATCTCTGTAAATTTACAATGATTAACCCTTTTTAAATTTTTCGTTAATACATCAGCTACCATAGCATTACTTGGACAATAGTTTAATTCAATTTCATTATTACTGTAAACATCTCTTATATGATGAAAGTTAATGTCTATGTGCTTACTACGAGCATGATAAACGGGATTTTTTACTAAGCTCATCGCGCTCATATTGTCACCGTTGATCACGATCGAACCACCCTTATCGTACATTTTCATTTCTGTCCACAACTTATTTAAATAAACAGATTCTTTCGCTGCTGCCGAAAGCGCCATATACTCGGCTTCTGTGCTGCTCAAAGCCACTGTTGGTTGCTTTCTAGACTCCCAACTAAAAACGCTGCCACCAAAGAAAAATGCATAGCCTGTATATGACTTGCGGTCTGTTGCGTCACCACCCCAATCAGCATCTACGTAACCCTTCATCCACTCGCCGGTTTTTCTGTAGTGCAACTTCAAATCTATAGTCGCTTTCAGGTATCGCAAAACATGCTTTGCCGCTGCAAGATGCTCACAATGTGGATCGGAATTTCGCTGCGCTAATTTGCACACCGAGTGCAATATGTCGGGTCTTGTGTTCACCGCGATAAACATTAGTGAACCTATTAGACTCTGATACTCAGCTGCGTTGACCTTTCGACAGTTGCTTTCATTACAATTGACTTGAAAGCTTGGTTCAAGTGGTGTATATACTGGACGACACACATCCATGTCATATTTATGCAATAATTGTTGCACTAGTTGTTTTTGGCAAATTGATATCGCCCCAACAGAACCAACTCGCTCGATCTCCATACCCAAGAATTTGTTAATGGGACCCTTGTCAACAATCTGAAAAATACTAGAAATTTGTTGTTCTATCTGCATCACCTCACCAAGATCTGAACAAGCAATCATCCGATCGTCAACGTATACTGCAATTATATTTAATTTGCGCCCTTGATTTTTAGTATACAAGCACGGCTCGCTGTTACATGCAGAAAACCCCATTTCTTTCAAAACTTCATCAAGCCTTGAGTTCCAAACTCTGCCTGACTGCTTAAGGCCGTACAATGATTTTTTCAGCTTCAAAACGCAGTCGTTGTCTTGCTGAAACATCTCTGGCTGTCTCATATAAATGTCATCTTCTAGCTTGCCATTCAAATAAGCCGTCGACACGTCAAGCTGATGAACATGTAACTCGTATTCGGCCGCTATAGCCAACACCATTCTTATAGTTGCATATCTCACGACAGGTGAGAAAATCTCGTTGTAGTTAACGCCATACGTTTGCCCGCAACCTTTTGCTACTAGCCTCGCCTTGTACCGCTCGATGTCACCATTTGCGTTTGTTTTTACCGCAAATACCCACTTGCAGCCAATAACTTTATGGCCCTTCGGTACCGCTGCTTGCTTGTATCGTTGTTAACTAAAGCGTTGTACTCCTCCTGCATAGCGCACCACCATTCATGCGCCTGCTTGCTGTTCATTGCTTCTTCAACTGATACTGGTACTTTAACTTTTTTAGTATATGCTAAGTTTACTGCACTTTGTTGTTTTCTTGGTCTGCCAGGTAAACCAGTTCTAATTAACCGTGGCCTACCACGCCGCATCTGCTGATGTTCAGGACAATCGCGCATTTCATCATCGATTGAACTGCTACTCTCTACAGCGTCTTCATAATCGGACTGCTCTTCTTGTTCTGCTACATGTTGAATCGGATCAGCTCCTTCCAATGTAAACTGTGCTACCTCCATTGGCGAAAAATGTTCACCCTTATTTTTTCCCATCAAAATCGTTTCGTCGAATTTTACGTCGCGTTTAACAATTATTTTTCGCGTTTTTGTATCAAAGAGGCGATATGCTTTCGATGCACTGTCGTACCCTACCATGACGTACTCGTTGCCTTTTTGCTGAAATTTGCTGTGCTGCGATTTGTTCAAGGCTATCGCAAGACATCCAAACACTTTGAAATGCTTTACCACAGGCTTTCGTTCAACCCATATTTCGTATGGAGTAACACCATCCAGCGCTTTAGATGGCGACCGATTTCGAATATACACTGCACAATTTATTGCCTCTGCCCAGTAACTCTCACTCAGCCCTGAATGTACCAGCATACAACGCGCCATCTCTACCAGCGTTCTGTTAGCACGTTCTGCCACACCATTCTGCTGTGGAGTATATGGGACTGTGAGCTCGTGCCTTATGCCACATTCACCCAAAAATCTTTTAAAATTATTATTAACATATTCACGGCCATTATCCGTGCGTAATGTTTTTATTTTGTTACCGGTTTGTAACTCGACCATTGCTTTAAATAATTTAAAGTTTTCAAACACTTGGTCTTTTGTTTTCAAAAAATATACAAACATCGACCTCGATTTATCGTCTATAAAGGTCAGAAAATATCGTGACCCACCGTGCGATTGCGTACTAAACGGACCACAAACATCCGAATGCACCAAGTCTAAAATGTTTTTTGCACGATTTTCTGAAGCTACAAACGGTTGAGAACATATTTTGCTCTTAACGCATGACACACACACAATATCGTTTGCATTTGATATCGAATCTATTCCATTCACAATGTTTTTATTTGAAAGTTCACTTAGGCTTCGAAAATTAATATGCCCATATCTATTATGCCACATTACAGTATTTTCGGCTCTAGTTAAATTACACGACTGTATTTTGTCTCGTATTACATACAAACTATTTTCTTTATATGCTTTAAATATAACAGAATTGTCTTCTTTATCTCGCACTACTGCACAACCATTTTCGAATGTTGCTTTAAACCCTTTCTCATCAATTTTCGGTATTGATATAAAGTTCATTTGCAAATCTGGTACATACAAACATTTCGTCAGTTTAAAATTCCAACCAGACGTTTTTACAACAACGTCGCCAATGCCTTTGGCATCAACGGAGTATTTCCCAGCTAATTCTATTCTTTCGCTATGCTCGTTCATTCGCACAAATAAGTGTTCATCTTTACACATATGCGACGTCGCGCCGCTGTCGATACACCAAACGTTAGAATTCTGCTGCTGCCGCTTTGCCTCCGCAAAAACTGCTAATGATTTCTCCTTTGCCCTCTCTTCTCTGCCCCTTCTTACCGCAGTTGAAGCATTTGAAGTTGCGCTTCGCTTTGCTCCTACTATGTTCGGTTCGCGCACTCGTTCTTTCTCCTTCGCTGCGATTGTTACTAAGCGTTTTGGTTTCGTTGTATTTCTTTGAATTTGCGCGTGCAGCGCATGCTTGTGTGTTTTCGAAACCGCTATGGCTCGCGTCTGTACAGTTGTCTCTGCGACGGTCGCCTTCTTCCGCTACTTTTATTTTCAATGCGCCAATTTTGGCAAGTTATCCCTTGCTTCCAATGCTACTACAAGGTTCTCGTAACTTCCAGGTAAGCTTGCCAGCAGCATGATTACCAATAGTTCTTCTTGTAACTCGATGGTTACTTCTGCCAACTCGTCGGCAATTTTTGAAAACTTATCCATATGCTCGCGCACATCTTCGCCCTCAGACATTCGTAGACCAATCAATTTCTTAAACAGTGAGACTTTTCGTACGGGACCACTTGATTTGTTCAAATCTTTTAGCGCTTTCCACACTTGTGGCGCTGTTGTACACTTTTTTATGTGATTAAGGCTGGTTGCTTTTACACACAACATTATAGTTGCGATCGCTTTATTGTTTTTACCAACCATTCTGCCCTATTCTCCGCTGTTTCCGTTAACTCTTCGGAAACCACTGGCCACAAATCTTGATGCACAAGAACATTACGCATTTGCAGACACCAAGTGTCATAATTGCTTGCGTCTAGTTTTTCAATATTGAAATTCATTATTATTTTTCACAAAAAAACTGTTCACGGTTTGCTTAATTTATTTCGCGGCACTATTTGTAACGTTTTACAATTATCCGCGTTGTCACTGCCCAGCCTGCGTTTGGCCTGGGCCCATAACCTGTTGACGAAATAAATTGAAATCCGACGATGCTTATTAAATGACAGTTTATTAGCAACTACTTTTGTATACACAGAGTTTCGGTATTCATTAAAATAGAAAAGTACTGACTTAGAATATTCGAACATACGAGTGTTGCCAGAGTTTATATTATATATTCAACAATAACCACTATATAGTAATTTTTATTCATACTAAATGTTGAGTATTGGGTTGTTAAATGCCCAAAAATTATTATTTTGTTCCATCTGGCCGTAATGGAAAATGTTATAAAAAACTCAAATTTTGAAGCGCTCTCACACTGGAATAAGTTGGACATTGGAATTAAATTAAAACACACCAAGTATAATGGCAGAACAAATAGAAATATTAACTCGATGCTTAGCATCTTTAACTTAATAACTGCGCAAAATGCAGCCAATAACCAATTGTCAATTAGGCAAAGAATTGAAAAAGATTTGCAATATTTAGCTTCCTTCGAAGGGAATGTAAAAAAATTGCCGTCCTTCATTGAGGCAATTGACAGAGTACGGAGAGACTATGTAGGACAGGAAAAAATATTTTTTAAGGTGATTTATAATCTAAAAATCGGTGATTTAGCAAAAATTTTTTGCAAACAAACCCACCTCAAGATTGGGTTAGTTGTAAAGCTAAGCTAAGGCAGCATTACAGACCCACAAAAGATCAAATGACGATCACGAAAGAAATTCCGGAACTTAGGGTACACAGTATAGCGGAATTAAGTAGGAGAATAAAAAGAATAATAGATAATATAACAGAATATAGTGCACTAAGTAAAAATGGTGACACTATGAAAGAAACTATTTCGGGAATGCTAATTCAGCGAATAAAACAATTAGCAGCAGGGACATTTGCATATACAGTGCAACCAATTACATCATTGACTGACATAACAAATGAAATTTATAAATTTACTGGTTTGGATGAAGGCAATTTAAATCCTCATCTAAAACTAAAGGAAATCAATTTTCAAGTTAATACCAGAAATAATAGTATTAATAATAAAAATTTGTGTTCGGGACATAGGGAACATACCATTTATCAAAACAGACCACTTTCAGGGCAATATCGCTTACAACAAAGTTTCTCAAGACGTTATCGTACAGAAAACCAAAATTTCTCAGGACAACAATCTGGACGACAAAATAACCATACAAGACAGCCATCGGGGCAAAGTCATCAAATTTATTCAAGGCCAACTCAACCTAATCAAAACCATTTTAATTACTCGAGACAACAAAGAAGCCCGGAAAATAGTAGACAATTTCAAAGACGGGGACCTGAGCCCATGGACGTGGACGCAATGAGTAGAAGAGGTGATCACAAGAATCCAATACGAATGAAGAGTTTTTTTCAAATTAGCCTCGGAATCTTGGGAAAATAAAATTATAATTGTGTTAACGATTTTTGGAAAACAATTTTATGCTCTGGTTCACTCCGGCTCAACCATAAACATAATGAAAAAATCTAGTTTTGAAAAATTTAAATTGCTAGTGCTTGAAACTGAAAGCACTATGATAAATACTTTAAACGGAATAATTGAATCACCAAATGTTAAGGTTAAGAGCCCTTGTCCAAAAGAATTCAAATATCCGGAAAACGCCCGAATGAGATGGTTATTAATGGATTTTAATAAACCATATGATTTATTGATAGGAAATGATTTCATTTTTTTAAATGTAAAAACAATTGATATCGAAAAAATTACAATACTTTTAAAAAATGGTGCAAACCTTCCATTCCACATAAAAACTATCCAAGAGCAGGTATATGCATTGGAAGAAAGTAAAATGAAAAACATTCAATTAGATCATTTAAAATCAAATGAACGAGAAGAGGTTGAAAAATTGCTAAAGAAATATGAAAAATTAATGTATAAAGAAGGAGATGCCTGGACAAACACAAAAACGGTGGTCCACGAAATAAGAAGCACCACAAACCAGCAAATCAGTTCAAAAATATATATGTAGGTTACCTCCGAAACATGAGGAAGAAGCCGTAAGGCAAATTAAGGAGGTAGAAAAACAAGGTAATATTCGGAAAAGTAGGGGTAAATATAGTTCACCTATTATCATAGTACCACAAAAATGTGATAGCATGTGCAATAAAAAATTTCGTTTAGTAATCGATTACCGTAGACTGAATCAAATAACTGTCGATGATAAATATCCTTTGCCAAACATTGATGGAATCTTAGACAAGTTGGGCAAGGCGCAGTACTTAAGCACTCTTGATCTAGCCAAAGGTTACCATCAAATTTTAATGGATAAAAAGGATATTGAAAAGACAGCTTTTGTATCTCCGGTGGGATTATACGAATGTATAAGAATTCCCTTTGGACTAAAAAATGCTCGGACTATCTTTCAACGATTAATGAATGACATATTAAGAGAATACATAAATAAGATAAATGTAGTTTTCTAAAGAGGGAAACAAAATTTTTAGGGCATACCTTAACAAAAGAGGGGATTAAGCCATATCAGGACAAGATAGCAGCAATACAAAATTTGAAATTACCTAGAATTGAAAACCAATTAAAAAGTTTCTTGGGAGCCACTAATTATTTTAGGAAATTTATTAAAGACTATACGAAAATAGCCTATCCAATGATAAAATATTAAAAAACAAAGGTTATAAAATAATTTCAAGAGATCCGCAGTACATATGTAGCTAGTTTTGAAAATTTGAAAACATTAATTTCATCGCATCCAATTTCAAAATTTCCTGAGTATGATAAAGAATTTGCTATTACAACGGATGCAAGTGATTACGCAATAGGCGCAGTGCTTTCTCAACAAGGTCAGCAGAACGTTAAATAACCATGAACAGAAATACGCTACAACAAATAAAGAATTTCTAATTTCAGGTAATTATAGGAAATTAAATATGACAGAAACCGATAAAGCCGAAGTTTAAACTAACAGAGACACATTCATATAAAAATGAAATAATACATGTGAACATTTTTCATTTTAAAAAGCAGTCATTTGTCACAGTAATTGATAAGCTTACAAAATTTGCGGCTGTCCATAAAATAACAGACAGAAACTGGCCCGCAAAGATAATAATTGACCATTTTTCGAAATTCGGTAAACGAAAGAAAGTCATTATGGACAACGAATTTAAGGCAGAACGATTACTAGCATACCTTTGGGATGAAGGAATACTGGTTCATCTCACTAAGCCCAACAGCCGTACAGGAAAGGCGGACGTAGAGAGATTGCACTCAACCTTGTTGGAGAAACTAACAGGAATTGAGGACCCTGATCTTTCAACAGAGATGCAGGTTGTTAGAGGAAATTATAACGATCGGTACCATTCTACCATCAAATGCACACCCCGAATGGCAAGAGATGAAGTGCCTTCCAATGTTTTGAAGATGCGAATGGAAACGTTCAAAAGAAACAGTACCTATAGGTAAAAAGAACATAGAAAGGGAAGACTATATAGAAACAAGAGAAGAAGGACCATTAAAAAACTACAAAAGAGTACGACATAAAGATCAACCGTATTACCGAATTAATCCACTACGAACGTTCATCCGACAAATATTAAAAGACCAATGAAATTGGCAAATATTGAAAACTCAAACGAAAGAGATGAAGATACATTTAGTTTAAGGGCATTTAATGGTTATAATAACACATAAAAAAAAAAAAACAAAACCGATTATAAAATAATAATTTTATTTTCATAGATGACGGGAACAATTGTGTTTTTTCTAACTATAACATTGGTGGCAGCACACTGGCAAATCACACCAATAATAATACACAATAATAGAAACTGAAGACATAGAAATAGTCAATGAAATAAGTACAATTTTACATATTACAAATACGCACAAAATAACAGAAATAGGTCGACCAGATTAAAGAAAACATATGGTAGTTAAATATTGACAACAAAGAAATTTCTGTATAATGAAATAAAAAATACAAAAGCTGTATATTTTCAAATACATGTGAATTTATATACAATAACAAAACCACAATACAGGAAATAAACGATGAAACAGTAATAATAAGAAATGAACATAACCATGTAATGAAACAAAACGGCGATGATAGAAGAATCGCACTAAATAATAAATATGTAATTAAAGTTGTAAATTGTAAAATAGAAATTTTGCAACAAGAATATAAAAATAATAAAACAGAATATATTCATACCATTGTGTATCAAACACACCAAAATTGACATTTAATGATATCGCATTAGTGAATATTGAAAATGTAAAAGAAATTGAGGAATGAAATAAAATAAAAATGTATCATATGGTATTCACCTAATATTAATAATTACAGTAAGGATAATAATAGTAATCATTACAAGAATGGTAAAAAAGAAAACAACTAAAATAAAAATTGTAAATACAAGAACTCAGGAGAGTTCTAACAGTAACGTTGGGGGAGTTACGTCATCAGATGACTCCAGCACTCCCAAAATAAATAATAATTGTAAATATGTGTATTTTGCAACCATAAATGCATCTATGCAAAAGTTGCAAAATAGCATAACCAAATACGGTACCACGATCGTGTATATACAAGCACATATTTTTATATATATAGTATATGAATAAATGTTCTTGGTATCGTATTACTTAAATATTAAATTTATTACCTAAGTTATGCCGGGTCGTTGACAGTAATAATGAAATATCGAATCAGCACAACGGCCCTAAGTAAATTACGCTAAGCATAGTTTAAGAATGAAATAATAATTTAATAAAGAACCGGACGGCAAACCGCACAGCGCGGTGAAGGTTTTTTATTCATTAAAAACATTTTCTGTTAAATAAATATTTTATTTTATAAATATTAATATTTTCTGTTCAATAAATTTTTTTCTTTATTTTAAGAGAATCTGGGCGTGGTTTCACAAATAATAATATAATACCAAAATAAAATACACACTTTAAAATATATTCGCATTGATTGGTGCGAGATAAAGCTAGCGACGCTGTGTTCGAGCTGATTAATAATTACCGCAGTACTGCAACCCTGTTGGTAACTTGATTCTCTGTTGCTGATGCTAAGCTGATACTCTGCTGATACTTTTCTGCAGTACTGCAGTACTACTGTTACAGTGACAGTTAATCAAGTTCAGTAGGTTTTGACGTTTATCAATTGGAAACGAGCGATGGCCAGATTGAAATCTCACCAAAAAAAAAATATTTAAACGGAGGAATTTGTTGCATCGTTCAAGACCACTTATAAAAAAATGTAAAACAATGAAAATTAAATAAATTTGTGACATTTAAAGGTATTTGATGAAACGTCTTGTAATTTGAAGCATCATAGTATTATTTTCAATGGAAAATGATTAAAAATTTTTAATAATTGAGAGCTCACATTTTTTTTATCGGGTATTGAAAGGTCAAAAGTCAGTTGTTCTATTATACTTTAAAAGGATTTAAATAGTTTCTCCATATAATAAATAACCACTATATAGTAATTTTTATTCATACTAAATGTTGAGTATTGGGTTGTTAAATGCCCAAAAATTATTATTTTGTTCCATCTGGCCGTAATGGAAAATGTTATAAAAAACTCAAATTTTGAAGCGCTCTCACACTGGAATAAGTTGGACATCCCTTTATTCCTGGTGTTACCTTGGTAATGTTGCTCGAATTTCCGCATAGAACGTAATGCTTTCGCATCAAAGGCAACATTGCCGCAGTAATTTCACAACGAACACACCCGACATTTGCTTTGCGGTTTCCCAAATTATGCTGAATTAGTCTTGTAACCCGAATCTACGGCTTATAACGGAGTTGATTTGAAGCTTCATCAATTCCAGTAATGGCGACAGATGTTATTTCGGGATTAATGAAGAACACAAAAATACAGCACAATAGGGGAAAGCTGCGGTAATGGCGACAGATGGTATTTCGGGATTAATGAAGAACACAAAAATACAGCACAATAGGGGAAAGCTGCGGCCTTTCCATGCAAATTTTGTTTTGAATGAAAAAAATGACCTTAGTATATTGTAGATCAGTGGTCGGCATGAGAGGATCTGTCACTGTGTTGGTGAGCACGAAAAAAAAGTAGCCCAATGAGAAATTGGAATTAAAATTAAGCAATTTTTATTATTAATTAATAGTATAATGAAAATTGACAAATAGTCTTTTGAGGATATATTCCCTATTATCTTTAAAAGACTTGGAACATAAAAGGCATTGCATGGCATCAAAGGCATTTAGAATCATAAGATAATTCTCGCGGGGCATATTTCGTTTTGCGCTATGGTCTTGCGTGATGTTAATTTGTTGATGGCTCGACAACGACTGAACGATAGAGCGTTAGCGTACGTGTGAAGTTAGTTTGCAAAATTTTGCTATGAAATGCCGACCACTGTTGTAGATTATATTCTTACTGGCAAATATTAGCACCTACACTTTGTTCAAAAATGAACATGTGTGTTGATGCCAAAGAACATCACTTAGTCAGTATGCAAAAATATATACTATATAGCAATTCCATGTACATATTTCGCTTTTTTATTTTTCTACATATTGGTCTTTTCAAGTCTTTTCGCATTTTGTTAATAGATGCAGTCGTACATCTCCAATGCTACCAATCACATTGTTTTATACCATACAGTGCTGGAAAGGTGAGATTTGAAAATTCATTTAAAAAAATTAAATTCGGGGAAGTTTTAAAAAGTTACAGCTATTCAGAAATGGATAAAAATAATGAAGAAATTCGTTATATTTTGAAATTTTTGTATAAAAAACGGGCCACCAAGCCACCAATGAAATTTGTGATGTTTACGGAGACGATGCTGTATCAGTTCGTGTAGCACAATGGTTCGCTCGCTTCCATTTCTGGATATTTTGAAATTTCGATTTGCACTGATGAAAGTTTTACCCTAATGCAATAATGCTTTTAGCAGAAAAATGGCAAAAAGAGGCCAACCAAAATAGTATATATTTGTCTATTTAATTATTAGTATAAATAAAAATGAGATAAGTTGAAGTTTGATTAGAAATACGAAAAGACTTTTTCGAATACCCAATATTAAGAATATAAAATAAAATAAGATAAGAAATATGTAATACTTACGATTATAAGAACACATACAGTCGTATGACAATTAAGTAACGAGACTGATTCCATAAAAACCGTATATTTGAAAATTATTCTACAATTCTGCCATCCTCTTCAAAGCAGTCCCCTTGGGCAGCTATACAGCGATTCCAGTGCGTTTTTCATGCTTCGTAACATTTCTGGAACGCTTCGACTGGGGTGTCCGCGAGTACTCACGTCACGGCTGCCTGGATGGCCGTAATCGACTCAAAATGGGTTCGCTACTACCGATTTTTTTTCTTCTTCTTCTTTATTGGCGTAGAAACCGCTTACGCGATTATAGCCGAGTTAGCAACCGCGCGCCAGTCGTTTCTTCTTTTCGCTACGTGGCGCCAATTGGATATCCCAAACGAAGCCACGTCCTTCTTCACTTGGTCCTTCTACCGGAGTGGAGGTCTTCCTCTTCCTCTGCTTGTCCCGGCGGGTACTGCGTCGAATACTTTCAGAGCTGGAGTGTTTTCATCCATCCGGACAACATGACCTAGCCAGCGTAGCCGTTGTCTTTGAATTCACTGAACTATGTCAATGCCGTCGTATATCTCATACAGCTCATCGTTCCATCGAATACGATATTCACCATGGCCAACGCGTAAAGGATCATAAATTCTTCGCAGAACCTTTCTCTCGAAAACTCGCAACGTCGACTCATCCGTTGTTGACATCGTCCAAGCCTCTGCACCATATAGCAGGACGGGAATTATGAGTGACTTATAGAGTTTGCTTTTTGTTTGTCGAGAGAGGACTTTGCTTCTCAATTGCCTACTCAGTCCGAAGTAGCACCTGCGTTGGATTTCTAGGCTGACATTGTTGGTGGTGTTTACGCTGCTTCCAAGATAGACGAAATTATCTACAACTTCAAAGTTATGACTGTCAACAGTGACGTGAGTGCCAAGTCGCGAGTGCGACGACTGTTTGTTTGATGACGGGAGATATTTCGTCTTACCCTAGTTCACCGCCAGACCCATTCGTTTTGCGTCCTTGTCCAGTCTGGAGAAAGTAGAACTAACGGCGCGGGTGTTGAGGCCGATGATATCAATACTCGCGGACATTGCAGTCGAAGCGTTCCAAAAATTTTACGAAGCATGGAAAACGCGCAGGAATCGCCGTATAGCTGCCCAAGAGGACTACTTTGAAGGGGATGGCAGAGTTGTAGAATAATTTTCAAATATACGGTTTTTATGGAATCAGTCTCATTAATTAACTATCATACCTCTTATGTCTTTATTTTAAAAGATTTTTACCAGTGATAAAAACACCGAGTTAATACAATATGAATATTTTAAGTCGATTGCAATGCATACGAAAAATTAAAATCGTTTTGTAATGTATCCGAGTTAACGTTTAGAATAACATCCTCCGATTTCGAGGTTATAATGGGTATGTACGAATAGAGGAGGTCCTCCTGATTAAGAAAATATATATCGATGCCTTTCACGTATGGTTTTAGAAATATTTGCATTCAAATTTCAAAAATTTAACTATTTAAAATACGTGTTTCTTAGATTTTTGATAAGATTTGCACTTATATTTTTGACTTCTACATTCACTAACACTTCACTTATTCGTTTCTACCCATTTACTTTATATTAAATAGTTCAAAAATAACTTTTATTCTATATTTCACTTTTGTTCAATTCTATTTGTTCACTTAATAACAAAAGGGCTGCATTCTAACAAATAATCAGTGTTACTTTATCTAGATATTTTACAAAAGAACCAATAGAAATAAAGAAAACAAATAATACCCCAATGTCAGGAAATAAAAATCACTTTACTAGTTTTTCGCATAAACGCATTTGGCGTTAAACTCATATTTGATTGGCGGCCTTCGGCTACTTCGGCCTGGCTGATTCAACACCAGGAGTAGCAAATAAAGGAAATTTTGAAAGATTTTGCGTTACTCATCACACTTTTTTTAGAAGATAAGTTATTAACAATCATGAGTCTCCTTAAATTTTTTGTTTCCAATAGAAATTGCTATCTGCATCCTGCTCGCCGTCCGACAAATTCACATCCGAGATACATCGGGTAATTGCTTCCCAAAGACAGAATATAAAAGAATCTGAATCCAAAAAATTAGCGGATGATGTTTAAATATAAAACTATGAAGCCTAGAAATTTCGGTATTCAATTATTTCTTTCCCTACCAAAAAAAATCGATTTTTTGAAGCCGGCAAGCGAGACGCATCCGCACTTTCAAAAAAAAGGAGCCGAAATGGGTGAGTATGACGAGGTTGATAAGCTGGCCGACAGGAGTAATGCTCGACAATTCTACGAAAAGATGCGGCGGCTAACAGAAGGTTTCAAGGCCGGAGCATACTCTTGTAGAACCCCCTGAGGTGATCTAGTCACTGATGGCGAGAGAATTTTGAACTTATGAAGGGAACACTCCTCCAGCCTGCTGCATGGCAGTGAAGGCATGACATCCCTAAACCATGACGATGGAGCAGCCGTTCCATTGCCCGACGGAGTCCGGCGGGGGCCGATAGATTGCCAGGCCGAACTATTCAAACACGGCGGCGAAGAGCTGATAAGGAGCATGCATCAGCTTCTTTGTAAATTTAAGTGTGTTTTCCCAATCCACAAAAAGTGATACCTCACATTCTGCGCCAACTACCGTGGGATAAGCCTCCTCAATATCATATAAGGTTATATCGAGTTTCTGTGAGAAATATTAAAACTCACCGTTAACAAACTGATTGGACCTTTTCAGTGTGGCTATAGAACTGGAAAATCAACAATTGACCAGATGTTCATCATGTGCCAATTCTTGGAAACAATCCGTGTAAGGAGGATCATCACACCAGCTCTTCGTCAATTTCAAAGTTGCTTTCGATGGCAGGAAAAAGAGCTGCCTTTATAACGCGATGTCTGAATTTGGTATCTATGCAAAAGCAATATGAATGTGTAAACTGACGTTGAGCAACACCAAAAACTCCATCAGGATCGGAGTCAAAACTTCGAAGTCATAGATAATTTCATCTATATTGGTTCCAGGATTAAGACCACCAACAATATCAGACTCCAGCTCCAACGCAGAAAAGTTCCTGCCAACAGATGCTACTTCGGACTGAGTAGGCAATTGAGAAATAAAGTCCTCTCTCGACGGACATCGATCAAATTCTATAAGTGCCTCATTATTCCCGTCCTGCAGTTGTGCAGCGGTATGGACGATGACAAAATCTGATGAGTCGAGAGAATGGTTATGCGCAATATTTATTGGTTTACTCGGCTATAACCATGTAAGCGGTGTCTACGCAAATACTACAATAATACTATATGAACTCGATATGTGCTTGGATCAATACATTACTACACTTTCTTCACGTAATAGATTTGCAAGAAATCGTAAAAAACGGCATTACTTTGGCGGTGGGGGGCTGAAAACGAATTTCACTATGAATGGGGCTGATGTGTGAAAAATATGTTGCCAACACTTATTATTTTCTAACATTCCTTTTTTAAAATTCAAAAATGTTTATGAATAACACATGATACTTCACAATGATTAACTAATTTTTTGTATATTGAAATACACACTTTAAACATCGATATAAGAAGTTTACATTTTACTTTTATTTTGTTTTTATTTAGCTAAATTTATTACTTTAAATAAGCTCGGATAAGCTATTGTAAACTCAGCCGTGGTGGTCATTTGTCCGAAATTGTTTTCCACAAATAAATTTCATAAAACAGCCTTTTACATAAATGTTAGACCTTTGAAAAATATCAATCCGTTTTTTTTTATTAACTTTTTAAATTTAAAATTTTATATGGCCCACCCTGTATCAATTAGCACACTCATAGTTGAAAAGGTTAGATTGTTTACAACTATGAGGACAACGAGTTTGGCCACATGTTAAAAACCAAATAATGAAGCATTTTTTAACGACGTGGTTTTTTGTTCGCACTTTCACGTATTTTGTTTCTTAATTAACTATACAAAAATCTTTTCAACACTTTTCAAGCTAAACTTGAGTATGTGAACATTTTTCCATATACATGAATAACATGTGATTTATATTTAGTAATCACAGATAAATAAAATTATATTATAATATTATGAAATGTCTATGATTGTAGTATAATCTTATAATTTAAAATAAAACGCCTTTTTGAACCACAGCACGGAAAGACGTGAAAATTTGCACGGGTATTCCTTTAGTCCTGAAGAAGGTCCTAACGGAGGCCTTTTTTTCAAAATCACCCTCGATTTCGCAATTTATGTCTATATTTATAACTTAGGAACGGCTGAACCGATTTGGCTGAAAATTGGTGAATTTGCTTGCAACCTCGGACGGGGTTCTATAGGTTTTTCTTCAAAGTCAAAACGATTCATAAATAGAAAAATTATTTTTCAAAACATAACCATGTTTTACATTCATGTAAGAATCATTTGAATATTTTTGTTTTCTTCAAAAATACAAAATAAAAAGACACAGCTACTTGCAGGTTACCGTTGTTTTTGTTTACATTCATACTTATATAGTATATGTTTGTATATGAATTATAGTGATAGTTGTAACTGAATAAGAAAAAGTTGAATCATAAAATGAGATGGGTGCATAATAGCTGACAAATATTCCTCTAGCATTGCACGGAACAATGCAAAATTTAAAAGCCACGACCAAGTTTGTGTTATCTTAAGTGTAAGTAGTATCTGTGTTTTAGCCGTCGCACATAGGAGCATTTACCCTCAAAAACTGGACAAAATTGAAAATTAAAAACTTCAGCGATGGTACTCAAAATTAATTTTTTTTGGTACCTAAATAACCGGTCTACAATGAACCGATTAAATGAATGACCTTCAGGCCGCTATGTTGCCACACAAGTAGTCGAAACCTAGACTTCGTTCAAAACGCACATGCTTATTCGCGAAATTTTCCGTTGTGCTCGAGATTGCAAGTGGTTTTTTTTAATGCTTGAACGGAATTCTTGAAAATATTTTTTATGGATTCAGGACAACATGGTATGTATTTAATATTAATAATATAAAAATTTGTTAATGTATCATTATGTTTTTTCGAGAAAACAAGGAATCATTAAAAAAAAAACTATATTTTGTTTTTAATTTTTTAGAAATAAGTGTTTTTGTTATAGTGTTGGGCGAGGTCGAGCTATGATTTTTTTTTTTCTTAGTAAACTACAGGGTTTCTACTACATATCAGCTTAAATATTTTCCCCGTCTTTCCCCTCCTGTAAAAAAACGCGTTGAAAAAAAGTTGATCAGTTGCAAAAAATGAGTACTGCTTTATTTATTTATTTTTTAAATTGAATACTGAAATCTTGCCAATTAGTTGAAACGGGTGGTAAGAGGCTATACATTTTTCGAGTAGTACACAAAATTACTGGAATTGAAAATGTGCAAGAACTACGTTAGGAATTTGTTCTATTATTTCGTTTTTTCAGGTTCAAAATCAAAAGTTATAGAGATGTCTCGAAAAACATTATATATGCTTTGTAGGGAAAGCGCTGCAAGAAAATAGGGAGATAAAACGTCATATATGGAAAAATAGCTTCAAGAAATGATGAAGTGTCCAGAAGGCGAATTTCAAACTTTAAGTAATGACTTAAAGTATTTCTTATGGGATTTAAAAAGAGTAATGGGTGTTGTCCAGTTATACTAAAGAAATATTTATCAAAAAATACGAAGAATGGCTTAACGCCTCCATTTTTGTACACAACTGGACGCCGAATACTAACTCTGGGCGCCCAAGCATACAATTCCAATAGTTGTCTGATCGTAGTAAACGCTGGAAAAGTAAAGATCTTCGCGAGCAGATAAGTGTCCAGGAGCTACTTACGCAGCTAGCGTAAGTCAAAGGATGTCAGGTAATGCTGCTGCATCTAAACTTATAATAGACATAACCTCTACACCTACAAGAGCCATAAAATACAAAAAAATAAAAGAAGCTCAGAAGCCAGAAATGAAAAAGTACAGGAGGTGGAGGTGATTTGACAAGAAAACAGTGGGAGTTATTACACAAATCAAACAAAGGTATTTTTTCTTGTTATACGCCTATTAGAGAAACAAAGAAAACAAGATACAATACGAGTTACAGAGATATGTGCTGAAGGTGTGCTCCAAGATTTACTCGACCACACTACTATAAGGCTATTTCTTTATACTGAGGACGTTCTTCAAAACTGCACGGTAGCCGAATTAGAGAATCTTGACCTTATTTCAAAATGGGGTTGCGATGGTTCACAAAAAGTTGTATATCAACAAAAGTAATCGCTCTTTAGCTCTCCTGACAATGACGACTCCAACATATTTCAGAGTTCATTGGTTCCCTTGAGGTTGCAGTCACATTTAGGTGACACCAAAAAAGTCCTGTGGCAAAATCCTACACCTTCATCTATTCGTTTCTGCCGACCAATTCGAATTCGATTTCTGCATGAAACTGTCAATGTCACAAAAGAAGAGATATTATATGTAGAGAATCAGGCAAAACGATTGCTGGTGACCAAAATACCCAATCCAATACGAGATATTTTCGTGCGACATACATTGTTTTCAACAATGGTTGACGCAAAGGTTTGCAATGCGGCTACCGATACCGCTTCAATATGAGATTTTACATATGTGGGAAAACGTAAAAAGTTTCAATAACTTTGAAAGTACTAAGGAGGAAGATCCCAAAACATTAAAATTTGGGTTGGCAATACTCCACGCTAGAATCCGTTTATTTGAAACCATATTACACCTTGCTTATAAACGTCCTTTGAAGAAATGGAAAGTCCGAATCACAGAAGAGAAAAAACTTGTGAAAGAAAATAAGGAAAGAATCCAAAAAGCATACAGGAAAAGGACTGGACTATTAATAGACATGCCAAAAGCTGGTTTCGAAAATTCTAATTCGGGTAACACATCTCGAAGATTCTTCAGCGATCCAGATTTAGCTGCTAAAATTTCAGGAATGAAAAAAGATTTCATAATCAAACTTAAGGTCATTCTAGAAGCAATGTCATCTGGCCATAAAATTGATGTAATGAAATTTCAAATATTTTGTAAAGATACAGCAAAAATGTACGTGGAGAACTACTCCAGGCATCCAATGACGCCCACTCTTCATAAAATACTTGTACATGGCCCAACAATCTAAAAATACGCTCTCTTACCTATCGGTCAGCTATCAGAAGAAGCAGCGGAGGCTCTTAACAAACATTTTCGTCTATATCGACAAGACTTTGCAAGAAAATTTTCACGGGTTCAGTGCAACCAAGATGTTTTAAACAGGCTTCTTCTCACATTTGATCCACTTTTAAGTTGCCAACGAAAACGTCAACGAAGCAAAAGCCAACCCTTCTTGAATGAAACTATAAAGCTCTTCGAGTTACAGGAACCAGAGGTCCACGTCGACACTGAAACACGATTGCCTGAACATTCTGATGAATCAGAAGAGGCTTTGTAACAACACACGGGGGAAATCTCATTTTTTATTATACTTTTATTTTATCATTTTATTTTGATATATTGCATTATTATATTCAATCAAGCATTTTCATTCATAAAAATTATAATTATAATAATTTGGTCATACAAGCATTCAAAGTAAGTCAAGTTCAGGGTTTGTCCGGAAAATAATAAATGCAGCATTCGTTAGAACAGATGTACGCCATGAAATTCTGTGTTAAACTCGGTAAATCTGAGACAGAGACATTTGATATGATCAAGCAGGCTTATCCAGATGTTGCTTTAGCAAGAAGTGGTCCGTTTTGGTAGCACCAGGCCTTTTTGGAATACCGGGAAGTGGTCGCTGGATCCGAAAAGACGTCGCAGCCAATTGGAGGTTGCACCACGAAAACACACCACGACTCACACCGCTTTTCTTGTAAGCAACTACCTTTTCGGCATTCAGCCCAGATGTGGACCCCCGGTTTTTTTCTCGTTACCTGAAAAGGCATTTTGAGACGAAGGAGGGAATTCAAGCAGCATGTACCTCGGCACTCAAGGCTATTCCGGAGAATGCCTTCCGTGACGCCTTCAAAGCTTGAAAATCGCGCTAACAGATCTGCATCGGCGCAGCAGGAGCCTATTATGAAAGTTCTTAAAGAATTGTAACAATTGGTTCAATAAATTTTTTTAAATCGACTCAGTCCTTTTACTTTCCGGACAAACCCTGTAGTAGTAAAGTAAAGCCCACCAGCTTTGGGCCAGGGGCTTAAGTCAAAAATTTATGGTATTAGGAAAAGGAGGTACGGGAACTTTTCCCCTTTTAAATAAAGTTAGAGCCACAACTAAATGGTGGAGGATGAACGTTTTCAGAATCCGCTTAACATGAAAAATGTTTTTTTGGTTTTCTTCTAATCATCTAATACTATTGCTTAAAGTAATGATGCCGATATTCTACACATTGCTGCGTTATACAATGTGGATTTTGTTTCAGCCAATACCGCTGCTTGATATTGTTGCATCACTGAAAGATTTAGTTTTTAGAGTTTTAGTACTGCAGTTGGCACACCGTTTTGATTTTTGGATGGTATAGGAGTATAGCGTTCAGTTTCACTTGAAAGATGATGGGCTTTCCGTAATATCCAATAATGATTCTTATTATTGAACAGTTATCTAGATGAATAAGAGACCTTTCTTGTACATGAAAATCTCTGGTGTAAGTAAAGTTCATGGTTATCTTTGGCGAGTTAATTATTATGCAGATGTTTTATTCCTTTTGTAATACGGATTTTATTAATGCAAGCTTTTGAATATCGCAAGTAGGTTGTCGATATATGAATATTTCCAGGTTGATGCAGATGCAGGTTGATGAATTGATATTGTTTGTTTCAACTTACTAGTTAATACTTTGTATATAAGTTTTATTTCTTTGTTTTTTAATAAAAATTTTAAAAAAATATTTATCAATGTTTGTGTAGTTTTTTGAAATATCAATATTATATATTGTGTTTTTAAGAGATTATCTTCTTCTTTTTGCATTTTGTTACTAGTTATTTGTTGGTTAGTATTAAAAGAGTTAGTTATGCCTTTTTTAAGTTGTTGTTGTTTAAATTTTACTATTTTTATTGTTTTGGTCAGTATTTCACTTGTATTTGTTCAAGTATTTAATAGTCGCATTTATATGTATTTGCAATGTTTTGTTCATATTTGCCAATGAATATACTGGTATTATTGGTGTTAGATCATATTTTTATACATATATTTTTTCCTAATAAAAAAATATACATTTGCTTCTTTTGCTCAAAAAACATATTTAATGACATATTTATACCCTGAACGGGGTATATAAAGTTTGCACGATGTTTGTAACACACGAAAGGAAACGTCGCAGACCCTATATAATATATATTTAAAACTAGAGAACCCGTCCACGCTTCACTGTAGCTCATACATAGATAATACTACTACCATCTATATGATTTCTATTAGTTGGATTATAACTATTAGTTAATGAGATAAACCATTTTTGTGAAGCAATTTGTGTTAGTTTACAAAAAAGTGGATCATAAAGCATTTCGTGTATTAATAAAACATTGCTTTTTTGGGGAAAAACTGTTGAATTTCAATCCACCAATGAAAAGATATTTGCTAAGCTTAAAGAGGCGAAAGCTCTGTGCAAAGTGGGTGCCTCGCAAGTTCATAATCCAACAAAAACCACGAATAACTGATTCTGAGAAGTGTTTGAGGGCTCTTTAATCTTAATAAAACCGAAGAAAAACGGCTCCATAGTTTCCCACTGAAGTCCAATGGGCAGTCATTCTAGTGAACTGCACATTATGAACTGGTTCTCGCATGTGGTATAATACATATTCAACGACTGATTACTGAGCCAGTTACAATCTATTTCACGGCGTATTTGGTTGCAATTGTTTTTTGCTATTCCAAATACTTAGGAATGATATTATTTTTGAGGAAGAATCTGTTTAAATTTGTACGCATATATTCAAATGAGTCCAACAAACATGAATTTCGAACAAATGCTTATGATTTAAAATATAATTTTTGTATTTATGAATTGTATTAAATTTTAACATAAAGAGATAAAAGTTAACCTATGTCCTTACCCTCGTTCTAGGCTACCTCGCCAACAATTTTCAGTCAAATCGGTTCAGCCGTTCGTGAGTTATAAATGGTATAACTAACACAACTTTCTTTTATATACATATATAGATATATAGAAGTGCGGTTTTTTATTGTTTTTATTATTGTTTTTTGAAGAAATGAAATATTAAAATGATTCCTACAAACATGAATTTGAACAAATGCTTATGATTTGAACTATAATTTTTATATTTCTGAGTTGTATTAAATTTTAACATAAAGAGATAAAAAGTATCCTATGTCCGTACCCTGATTTTAAGCTACCTCTCCACCAATTTTCAGCCAAATTGAGGTATAAATGGTGTAACTAACACAACTTTCTTTTATATTCATAACATATAAGTAATACAATTCCTTTAGAATTGGTGTTTAGAAAATTATATTTCCTTTGGTAATCCCAAGGGCAGCCAGTCTCAGCGGAAGAGTTGAAATAACTGGCTACATAAGAGCGACGTTAGCGTCTAAATACCTACACTACTTTGCCCTAACTTTATTGGCCGCGTGACTTCTTAGTTGCTTACACTAGCAACTGTTTACCCAATTCTTTGTTGACTTGCGTTTATTTTGTTGTTGTCACGCGCAAGGCTAAAAGTGTTCGATCATCATAATGGCCGGATGCATACTTAATGCGGTATTGAGTTCTTATTAACGTGTAAAGTTGCAGAAGCGCCGTCAGCGAATTCGGTGCAAGTGATATTTTTGCCGGATGTTTGGTTACCTGTGCTAACTACTCCCCCTCTTGAAGTGAAAGCGTCCCCGGTTTCCTTTATGATGTTATTCAGTACCACCATATTTCTTTGTCGTTTTCGCAGAAAAAATACTATGCTCATAGCTGTGGCAATGAGGATTCGGAACAAGGCGGTTCCCGAATGTATGGAGTGGGTTTCAATAAGATTCTGTAGGTGCGCTATGTGCTTGAGGTTTTTTATATTAGCTCTTTGTAGGGGTGGGAGTGATAACAACTCGATATGTTCTGTACAGTTAACGTGATGCGCGGGTACTGCTTCAGGATGCGAAAGTATTACCTCATTCCAATTGCTATAAACGGTGGAGTTTATCGTAATTTTGCCTTTGAATGTTATCAAAAAGGTTCCTCTAGCTAATCTTGTCAAATTTTCATTCTTTATTACAGCGGGTTCATCATTAATTAGAATTACGTCGTTATCGATATCCTCAATAGCGGGAACGTGATCGGCGGATTCGGATTTGCATTCTGCGAAGTGCTGGTTCAATAGTTGTCGTACACAGGGAATTTCTTCCAAGGGTTGGCAGAAGTTTGCTATTATGGCTTCCTTGCAATTATAATGTGGGATGTATTCTCTGTTGCATTCGGCAATAAGATTTGTTTCTAACGAAATAATCTTTTCTTCCTGGATTACGGTCAGCAACTTTACTTTATTACAAACTGTAGCTATTTTTGGGTATTTAATAATAAAATAAAAAAATTGTGTATTTTGAAATATCTTAAGTCATACTGGTATTTGTAGAGAGCTCAGCAGCTAATATATTATTTATTTCCATGCCATTAAGCAGAACGGAGTTAATAACATTTACTTTTCCTAGAGCTACCGACGTTATAATGATTTCTAATTCCATTATCACCGCTCTATTTCTAGCACTGACTAAAGAAAAGAGATTTCCAGTGTCGATCTGTGGCCGTTTTGCCTGTGCTAAAAGTTTATTAACTGTCACCGTCAAATCGTTTATTTGTTTCTGTGTAACAAAATTAATTGTTGGCTGCTGTTCGTTTGCTTCTATTAGGGCTTCGACTCTGGTCTCAATTGTTTCAAAGTCATCAAAGTCCGGGGTGCCGGTTATGTACTTTAATGCAGTCCCTAGGATATTGATGCGTCGCGCATGTCGGTGAAGTACTCTGACTGCGTCTAGTAGTTTTAATATTTCGTTAGCGTCGTTTTGAAGTAGTTGCCTGGCGTGGGAATGCGGAAATTGCTTTAATATTGTGTCCGTCTCTTCGGCTATCGTCTCGAATTTTGATAAGTTTGTCTTGTGTAGTAAAAACTCGTATTGTTCATGGAGGATTACTTTTCCTGTTGTTAATGGAATGTAGTGAGAGGTGGTATGGTTGAATATCCTCGCGATAGTCCAATGGTTCATTGCCAAGAGTAGGGTTATCCTAAGGAGGAGGAAGAAGTTTTAGTTTTTTAAGTTGGATTTGTGAACTTTACGTCCGTCTATCAAAACATAGGTACCTAACTCGTTTTGGACTTTTCGGTGTAAAGTCTAGTAAATTTGTTTCCTATTCTCCTGTTGGTCTTCACAAAAACTTTTTCTCCTGACTTATATTGACTTGTTTGTCTTTTTATATTGTATGTTCTTAAGTCTTTTTGTTGGGTGCATATAAGTTTGTTTTTTATTTCGTTAAGAAGTTCGTCAGGCGCTGCATGTATGACATCTATGGGTTTCTTGCCTGTTACGGAATGTATGGTGCGGTTGTATTTAGCCGTGGCTAGCAGGATTAATTCGGCCGTGTCAGAAATGCAGGTCTCAAGCTTTTGGCAGCGTGCGATTTGCGTTAATCTACTGTGGAACTTTTCCACTTGGCCGTTAGTCGTACTATGAGCCGATGGTGTGGTGTAGATCGTGACTCCGAAGTGTTTTTTTAGGATTGCTCTAATAGTCTCAGAATTCAATGACCTCTCGTTATCGCAAACCAGAACTTTAGTGTTTTTGTAAAGGTTGAGGAGTTCATAGATTGGTTCCTTAATATCTACTATGGCTCTAGATTTTATTGGAAAAACTATTGCAAATTTGGAGAATTTTCTATTGTTGTGAGAAAATGCGTTTTGTCTGTTGAATAAATGTCAACGCGAAGGATTTCTCCTGGGTAGGAAGGTGGGGGGGTTTACCCTATTTCAGGGTTTGGGGGATGTCGTCGGTATTTGGCTTCGTGACAAATTTTGCAATTTGAAACTATTTTTTTTTTAACATTTTCCTTAAGTCAGGAAAGTAGTAATTCTCTAGGACTTGTTGTTCATTTTCGCGACAGGATCTATGTGCGCGACTTTGTTCGGTTTGGAGGATTTCTCTTTGGTCTTCCTTATTGAAAACGTCGATATCCTGTTTTGTAGTGTGACGGAACTTTATTCTCGGGAAATATGTGGATCAGTGCCAGGGAGATCGCATAGCAACCCGTTAACGACGTTCGGGTTAACACATTGTTTAATGGATTTCAGTAAATCCTGTAGGCTACTGAACGATATTCGATGCCTGACTCGTGTCTTAAAGAGGATTGACGTGATAACCGGTAATTTGGCTCCCTCTTCCAGAATAATCTGAGTTTTGAAACAATTAATGGGGTTCTTTACTGTAGGTATTGCTTGAGTGAGTGACAACTCGCTGTTGGTGGCCATACTTTCTGTGTCTACCTCATGATCCAAGGCATTTATGTATTGCCGGGAAAGTGCATCGGCGATAAAGTTTTCTTTACCGGGTTTGTAGTGAAACTTGGGTGAAAACTCCTCAACAAAAGCGCGGCACCATTTCATCTTTGCATTTGGGTTTTTATCGGACAGAGCGAAGATGAGTGGTTGATGATCTGTATACATGTTTAGGTGTTTTACGCCGTACAAATAGTTACGCAATTTTTGTAGGGCCCATACGATCGCCAAGAGCTCTCGTTCATTAGTCGCATAGATTTCCTCTGTCTGAGACAGTGTTCTCGAGATCATGGTGATGGGTCTGCCGTTTTGCGACAATACAGCGCCTATGGCTTGTGAAGAGGCTCCGTTGTCAGATCAAAGGGCTGTTTGTAGTCTGGGTAAAGGAGCAGTACATCCTCTGAAATCTTTTTAATTCTACCTAAGGCGTTAAGTGCTTCTTCATCTAATAATATTTCGATTTTCCGGGATTGGTTAGCACCGACATTTCCATTTTCCCCACGCAAGTATTTTGTTAGGGCTTTGCAATCGCAGCGTAGTCCTTTACGAATCGTCTGTAATAGGCGGCCAATCCCAAGAATGAGCGTAAATCCCTCAAGGATTTGGGAACAGCGAAGTCCAAAATGTCCCTGACTTTATCGGGGCATGTCTTTATACCTTCTTTAGACACTGTAAAGCCCAGAAATTCAACGCCTTCCTGAAAAAATGTGGATTTGTCAGCGGACATTCGCATGTTAGCGGCATGAAGTTTGTGTAGTACCCGGTCAATGTCCTTTGAATGTTGCTCAGGACTTTCTGAAAAAATTATCACATCGTCCACGTAGACATGGCATATTTTACCGATTTCTTCTCTTAATACGTCTTCGATAGCTCTCTGGAAGATGCTGGGCGCATTTTTTAAGCCAAAAGGGAGCCTACAGAACTCGTACTTGCCGTTATTGACTGAGAATGTTGTTTTTTCCCGATCTTTTTCAGCTAACTTAATTTGGTGGAAGCCGGACTTGAGGTCTATTGTTGAAAAAACCGGTATTTCCAATGTTAGCCAGAATTACAGAAGTATCCGGGATTGGATACTTGTCACTAACCGTGTTGTTGTTTAGTTTTCTAAAATCTATCACTAGTCTTCCTATTGCCATTTTCATCGACGCCCTTTTTACTTACAATCCAAATCGGATTATTATAAGGAGAGCGGGATGGTCTTATTATACCATCACGCAAGAGGTTTGAAATCTCCTTATTGACAAACTCGGCTGAAGATATGGGGTATGGGTAGCTTCTTGAGTAAACCGGAAGGTCATCGGTAGTCCTTATTGTTCCTATGATATTGGTGTTATAGGGTAGAGCTTCATTGGGGTCCGCGAAAACTTTAGCATGTTGTTGCAATAACTTAAGAATATCCAACTAGTTCACGTTTGTTTCTATTAATTTATTCACGTCCGGGCAATAGTAATAAAAGGGCCTTTCCTGTTCACCATTATAACTAAGAAGACAGTTTTTACAATCTATTTTACCGTTCACTTCGGTTAATAGGTCAAAACCTATGATACCGTCGAAAGTGTCCAGGTTGGGTAGGATAAAAAAACTAGTATTTTTGTTAAAAATATTGAAGGTACAATATTTGTCAATTTCAGTGGTGCCGTGGATGGATTTGGCTGTAAAGGTGCGGTTTGCGGGTTTGATTCCCTTTAGATCGTTGAGATATCTTATGTAACTCTTCGCGGCACCAGTGTCGATAAGGAATTTTATACCTCTTCCCCCGATTGTCCGCTCGATGTAGGGTAAGAGGGATTTTGCCCTAAAAAATTTACCTCGTCTTTTGCTTCGTTTTGGTATTCGACTGATTTAAATTCTTCATAAACCTCGCTCTGGTGGTAATTATCATTATTGTCATTATTCCAATATTCTCCTTCAGACTCATCCTGCTCATGGGTAAAGTTGTTTATCTTTGTACCTTTGGTAGTGCCTGCTGGCCACTCTCGTGTGGTCTTTTCTCTGGCCTTCCCCTACTCAAAAACTCTGGTACCTGTTTACCAAAGGTTTGAGTGGTGTTTCGGTTGGACAAGCCACTGGGGTTGCCAATACCCGGACGAGGAACCTTTGGATAGGCTCCTTGATGGACCCTCTCGTCATTCCTGTTTATTAGTGGGGGTCCATTTTGTCTGAAACTTGAGAGCGATGGATCTACATCCATTGGTACGACCCTTTGTGCCTGAGTTTATCGCTGTTGGTCAGGCCGAATCGTTCGGTATTGTGGTAAATATGAAAATTGGTTGGGAGCCTGAATTGTTTGCCGGTTAAAGTACTGGACAAGCATTGACCTATCTTGATTTGATTCAAGCTCCTGTGCTAAAGCTAATGCACAGGGGAGATCGCTAGGCCTGGAAGAAAACAATATGTCGCACAAAGGATGATTGAGTCCTGAGATAAAAACACGAAGAGCGTCTTCTCGATACTTATTATTGAGTGATTCTATTAGGGTGGCATTTCAAACATGGGTCATAATGGTTTTGACAATTATTAGGGTCAGCTTCCTTTCAACCTCATCGTAGCACCTATCACTGAAAGTTTACTCTGCCTCAAAGTGGAGAGTTCCTGCTCTATCAAATGGATAGGCCTCTTATCAGCGTAGGCGAAGTCTATCCGTGAAATAATTGCAGGAAAATTTAAAATGGTGTTGAAGGACGACAGAACACCATCTGCTGCGCCTACCACCTTATTTCTAATGATGCCCACGGCTTGGTAGTGCCTAGAGCTACCCTGGAAATTTTCAAAAACCTGATAGGCAGAATGCGCGGCTTGCCTCCAAGATACATAGAATGTAGGATTGCCCTTGAATTCTGGCATGGTTTTTACCAAATCCAAAGATTCGTCACACACTACGTTTGATTAGATTGGACGACCTGGGTCGGAGTTTCAATTCTGGCTAGTCTGTTTGTCAATTCACCTAGCTGCTGAACTTTCTACTTACATAAATATTCTTATGTTAAGTTGCCTTCGGTCTTCAGTGGATGATTGATGCTTGATTATTGACCATCGAAAGTAACGCCTCTGCGTGGCTTGATGATTTATTGATGATTTTATTGTGGGGCTTAACGTTCTTATCTACAGGTTTCGCCAAACAAAATTTGTTGGTAGTTTTTTACTGTAGTACCTTGATGGTGGCAGTGATGAGTTCACTTAAACAATTTTCTCGCAATGCTTGGCGGTTTATTTATTGTGGCACTTTTTTTGTGGCACTGATGGTTTTATTTAAAACTTTTAGATTTGGTGGCATTTTCTATGGTGGCACTGATGGTTTCAAATTTTTAGCTCATAATATTTGGTGGAACTGATGGTTTTATTTAAAATTTTTTGTTCATAATATTTGGTGTCACTTCTATGGTGGCACTGAGGGTTTCAAATTTTTAGCTCATAATATTTGGTGGCACTGATGGTTTTATTTAAAATTTTTTGTTCATAATATTTGGTGGCACTTCTATCGTTGCACTGATGGTTTAAAATTTTTAGCTCATAATGTTTGGTGGCATTTCTATGGTGGCACTGATGGTCTTATTTAAAAATTTTTGTTCATAATATTTGGTGGCACTTCTATGGTGGCACTGATGGTTTTATTTAAACTAGTAAGGAGGTGGGTCCGAACCCACGGCCAAACTCGCGTGTCTTTTTATAAGGATTTTTTTGTTTGGCCCCACGTTGGGCGCCAGTAATACAATTCCTTTAGAATTTGTTTTTAGAAAATTTTATTTCCTTTGGTATTCCCAAGGGCAGTCGGTCTCAGCGGAAGAGTTGAAATAACTGGCTACATAAGAGCGACGTTAGCGTCTAAATACCTACACTACTTTGCCCTAACTTTATTGGCCGCGTGACTTCTTAGTTGCTTACACTAGCAACTGTTTACCCAATTCTTTGTTGACTTGCGTTTATTTTGTTGTTGTCACGCGCAAGGCTAAAAGTGTTCGATCATCATAATGGCCGGATGCATACTTAATGCGGTATTGAGTTCTTATTAACGTGTAAAGGTGCAGACGCGCCGTCAGCGAATTAGGTGCAAGTGATATTTTTGCCGGATGTTTTGTTACCTGTGCTAACTTATACATACAGAAGACAAGTATATTTAGCCTCGTCTGTATATACGCGATCTAGTCCCTCCGTTTTTGAGATATTGATGGAGATGAAATTTTACAGACAATGGTATAATATCCAAAGAAGCATGCAGCGATGGAGCGATTTTATTTTGCAAAATTATTGTAAGTCATCTTCTCTGGCAACCCTATAGCGAAATACAGAATATTAAAAAGTGATAAGAATAAATTTTAAATATTTACAATAGCTAAATTAAAAAAAAAAAACTTTTTTCTACACAGAAGTGCTTTTTACCGAGATTGCCGGGAATTTGAAGTGCGGTGAGATGATCGAGTGAATTTTCTTTCTTATTGGAGTTTGACCAGCAAAAGAGAATCTGGAATCAATGTAAAGAGATGTACTCCCATAGATTCCTTTATTTTCTATGTGCAACCGACTCGGCATGTAATTTATAGATGATTGGTATATATTTGGTATCAAATTACATACTTAGTATATAAGAATGTATGTATGTATATTAAAATGTATCTATGTATTTCATGATGATTCCATAAAATCATTAAAAATATATAATAGAGCAGTGGCGTAGCTACAACTTCGGGCGCCAGGGCCAGAGATGTTCTGCCGCCCCTCTTTATCTACCAACCTACAAGTTTCATGAGGTGGTTCGAACCAAAGTGAATTTTTACAAAATATCTTCGATTTATGTGTATAAAATTTAGGAACTAGAAGGCACGCAAATTCTGAAGCTCTAAAATTCTCACAGTACGGTTTTTGAGGAAATTTATAGTAAATTTACAAGACATCTTATTAAAAGCCATAGAAAAAACCCATTTTCGCCCTATATCTTGTACACTTTTGACAAACTTTGCAGGAATTTCAGCCGAATTGGAATTTTTAAATACCATTTTTCAAAATTTGGAGAAAAAAAAGTATTTGTTCACAGCGGGATATGGTAGAGCGAGCAAGGTAAACGATGCAGCATGATTGTACAGCTATGGTGCCACTTTTGTAAATCCGTGTTTTTTGTGTGTTGCGAGTATTTCAGGCATTTATTGTATTTGTAGAACAGTATTTGTAATTTTTGCGGGTGACATAAGCATGTAGGTTGTGTAAGCATCAGAGAACTGCAACGAGTAACAAATTTTTGTTTATACTTAAGTTACTGATTTTTGTTTACTTTTGTTCCCCGTTTTCTTCAAATCGGCAATAGAGAACAACTTTGTGTCACTAGCGATCGGCTTGTACCTGATTTGTTTATGAACGTTCATTTCAGCAGAAAATACCCGAAGTGATGCATACTTATGCTTCAATGATTGAAATGATCGACAGCGTTCGGTTTGTATATCATCCCCTAAACACTGATGTAGTCGGGCACTTCTGTTCTATTTCAAATACATATGTTGGTATGTACATGTATGTATGTATATACATATGTATAATGGAAATTCCATCAAGTACATATATACAAGAAATGTATGTTTATGTGTATGTATGTACGTACACGATGGAATTTCCATTGTTTACGCATTGAAAATAGTAACATGCACACATATTCAAAGCTGATACATTTTTTGCCACACATGATTGAAATCAGTCAAGCAGAAAATTGTTGTTGTTCGCTTTACTTATAGATTTACCCAAAGATTTACTCATAGATTTACTTATAGTTTACCCAAAGTTTCACATCAATTCAAACAATCGCCCCAAGGCTATGAACTGACATGATACGATTGAAACCGAAGCCAGCCATACGTTTACACGATCGTGATTGCCGAAGAACAGATTGTTCGTGAATTGATTTGATTGTGTTTTTGGCACGACTCATATAGGAGCATTTACCCTCAAAAACCGGACAAAATTAAAAATTACAAACTTCAGCGATGGTA
>CM050327.1:69964904-69981213 GCA_027475135.1 Bactrocera correcta | reverse complement strand
TGAATTATATACACATTATAATTAAACGATTATAACTAATACCAATATTTTATACTTGCTTTATCCAAATAGACCTTGTTGAATTTGCTCCATAGGGAAATTAAAATTTTTATTTTTACGTGTTCACGCAGCAAACGTTTCATTGCTAAACGGTTAGAATCAAACAATTCCCAAATTATTTCCATTGAGCAGAGATAATTTAGAAAAAAGAAGACAATTTTTATAACACAGTACGGCATAACAATGTTTTCCTTTAATAAATACTTTGATGTTTATGGCTGAATGTCAAAAACCTCTGATTTGTAAATCGCCAACGGCAGTAAGAACAGGGTTGAGTTATGAAATACTGAAATGTAATCTAATCCCTTTAAATTTTTGGTCTGAACATGGTATTAAGTCATTAATTGCTAAAACATGTATGGTTGCGTTTAGTCTATTGACGGCGAGTATATGTACCAGGGAACTGCAACGAGTACTAAGTTTTTGTTTATACTTAAGTACTGATCCGTTACTCTGTCTGATTCTGTCAGTTCGGTTCATGTACACGAAGCGAACCGTTTGTCTTTAAATCAGCGCAAGAGAAAAACTTTGAATCACTACCGATCAACTTATACCTAATTTGTTTATGAACGTTCGCATCAGCAGAAAATACCCGAAGTGATGCAAACTCATGCTCGCGACACGACATGGCAGCACGACAGTGAACTGAAAATGGCGTTGTGCATCCTACTACATGAACGCATGTAGACAAGACAACACAGCTCTCTATTTTCCATGTACACAATTTCGTTCTGGCCATACTAATACCTTACACTTCAATGCAATTTTAATATTTTGTTCAAAGTGAAATTTTTTATGCAAAAATAAGTAAATTGGCATATATTTTTGTTTTAAATTATCAATTGTTATTACAAATGATATAATAGAGCTATAATAGATCTATGTTATGCTTTTATTTGTAAAATAACGTCAAGTTTGTTAGAGCTGTGAATAATTTAGATTTTACATGTTAGTAGCATCACCACTCTTCCTCATCTCTCTCTTCCATTCTACTGTCAACTCTACTGTCGTTGCCAAATATAGGAGTATATTGAAGTTAGCGAGAACGACAGCCGTCGGCCTGGAGTCGTGTAGTCGTGCAGCTGTCAAAATAACAGTGTCCATAAGAACGTGTGTATTTTAATATTTGACAGATGTCGTTTGTCGTCTGTCGCCAGCATTGTGTTCAGCACTTCATACTTCAATGATTGAAATGGCCGACAGCGTTTTGTACGTATATCATCCCCTAAACACTGATATACTCGTACACTTCTGTTCTATTTCAAATACATATGTTTGTGTATACAAGTACGTACATATGTAGGTGCCATGTCATTTTCTCTTTAAGAAGCTGCTCATTTGTCGGATCGGCCGATAATTTGGGCTGCTATAACATATAGCTGCCATACAAACTGAACGATCGGAATCAAATGCTTGTATGGAAAACTTTCACATTTGGCAAGATACATATATTCACGAAATTTGACATATATTATTTTCTAAGGCAGCAATGTAATCTCCGAAAAAATTGTTCAGATCGGTTAACTATAGCATATAGCTGCCATACAAACTGCACGATCGGAATCAAGTTCTTTAATGGACAACTTTCACATTTGACAAGATACATATATTCACGAAATTTGGTATATATTATTTAATAGCTTAAAGAATAATGTAATCTCCGAAGAAATTGTTCAGATCGGTTAATTATAGCATATAGCAGCCATACAAATTGAACGATCTGAATCAAGTTCTTGTATGGACAACTTTCACACTTGACAAGATATATTCACGAAATTTGGTATAGATTATTTTTCAAGGCAACAATGTAATCTCTAAAAAACTTGTTCAGAACGGGTTACTATAGCATATAGCTGACATACAAACTGAATACATATGTATGCAGTTACTAACAGAAATGCACCTGTGAAGGATAACTCAGGGCACCGTTATTTCCGTGCGAGCCACCACTAGTCAGCGGCGCCAGTGCAAGTTAGTTTGCCGGCTGCGATCAGTTTTGGTACTGTCCTTAAAAACGTTTGTTTTTGGGGAGTCCAATTGACTTAAGAGAGCAACGGCATGACGTTCACTGGTGTAGAAAAATGTATTAGCTTCATTATAGCGTGAGCCGCAAAGCGAAAAAGTTCTGTTCTCTTTAAATATTTGTGTTGTGGCAAGTGTACTTTTATACTAAATATCCGTACATATTTAGAGATAAGAAAAACATTATCTTCGGCTGCACCGAAGCTAATATACCCTTCACAGGTGTATTTTTTTTTAGTAACTACGTTTTTATATGTTATAGTAATCAGATCCTATTACCTTTGGGCAGTAATCGATGTTAAATTTCATGAATATACCACGTCAAATGCGAAAGTTTTCCATACAAGCCCTTGAATCCGATCGTTTATTTTGGGAATGGCAGCTATATGCTACAGTAAGCCGATCTGAACAACTTTTTCCGATATTAAATTATTTCTATGAACAATAACTCATACCAATTTTCGATATTTCAGATATGTATATAGTCAAATGAGGAGGTTTTCCATGCAAGCATTTGATTCCGATCATTCAGTTTGTATGGCAGCTATATGCTATAGTTAACCGATTTCTTCGGATATTGTATTGCTGTCTTAAAAATAATCTATACCAAATTTCAGTGATATACCTTGTCAAATGAAAAAGTTTTCCATACCAGCACTAGATTCCGATCGTGCAGTTTATAGCTTCAACAGCTACATGCTATAGTAAGCCGATCTGAACAATTTATTCGCATGTATGTATTACATTATTATCTTCAAAAATAAACTGTTCCAGCTTGTGTGTAGACAAATGACATGACAAAATCAACTCAGCTCAACATACTGATCATTTATATACATATGTATATGTATACTTTGTAGGGTCCCCCGCGCTTCCTTCTGGGTTTTAAAGGGGGCCATCCATAAATTACGTCACACAAATTTTAAGGACTTTTTAACCCCCCCCCCCCCCTCCTTGTCACAAGTTGTCACTTTTTGAACTCCCCCCCCCCCCCTGACGTGACGTCACACATTTTCCAATTTTATGGATTTATCATAAAAATAAAAAATTAAATAAAATAAAACAGGTTATTTTATTTATTATTATATTTATTGAATAATCTTTAATAAAATCAACATTTAGTTAAATATTAAAGTATAGAGACAACGAATGACTAGTCAAGAAATAAGATACTTAATTATGCTAATTAAAAATACAAAACTTAATCATATTGTGTCCATGGACTTTTGATCCACTCCTTTATATCATTTACTACTGGTAAATCAGGCACATCATTTTCGTTTTGAATTTGGATGTCAGGAATATCTTTCGTATCCACATCGTCTTCTTCCATCCATAAAGCATCGTCATCATTTATTAAACAGAGAATCTCTCGGGCACGTCTAGCCGCAATTCTTTGAGGACAAATTTTTCGCGATAGGTAACAGCTCTTGTTTTTTATGTGATTGTTTGTGTTGATTGGTGGCTTTATATGAAAAAAAATATATGCCACATATGCTACACGATTTTTTAAAATAAGTATGACTCGACACTAGGGCAATAACTATCATATGGAACTTGTTTCAGATGGGATGATGTTTGGAGATTTAATAACATCTGTAGAAATAATGGAGCAAACTTAGCGTCGTTGTCATCACTCCCTGTGACTCCATAACCTTCTGATGTCTGTTTAATTAACACAGGTGGTGGTAAAAATCCTTCTTTTAATAATTTCCAAAGACTAGAACGTCTTACACCGCAACATGCAATAGTTTCACATTTAACTATTTGAAAAAAATATTGTGACTCACGTACATGTTTAGCATACCAAGTAGCATTATTTTTCAACATCATAGCCTGTTCAATATCCAGTCTAGTAACATTTGGGTGCAACATATTCAGCAACGACTGGAAAATTATCAATGACCAACTTGCTCCAAATCTCAGCCAACACATTGCCCGCACTTTCGAAGTTTCTTTTTTCTAGATCTAAGTCAGTAGTTCGATTAATTGAATCAAGATGTGCCCCAAAAAGCATCATGTTTTAATAATACACCAGTAAGTTCGCGACTGAGAGGTGCCATCCCGTCGTTCAACTCTTTTAAAAATGCACTCCTTCCTGGGGCATTTGTAGCTATATAAATTGCATCTAAATGAAAATCTTTAAAATGTTGTAAAGCTGAAACTATAACCCGCTCGTACCGTGGATTTTCATCCGGTCCACCATCGCATGTAAAAATAAAAACCGGTTTTACAAAACCTTCTCTAGTTCGGATCATGTTTTCAAAGATCGGTAATTCAGTAAGCTTGTGAACGTCAGTGGCATGAGTCTCTGCATTGGAAGATGAATGTTTTCCACTACGAATAGCTACATTTTGTAGGCCCCGAGTATGTTACAGCTTCAGGTGACCCTTCACCATCTTTTTTAATTAAAATTTCCCCGCATACACCGATGGAATAAGCTTATGTTTTTCAGCGACGACAAAATCATGATCTGGCAATTGAACACGGTAATCAAGGTGCATTAATATTGGCGCTTGAGCATTTGCTGCTGTAATGCCTAAAGGTACACGTGCCTTATCATCCATTGATAAAAAAAATACTTGGTCTGGACCTAAAATTGAAGCCACAGATTCGAGATTTCGTATAGTAGCTGTACAAAATTTTCCATCCTTATGCTTTGAGTGCAGTGTAGAGTCTGGCTTACACAACTTGACTGGAACCGTGACGACGTGTCTTTTATCTTCCTCTGTATTAGCTCTCTTGGGAAGAAGTCTCAAATATAATCCTGACCGACTAATAGTATAACCTTGCTTAGATAGTTCAGCTTGTAAGTCATCTAGTGTTTTACAACATCTTATAACTTCAGTGCGACGTCGATCATCAGCTGCACCACCAAAGAGTGCAATTGATTTTATTACGTCAAGTAAACCGGATTGATTTTCTTCTACTCTAGGCCGACCAACAGTATTTCGAAGTTTTAAAACAGTTCCTAATTCAGGATTACATTTACTCAATTCTAAAAGTTTTTTTTTTTCTAGAATCACGGCTTTTTTTTTTTGGGGTTCCGCTGCACCAATTTTTCTCTTCAATGCAGTTTTTTTTTGCTTCAATATCTTTTTTTTAAAGACATTTTTTTTTTCGTAGCATCATCTGTTCCTATACCCCGGGATCGCGTGCAAGTACTAAACTATTAAGCTCAGATTCAAGTACAATAATCCTATTCTTAGAAGCATATTGACTCGGTGTAGGTTTAGAAAATGTTTGAAGAGATTGACATCCTTTTAATTCAACCCTAACATCTTTAGATTTTTCTGATTCACTCTCTTCGATAAAACCCCCTAAAATTAAAAGTTAACATATAATGAGTAAAAACACGTCAAGTGGACCCCCCCATTTTCCATTTGGTCATCGAATTTGAATGTGATTATTTTTTCATAAAGTAAACACCATGAACAAATAATCCCCCCCCCAGTTTTTTTAAATTTTAAATTTTTAAAAACAATTTTTTTTTTTTTAAAATTTTTTTCTGCTTTTAGTTAAAAAATTAACAATTAAAAAAACTATTGATGATTTTTTTTATACAATTTTTTAGGAGTTATAGTTCAATACTTGTATTTTCAGAAAATATGCATGAATTTTAATTATTTTTATTAACTTTTAAATTAACAAAAGAACATTTTAATGACTTTCTCCCTCAAAACATAAATTTTTTTTCAGTATTTTGCAATAAACATTTATTTTTTTTGATGACCAAGTGGAAAAAAGGTCCCCTTGACGTGTTTTTACTCAATACATAAAAATTAACCAAGAACAAGACCTCGAAAAAAAAAAACACAAAAAATGTGGTAATCGTTTAATTTATAACTAACTAAGTTAAATGTACATGTCACACTGATTGAGTTTAGTTATTTTAATAATAAATTTTAAACTTACTTTACTTTCCTGTGGCTTTACTACTACCAATGATTTTGACGAAGAATTTTTTGAAAAAAAAAATCAAGAGAGTCGCTTTTTTTTTTTGTCAATTTTATTTGCAATTCTTTGATTTTTTTTTCCGTTTCATCTTCAATATTATCACCCCCTTTTTTTAAAATTTTTCCCCTAAGATGTTAACCTCGTCTTGTATAATTTGTTTTTTCTTATCAGCATAAACTGCACTGTAGGCATCAAATAATCTTCGGTACAGGTTACCTAAATCAATTTTTTTTTTTCATTTTGTAAGCACTTAACCAATTGAAAAAACTACAGAATACTATGACTTCGAAATTTATGATTGTTACACGGCAGAAGACAATTGTCAAGTAAACAATGGAAACGAATAGAAGCGTCGCGGAGCATGTGCGACGGCACTTGTCAGTCTTGCAACCAACAACAAGCATGCATACGCAGCAGTAAAACCACGCCACACAAACAATACAACGGGATAACCACGGATACGAAGAAATCAGACAAGCAGACGAAACAACAACAAGCATGCATACGCAGCGGCTGTTATACGGCAGAAGACAATTGTCAAGTAAACAATGGAAACGAATAGAAGCATCGCGAAGCATGTGCGATGGCACTTGTCAGTCTTGCAACCAACAAAAAGCATGCATACACAGCGGTAAAACCACGCCACACAAACTCTGTTGTAATGTTTGTGTGGCGTGGTTTTACCCCCTGTGTATGCATGCTTGTTGTTGGTTGCAAGACTGACAAGTGCCATCGCACAGCGGTAAAACCACGCCACACAAACTCTATTGTAATGTTGTGCTAGACGACTGGCTGCTCTGTTCTGCCGGCGGTGACGTGGTTTTTCCGCTGCGTATGCATGCTTGTTGTTGTTTGGTCTGCTTGTCTGATTTCTTCGTATCCTTGCATACACAGCGGTAAAACCACGCCACACAAACATAACAGAGTTTGCCAGTCGTCTAGCACCCAGGAGCGCAGCTGAGCGGGGAACAATATTGCTCTAAATTTTGAAATGTGATGTCACAAAGCTTTTGACCCCCCCCCTGCCCCCTTTTCACACAATGTCACTTCTGAATGATACCCTCCCCCCCCTTCAAGGTGTGACGTAATTTATGGATGGCCCCTAATACGAGATGTGTTCAAAAAGTATCGCGAATTTTTTTGTTTTTTCAAAAATTATTTATTTATTCATGAATATCTATTTTGTCTCCTTCAAAGTAATCCCCATGAGATATTATATTATACACTTGTGCCAATCTTCGAAGCACTTCAAAAAATCATTTTTTTTTTTTTATCTTCTTCAGCTCCTCCTTCGATGCCGTCTTTATCTCGTCAAGTGAAGCGTAACGTCGTCCTTTCATGGACCTCTTCAGCTTAGGGAACAAGAAAAAGTCACAGGGGGCCAGATCTGGGAAATACGGTGGCTGCGGAATCATTAGTGTTTTTTTCGGCCAAAAAGTTGCGCACAAGCAACAATGTGTGAGTGGGGGCGTTATCGTAGTGCAAAATCCAATTTTTGTTCTTCCTCAAATCCGGGCGTTTCTGGCGGATTGCTTCACGCAAAATTTTGCATAACTTGCAGTTAATATTCCCTTTTTGACCGTTCTTCCCTGTGGCAAGAACTCATGATGCACCACGCCCCTGCAATCGAAGAAAACTGTCAGCAAAACTTTAACATTCGACCGAACTTGGCGCGCTTTTTTCGGTCTTGATTCGTGCGACAGCTTCCATTGAGATGATTGAGCTTTGGTTTCCCCCGTCATAACCATAAACCCACGATTCGTCACCAGTTATGACACTCTGTAGCACATTCGGGTCGTCGCGACAGAATTTAACATCTCATTAGCAATGTTCCTGCGATGCTGTTTTTGGTCACAATTGAGCAATTTTGGTACGAATTTCGCGGCGACCCGTCTCATGCCCAAATCATTGATAAAAATCGAATGGCACGAGCCAATCGATAGGTTTAGGTCCTCAGCAACTTCTCTAACGGTGATTCGACGATTGGCCAATACCATTTTCTCCACTTTATTAATTTTTTGCACGCTCTTCGTCCTTCACATCTTCTCGGCCTTCTGAGAACAATTTGTGCCACCGATAAACGTTGCTCCGGTCCAAGGCAGCTTCTCCGTATGCCACGGGCAACATTCGGAATGCATCCGCGCACTTAATTTCGTTTTTCACACAAAATTTGATACATGTTTTTTGATCCATTTTTTTGAATAGGTAAAAATCGAAGACGATCTAAAACACGTGCAAGCAAAGCAGCTGTCAACAATTTAATGAACATTCAAAATGGCCGAGCTTGTCGGCATAAGTGAGAGACATGAGTACCAACATAACGCCACAAAAAATTCGAAATTCGAATATACGTAACCCGCGAAAAAATTCGCGATACTTTTTGAACACACCTCGTATACCCTTTATAAATATAGGAGAGATATCAGAAAGAAAATCATTTGATTGTTGTTGCTGCACATTATTGTAATAACGGAGTAAGCATCAAAATAATTTTCGCGTTTTTGGTAAAATACAATGGAAAAGAAGTATTCGGTATCCAATATTCAATATTATTCTATTTAAATTTTAGTTTATCCCGACAGTTGGTGCTGCAATCAAAATCGAGAAAAATATTTCGTATTTTTGTGTTATTATTGCGTGATTTTAAGTAGTGTGCTAATTAAAATATTATATAAAAATATAATTAGTGTTGGAAGAGTTTTGAAGGGTGCAGAAAAAGTATATACTTTGCGAATTTAGTGCGAAATCGAAATGAGTATATTTCTTATCAATATTTTATTAAATTTTCACGTGCATTCATTAACAACCAGCCTAACACACAAATTAATTTATGTAGCTCATTGATTTTATAGCGATTTTTTTATTATTGGTATTATTAAAAATTATTAGTTTTTGGAATTATTAAATATAAACGGAAAGAAATAAAATCACACGTTTTTTTCCAAAAATGTGTGACAACAAATTCTTTTAGTTAATTAATTAAAATTTTATCTCCAATAAGTAACTCATATTCCTTGCGTACGAGTTTTATTTAACAGTTTCTTATTTTTACAGAAAAATGCCACGTCTTCGTGGATGGTCAAGAAATATTGGTTGACATACTCGGAACACGCAATTGGTCCATAATCGTCGATTTAATACGTCAGTAGAAGAACAATCAAACAAATTTAAGAAATAAAGTTGCACCTACACTTACAAATGAAAATTCAGGGCGACGCAGGATAATCGAGCACTGGCATGAGCATCATACGCTGAACACAATGGTAGCGACAGACGACAAACGACATCTATCAAATATTAAAATACACACGTTCTTATGGACACTGTTATTTTGACAGCTGCACGACTACACAACGGTAGGCCGACAGTTGTCGTTCTCGCTAACTTCAATATTCTCCTATATTTGCCAACGACAGTAGGACGACAGTAGAGTTGACAGTAGAATGGAAGATAGAGAGATGAGGAAGAGTGGTTGTGCCACTAATATGTAAAATGTAAAATTATTCACAGATCTTACAAACTTAACGTTATTTTACAAATAAAAGCATAAAATAGCTCTATTATATTATTTGTAATAACAATTGATAATTTAAAACAAAAATATATACATATTTACTTATTTTTTGCATAAAAAATTTCACTTGAACAAAATTTTAAAATATTATTGAAGTGTAAGGTATTAGTATGGCCACAATGAAATTGTGTACATGCAATGGAGAGCTGTATTGTCTTGTGTGCATGCGTTCATGTAGTAGGATGCACAACGCCGTTTTCAGTTCACTGTCGTGATGCCATGTTGTGTCGCAAGCATTGTATTCAACATATCACTGAATCGCTCACAAATTATTATTTATAAACATAAACAAATAGTGCACGAAATAAATAGATAAAAACAAACACAAAAAAAAAAAAAAAAATAAAAACAATAATGAGTGCTTCGCAGCCTCAGCAGCAAGGCCGTAGGCATTCCTTAAATGCCTACTTCAGCTTTGTCGACCCAACAACAATAACAACTACGGAAAATAAAAAGGGTAACGGCGATGATGAGTCTTCGCGGCGATCAGCAGAAAAGGGAACGCAGCAAAGAATGCAGTCAGCAGAAGCAGCAGAAAGCAACAATCGGGCAACAACAAATGCGCTGGCAGCAACCAGTGCTCAGGTATCAATCAGCAAGCGCACTGGCATCGAAGAAAATCACAACGCACGGTGAGAACGTAATAAAACAAGGCCCGTCTGTACAAACAGGCATTGACCGCTACGTCAATATAAAAAGGAAATTAAGTGCTTCAAAGGCAGCGGTCAATCCTAAAAAAATTCAAGGTGGTACACCAAACAAAAATAAAACGGAAGTTTTAAATAGCAACACATTTGCCGTACTAAGCAATGGTTCAGACGACGATGCGAAGGGCATCACCACAGTCGTTAATACCAAACAACCTCCACTATATTTGCGGAAACGTAGCAGTAACATTTTTGTTGCGAAATCAAGTGAAATTGTTGGCACTAACAATTTTCATATAGTGCCTTTGAAAAAAGGCAATATAGACGAAACAAAAATTCAGTCGTACACTGAAAAAAGTTTCATCGAAATAATTAATTTTTTGTCAAATAAAAACGAAAATTATTAATCGTATCAACTGAAGAGCTCTAAGGGCCTAGTTGTTGTAATCAAGGGTACAGGTCCGCCGTAGACTCCAATGAAGTCAAAGAAGCATTGGAATAATGCGGTTTTGGAATTAAACAGTTGTAAAATATTTAATAAAAACAAAGTACCTCAGCCAATGTTTAAAATTAAAATGTTGCCAAACTCAAATCAACTTAAAAAAAATTAAACACATCCAATATATAATTTGAAATATTTGCTGCATCGCAGAGTAACTGTGGAGGAACCACAAAAAATAAACGGTCCGGTACAATGTACCAACTGCCAAGAATATGGGCATACTAAATCATATTGCACTCTACGCAGTGTTTGTGTGATATGTGGTGATTTACATCCCACTTCTAAATGCACCATTAAGAAAGAAGAATTAAATAAAAAATGCAGCGATTGCGGAGGAAATCACAGTCCTAACTACAGAGTATATAAAGATTTGAAATCGAAGTTGTCACAGGGCATTCAAGCACGTCGTAACCAAATGTTACAAACACCCCGTAATGAAATTATAGCAATCTCAGAAAAAAGGTCTAATCCTATTACTTCTAACAATAGTAATATGCAAGGAAGCTATGCAAATGTGTTGAAAGGCAACATTGTGCAAATGCAACTGCCGCAAAATCCTCCAAATGGAGGTATTGAAACTATGATTATCAATCTTACGCACTATATGACACAATTCATGTCGACCATGGACAACATGATCCAAGATTTAATAAAATCACAAAATCAATTGTTGCAAAATTTATTAAGTAAAAAATGAGCTTACTACGTATAAATATCTGTATATGGAATGCTAACGGGGTTAACCAACATAAATTAGAGATTATCAGATTTCTGTCTGAAAAGAATATAGATATAATTATTATTTCAGAAACTCATCCAACAAATAAAAAAAATTTCAATATACCGGGATCTAGACTATATGTTACAAATCATCCGGATGCTCATGGTGGCACGGCAGTGTTGATTAGAAATCGTTTAAGCCACCATGCTCTAGAATCTCATGCTACACCACAGTTAAAAGCTACAAAAATATCACTAATGACTTAAACCTTATGGCTAAAATCCTAAAATTACAGAAATCGAATTTAAAGACTTTTTTGGAACATCAAACTCTTATAAATAGGCACAATAACCTTGAAATAATATCGCCTGGTAAGCCGACATATTGGCCTAGTGATCGTAAGAAAATACCAGATTTAATGGATTTTGCATAACAGCTGATCTATCTTCTGATCACTCTCCTGTACTAATAAAGTTATGTGAACGCCCCATATTCGTTAATCCAAAAGTGGGTCTAGCTTCTTATAAAACGAATTGGCTAAAATATAAAAAATACGTCGGTAGCCACATTAATATTGAGTACAAAATAAATACCGGAAGAGATATTGACGAAAGCATAAGAGAAGTCAATGATATAATTTCCAGCGCAGCTGTCTTAGCACCACCAAACAAAAGCTATAATCCGCTTGGTTTCAGAAAATTCTCTTCGAAGTGACGAGGAAAAGGCTAATTGTTTTGCAAATTACCTAGAAAAGGTATTTCAAACCAATTTGCCAAAGAACAACTTTAAGCTGTCAATCTTACCCAATACAGCTAAAGAGTCGCTCGAGTCTCTTAAGACTTCACCTTCTGGAACTATTGGTATCATCAAAGAACTGAATCCAAAAAAGGGTCCGGGACATGACAATATTTCCCCAAAAATGCTAATTGAGTTACCAATAATTGCTGTAGAGGTGCTCTCTTTGCTCTTCCATGCAATTCTTAGTTTCGGATGCTATCCAATTCCATGGAAAAAGTCGCAGATTATCTTCATACAGGGAGTACTGCTCAGCCATATATCCAGATGTAGCTCAGGCGTTTGATAAAGTGTGGGACGAAGGTCATTTATACAAGATTAAAAAAATTCTACCTTTAGAATTGTATAAAACATTGGAGTCTTATTTAAAAAATAGAAAATTTATGGTAAAAGTGGGAGATTTCATATCTGATGAACGACAGATAAGGGCTGGTGTACCCCAGGGCAATGTTTTAGGGTCAACACTATACAACATATGTATGTACAGCAGATCTTACAACAGCTAATAATGTATTAACTTCAACTTTTGCGGATGACGCATCTCTAGTAAAGTAACATGTACGAAAATTAGAGCTGCAAATTTAAATTGGCTTTTAAATAAAAACTCCAAACTTAGCCTAGACAACAAAGTACTTTTATATAATGCGGCCATAAAGCCGATTTGGATGTATGGCATTCAACTGTGGGGTACGACCTGTGCAATAATATTGATATATTACAAAGGTTTCAATCAAAAATGCTTAGAACAATCACGTGTTCACCATGGTACATGCGTAACGAAAATATCCATAAAGACCTTGGTATCCCTATGGTAAAGAAAAAAGGTAGAAGACAGCAGAATTAAATATGTATCTAAACTCTGGGACACCCAAACCAATGTCAATTCTTTAAATTTTGTTTTCCAAGAAGGTTGGAAAAAATGGAATTTGTTTGCTTATACGCCTAAAGGATTAACCAAAAATATTGTACATCTATCTTTGTTAGAGTGTAAGTTGTTTATCTTTAATTAAAAAAAATTAAAAATTATTAAATTAAAAAAAAAAAACATACAGCTTTTCACTCATACAGTATACACATACTCCACGCAATGGATTGGTTGAATTTTTATAAATGTACCTGTAATGAGGTTAGATATTGTAATAACCTTTTAATAATAATTTTCATCAAAACGGCCGGATTGTTACAGCTTATTGAAAACAGTTTAAAATCTTCGGATTAAAGACGTGTGTCAGAAAAACATCTGTCGAGTCAGCTAGTATTATTTGAAAATTTAATATGTTACAACTTTATAGCCTTTATTGCCGATGTAAAACCTAAAAAAATTTCCCTTTAGATTTCTACTTTTTGGGTTGCATATAAAATACCTTAAATTGCATTAACTCTAAAATGTGTAATGAATTATTTATAACATAACCATCTTCCATGTAGGGGGAAAAAATCAAGAAATTTGCAACAAAAACCCAACGCCAAATGAAAACGTTTTTTACAATTATTTTTTTAAATGGGTTTTTCCAATGAAGATAAATAAAATTTTATTATTCGCCAACCGGGCAACAACACCACTCAATTGGAGCCTTAACGGTTTGAATATCGTAAGCGCGCTTTACACTTTATCAAATTAAATTTCCAAAACCAACCCTTTTTCCAGCCAAAACCCTTTCTTTCGAAAAATTTGGGGCCCCAACCAAAAAGATGACTTTGGGTTTTAGACTAAACTCAATATTATGTCCGACATACTTGAAGGGGTTTTAAAATTGGCCAATGCCGGTTGATTTTCTCCACACACAAATGCAAAAATATTTTAATGTTTTCTCTTGGCTGGACGCCAAGTTGGAACAATATCTAGTCCGACTTTTATGCTAAACTCCTGATGCAGTAAATTATAAAGCGATTCATTTACTCTTCCTTTTTGGTTTTTTGATAGGGAAAGTTTGCCATAATAAAATTTGGGTAAATGCAGAATTATTTTGTGAATAATCGTATGGGGGTGGGGGGCTTCTGAGCGCTTAATTAATTTAATTATAAATGTATTTAAATCTGAAATTTCGGCGAAAAAAAAAGTATATGTAAAATTGGATAGGGTTGCACATGGGTAGGGTTATCATATCGGCCTCAGTCAAAATCAGTCTCCGAAAAATTGAATGATATGATTCATGTACATACATACTTTTTTCACCACTCGCTCAAAAAAATAAATAAAAAATTTTAAAAAAAAATCACCAATTCAGGGAATCAGTGCATTTTTCACGAATATTAAGGAATCTGTGCCAAAGGTCAAAATCAGGGAATTTCCTGACAAATAAAGGGAATATGCAAACCCCTTGCACCGGGGCACTAAATATTACTGCACAATGATAGTCTAAAGGATTTTATTCGAATACACGTCCAACACTTTACCTAGCAATAGGTAACCCCCGTTAATGAACTAGACACAAATATTGCAGCAATAAACCAAATTGTTTAAAATTAATGCGCAGTCCAATATAATACGAAAAAATAATTACATATAAAGTACATAAGTATCTATTTTATGCGTTTAAGGCGGCCTGCACAATCCAATATAATATGTGAAAACAAATTTTGTTTTATATTTTTAAAAAATCAGATAATATTATTCTTTTTTTTCAGATGATATTATGATTTTTATATCAATAACCTTTTTTTCAAAAAGTCAAAATTTTTTTTAAAATTTTTTTATTTTAATAATTAAATTTTGGTTTTTTTTTAATAATAATTTTTATTTTCGTTTTAGGTATAAAAAATTTTATTTAATTATTCTTTATTTTCAGATATGAATAATTTTTTTGTTGAACATATGTACATATTTGTCTTCTGTAAAAAACGTTTATTAATAAAGAAAAATAAAAAAATTAAATTTAAAATGTTTAAAATTTTAAAAATATTTTAAATTAGGAAACAGAAAATGCAACCCTGCATGAGCTGTCGATTGGAGATAGTAAAGCAGAACAGATAACATTTTATGAACTGTTGAATGAGCGCAACAGAGATGTTTATCACATGTATACGTACGTGTGAGATGATACGTGGTTAGAATCTTCACGCGGCCTGTGGCAAGATAACTTTGAAGCTAACCTACTGCTTCACTAGGTTTTTAACCACTCTTGGCTGACAGGGTTCTTACAACATTACACACATATTATATGTACATACATATACACAAATGCTATTATTGCTTTGCTTGCGCATATCTAATAGAACTAAAAAAACAAAGCGCTAATTTACATTAGCGGGTTTTATTTACATTAACTTGCGCATTTGATCAATGTTAATGAAAATTAATAATGCACAAAAATTTCATGCGTTTAGCTGAATTTATAAATTTCAGTAGGCAACATTGCTCAAAAATGGCCGATTTTTGTTATATTGACAAAAACAAAATTTTTAAATTTTTTTGATGGCAACAATAATTACTATTTCCCTTTTTTAGTATTCTTAACATTTTCGCACACTTTTTCCGAATTACAATTTAGTATTGCTTTTAGATGCACTTCATTATCTTTTAACGTATGTAATAGTAAACAAAATTTTTCGTTAAATTTTAATTATTAATTTCCAAAACTATCCTTTTATCCATTTTTATTTCACTTTTTTTATTTTAATAAATAAACAAATTTCACAATCAGCTGTCTAAATGCACAGTTCTATCGTCTGTCACCATAAAATTTTAATGCGCATTATCAAAAGAGCAAACACATATTTATATACTAGAATTTGTATGAGGAAGAGACAAATTTACACAGAAGTAGTACAATAGTTAATGTGTATGTGTTATAAGTATGTAGGAAATGTCGTTTATTAGTTGGGGGAAATATGTTATGATTGGAGATTGCGAAGGGGTTTTCAATAATAGTGCTACAAATTTTTTTTAACTTAAAAAAAAAGCGGTTTGGGATATCAACAAAATTCTTTACTCTTATGAAAGTACATTCGATGCCATTATGTATGGAACTCGATCTCTTTTGGGGTTGATTGGACATTCGCTGGGTGGCTTGTGGTGCCGCCGTGTTGGA
>CM050327.1:69933904-69960904 GCA_027475135.1 Bactrocera correcta | reverse complement strand
CTTATCGGACGAATTACCAGTTTATCAGCGGCTGCGTAGAATGTCATTTAAAGACCAGGAATTCGTACGCAGTCAGGTAGCAGCTTGGCTGAAAGAAGGCATCATCCGTATTAGTACCTCGGAATACTCTTCGCCGATTGTACTAACGACTAAGAAAAACGGATTAAAAAGGTTATGCGTAGACTATAGGAAAATAAATGAGAAAATTATAAGAGATAATTTTCCGATGGCAGTTATCGATGAAGTTCTCGATAGGTTATGTGGTGCATATGTTTTTACGACATAAGATTTAAAGGATGGATTTTTCCATGTTCCGATAGAACCAGATTCCAGGAAGTTCACTTCATTCGTGACGCAAACGGGTCAGTATGAATTTTGTTTCGTACCGTTTGGTATATCTAATTCGCCGGCAGTGTTTTGTAGGTTTATCCAGGCAATTTTCCATGACTTGTTGAGAGATGGCACGATAATCGTGTATATGGACGACATTGTCATCTCGGCCAAAGATGAAAATGAGGGAATAGAAAAGCTGAAGGTCGTTTTAAATCGAGCAAGTGAAAACGGGTTGAATATCAGATGGTCAAAATGCCAATTTTTGAAGAGGCAAATACACTTTTTAGGTTACATTATAGAAAATGGCAGAATATTGCCTTCGAGTGAGAAAACTAGGGCTGTTGAAAAGTTTCCGATTCCGTCAAGTAAGAAGGAAATTCAACGATTTTTAGGATTAACATCATTTTTTAGACATTTCGTTTGTAACTACGCCGTGATAGCTAAACCACTAACGGAGTTATTGAAAAAGGAAGCGAAATTCGTTCTAACGGACGAACATTTGTTAGCTATTCAGGAATTGAACGCATTAGTGAACGCGCCAGCTCTAAAACTGTTTAATCCGTTAGCATACACAGAGGTTCATGCTGACGCATCAAAATATGGTTATGGGAAGACGGAGAAGATCAACAATTACATCCAATAGAATACATGAGTAGAAAGACCACCCCAGCAGAAGAAAAGTATAGTTCTCATGAACTGGAAGTATTAGCAGTAATCATGTCGGTAAAAAAGTGGCGAATTTACCTGAGGGACTTGAAGTTTAAAATAGTGACGGACTGCAATGCTTTCGCATTGAGAATGAACAAACGTGACGTTACAGACCGAATAATGAGATGGGCAATATATCTTCAACAATACGATTACACCGTAGAACACAGAGCAGGAACACGTATGAGGCATGTTGATGCTCTCAGCCGAGCATATTGTTTAATAATCGAAGACTCGCTAAAGTTTAGATTACGAAAGGCACAGGAAAATGATGAGTGGATTAAGGTTGTTAAGAAAATTTTAGTAAAAGAACAATACGAAGATTACTTTTTGAGAAATGAAATTTTATATAAAGACCCCGACAAAGAACTTTTAGTGATACCCACATCAATGGAAGACGAAATAATACGTATAGCTCACAATCAGGGCCATTTTGCAATAAAGAAAACCCAAGACATCATCGAAAAATTGTATTTTATCCCAAGATTAAAAACTAAAATTGGTAAAGTCATTGGAAGTTGCGTGGAATGCATAGTCATTGAGGCCAAGACAGGGAAGAAAGAAGGTCTTTTGAATCCAATCGATAACGCAGATGAACCCTTAGGCACCTATCATATCGACCACGTTGGTCCATTAGCAGAAACTCGTAAAAAGTACAATCACATACTAGTTGTCATAGATGGATTTAGTAAATTTTTTGGCTACACCCAACGAAATCTACAGGGGCAGAAGAGGTGATTGAGAGATTGTTGAAGCAGGCGGCAGTTTTCGGTAAAACGCATTTAAAAAATATTGCGAACAAGAAAACATACAACACTTGCAGATTACAACAGGGGTTCCGCGAGGAAACGGTCAGGTGGAAAGAGTCCACAAAATGGTTATACCTATGCTTGCGAAGTTATGCCATAGTGAACCCGCTCACTGGTACAGCGACGTCGACAAAGTTCAGCAGATCATAAATAGTATAGCTCCAAGAAGTACGACAGCATCAACTTTCAAAGTTCTTACTGGCTTAGACATACGTTTAGGAAACTTACCGGACTTAAAAGAAATACTTGACGAATTAACTTTAGAGGAACTGAACTTAGAAAGAGACATAATTAGAGAAAAAGCTCAAGAAAATTTAAATAAAATACAAAGAAAAAATCGTAAAAATTTTAACAAGAATCGAAAAGCAGAAAAGGAGTATAAGGTAGGAGAACTTGTCGCGATAAAGAAAACGCAATTCGGAACGAACACAAAATTAAAACCTATATATCTTGGACCATACGTTATAACCGCTAAGTTAAACCATGGGAGATATGAGGTAGAGAAGGTAGGAAATGACGAAGGACCAAAAAAGACAAGTACTATATGTGAATTTATTAAACCATGGAGTTCGTCATTCGGGTCGAATAACACATCAGGACGGCCGAATGTGGGAATAGAGATTGGTGGCAACTCCGCCAACGAAGACGAGTAGGTGGAATAGACAATAAGACCAAAAGCAAGAGTCAGTCGTTAAACTGGTGGCCTCAGCGTGAGGTGTTTCTTCGATATTGCTGATCTTATACTTTCGTTATTTTGTGAAGTAAAATATAATCCGCACATTACTTTAATATTATAATAATTTAATGTCATTGCGAGCTGCAATTTGATAAAAACAGTAATTTAACTGAAAAAACTATAATTACAAACTATAAGCAGCAAGTTGTAATAAGAAATTGTGAATTGATTAAAAATTTCCACAATAAATTCTAAAACTGTGTAATTCTAAAAACTGTGTGAAGTGTTATTTAAATAGGAAGCGTGTTGTGGTGGTAAAATCCCACATATATATGTATATATAACACATATCTGTCCTAACATGTTTTCGCAAAATCATCCAAAAATTAATAACTTAACCGTTATCAATAGAAAGGGCCTGTCGAAACGTCCGTGTTCGTGCGTTCTACTACTGTATAGCTAGGAGTCTAGTGATCTACTCGCAATTGGTAAGGCTGATCTTTCCCTGCTTTTAAGACTTGTACCTTGTCGTTATTTCTCCCTAAGTGTCCACACGGTAAGGCCAGTCTTAGAAGCTGTTATGCCAGTTGTTTGGAAGAAAACAATAAATAAACATTAGACTTTAAAGTTCTCACTATCAGTCATTTTTGTTAACCGTTGAGAACAAAAATTAAACGTCTTAGCAGATTCTTTCCACTCTGTTGGCACTTTTTATGTAAACAGTCCACTAGTTTTAGCAGTAGCGTATCAAGATAATTGAGGTTTTAAAATTTCTATTAGCACTTGCGCAATAGTCCTCAAGATATACATAAGTTGCCGCTGCATTATTACTGCGTTCATATTAATAGTTAGTCTGAGGCTGCAGGAAAATTTCAACAGACCAAAGAAGTTTAAATGCATAATAAAAGTTGCAACAACGTGTCATTAGCTGGCAGCAGGCTTCCACACACTAGTTATTTCTATTTTAGTTGTGCTAGCGAGAAACACATTTTAAAATTCAATTTGTTCGCAAATGCATCTATAAAAAGAAACAAAGAAGGAAGGGCTTATTTCGTGTGCTACCGTCCAAATATTCGGTATCTAGATATTTAAAATTTAAAAGGGACATTTTTGAGGGGTATTAGATGTTTGCTTCGGTGCAGTTAAGTCACCGTTTTCCTGACCTTGCAACCAGTTGCTACAGAGTATTATAGTTTTCTTCACCTAACGGTTATACGTATTACCTAACTCTAATCGAGATAGATATACAGTTAAATATATATATATATATATATATATATATATATCATGATCAGGATTGCGAGACAAGTTGAGATCCGTTTGAGTGTCCGTCTGTCCGCTAAGCTGGGCTTGAATATTATCACACAGGACGCGCCAAACGATTTCAACTAAATTTAGTACTTAGTACTAAATTTAGTACCTACTTCTCATATAACACAATTAAAAATTCCATGTGATTCTTACATTTCCAGTACACAAATTATGAAGTAATTAGTATAACGGAATAAAATTTTGCAGCAATAATTCCCTTAAAGTAGGACACCTTTTGACTAAACATTAACCAAATCCAACCAAAATTGTTCAAGCCCCTATGTACGGAATATGTGCACCCCGGTATTTATATTTGACTTTTGGCGGAAACAACGGTCAATGTGCTATTGAAACTCAGCAGAATGCTTTCCTGACAATAATAATTCTGTGTAGCAAAAATGGATTGAAGCGGATCAATACTTCCCTGAGCCCTGATATACCTTATATAAAGATTTTCGATCTCGCATTCCCGTTATAGTAATTGCTTCTTCATTTGTGTACTGGAAATTGAAAGAAATTTGTCCTTCTTCTTTACTAGCATAGACACCGCTTACCGGATTATAGCCGAGTTAACAACAGCTCGCCAGTCGTTTCTTTGTTTCGCTACGTGGCGCCAATTGGATATCCCAAGCGAAGCCGGGTCCTTCTCCACTTGGTTCTTCCAACGGAGTGGAGGTCTTCCTCTTCCTCTGCGTCCCCCGGCGTGTACTGCATTGAATACTCTCAGAGCTGCAGTGTTTTCGTCCATCCGGACAACATGACCTAGACAGCGTAGCCGCTGTCTTTTAATTCGCTGTACTATGTCAATGTAGTCATATATCTCATAGAGCTCATCGTTTCACCGAATGCGATATTCGCCATGGTTAACACGCTAAGGACCAAAATCTTTCGCAAAACTTTTTTCTCGAAAACTTGCAACGTCAACTCATCAGTTTACCCTGGTTCCAAGATAAGCGAAATTATCTACGACTTAAAAGTTATGATTGTCAACAGTGACGTGAGAGCCAAGTCGCGAGTGCGACGACTGTTTGTTTGATGACAGGAGATATTTCGTCTTGCCCTCGTTCACTGCCAGATCCATTTGTTTTGCTTCCTTGTCCGGTCTGGAGAAAGCAAAACTAACGACGCGGGTGTTGAGACCGATGATATCAATATCATCTGCATACGCCAGCAGCTGTACACTCTTATAAAAGATTGTACCTGCTCGGTTAAGTTCTGCAGGTCGAATTATTTTCTCCAGGAGTAGGTTGAAGAATTCACACGATAAGGAGTCGCCTTATCTGAAACCTTGTTTGGTATCGAACGGCTCGGAGAGGTCCTTCCCGATTCTGATGGAGCTTTTGGTGTTGCTCAACGTCAGTTTACACGTTACACGTAGTAGTTTTGCGGGGATACCAAATTTAGACATCGCGGCATAAAGGAAGCTACTTTTCGTGCTGTCTAAAGCAGCTTTGAAATCGACAAAGAGGTGATGTGTGTCGATTCTGCTTTCACGGGTCTTTTCTATGATTTGGCGCATGGTGAATATCTGGTCGGGTTATGGTGGCTGTATTCCGATTACGCCCATTTTCACAGTGTGACATAAGAATAGGAAAGGAATCACACGTTCTGAGTTTAGTCGAAATCGGTAAGTCGGTTTCCAAAATATGTGATTTGAACCAAATTCGTGTAAGACTTTCTACGTACATACATATATGTCATACTAGCGTGACTAAAATTTACGTGAATCGCACCAAAACTGTTCAATCCCCTAGGTACCGAATATTTGGATCTCAGATCCTAAAATTGACATTTATTTATTATTTTTAAATTTAGACACTGTGTAAGATATCTTATTGAAATTGAGATAAAATCTTTTCAGATACTATATACATATGTATGTACCTAATAAGCATTTTTTTGAACTTCCGGATGACATTATCGGTAAACACGTGAGTTATTTTAGTAAAATTGAGAAAGCGTGCTTTTCATATAACCATGCACATACAGTGGGGAGCAAAAGTGATTCCACGATCAACATTTTCATGTTTGAGCGCGCATAAAAAATAAACGAACGAAGTAAATGACAACAACTTTTTTTCTTGAATATCTACATAGTTTGTTTGTAACAATTAGGCATAAATAGCAAAATAGTAACAGAGGCAATGGAATAGTTATAATTCAAAAACAAAAAAAAGCGGCATGTACTCAGTTTTGCACCATCCGTGAAAAAATGAAAGAAATGCATTATTAATATTTTGTCCATAGACCCATATTTTCTATGACCTTTTTTATACGTTGTGGCATGCTCGCAACTAGATTTTCAACAATTGTTTTCGGAATATTATTCCACTCTAGTTCAACACGTCCCCAAAGATCGTTTAGGTCAGATGGGGCTGATTGATACTGTCCGAGCCGTCGCTTCACAATTGACCATAGGTTTTCAATTGGATTGAGGTCGGGACTTTGCGCTGGCCATTCCATCAGCTTAAAATTTTGGTTTCCCAGCCATTCTTTTACAATTTTCGCAGTGTGCTTGGGATCCCCATCTTGCTGAAAAGTGATTTCATGCTCTGGATACGCACACTGGTCAAGAAAATTGGGAAGCTGTGTTTGCAAAATACTTAAATAATCTTCCTTACGCATAATCCCGTCTATTTTGTGCAACGGTCCCACATTCCAAAACGTGAAGCACCCCCAAGCCATTATGATGCCTCCTCCATGTTTTACTGTTTGCTTCACGTGATGCCTTTGAAGCTTGTCACCGGGTCTACGCCAACAGTACTGTTTTCCATCCGATTGAAAACGGTTAAACTTGGATTCGTCCGACCAGATAACACGTTTCCAGTCTTCAACTGTCCAGTTTCTGTGTACCTTTGCGAATTTTAGTCGTGCCTTAAAAATTTTCCCGGATAAAGCTGGTTTGTTTTTTTTCACAGCTGCGACGTAACCAATCCTAGCCAGCGCTCTTCTAGCTGTCCATCGACTTACTCCTTTATTTATTTTCTTGGAAGCCTCTGTTGGCGTTAAAAGCTTATCTTTCCTCATTTTGGACATCATAAGTCGAGCGTCAGAGTCTGTTAGAAGGCGGCGGCGACCATTCAACATGTTTTCAACACAAACATTTTTTCTTTTTTGCACCTTGACTACCACTGATTGACTAACTTGCAGTTTGTCAGCAATAGTGCGTGTCGAACAGCCACTCTTAGTCAGGGAAACAATACTAGTTTCTTTATCTGGAGACAGCTTCTTCATTTTTCAAGAACAATTTAGAGACTAATTTCCAAATTCAATAAAATGACTACAAACTTGTGGAAAAGAGTGATTCTTTGAATTATGACAACGAATAATGAATACAAAAATACATATAACTATGCTATGTGCTGAGAATAAAACTATATCTCAGGGTACTTCTTTGGCTTTAACCCCTGCACGCTGTCAGAGTATAAAGTGTTGTGTTGAACCTAACCCTGGCCTTTCCTTACTTTTTTTTTTGAAAAATTATATGTATATTCATTAATTATGTATACAAATATTTTCAAATCTTTAGTTCAAAGAATATATTAACACCACATAAAGGATATTTCATTTGATACATACACCAAGGAAAGATAAACTATGCATACTCGTATTTATATGTACATATGTATATCTGGTTAGATTTCAAATCTATTTACCTCTATAATATACCCACGAGACACATTTTGCCATGTAATTGGAGCTGGTTGTACCGCAAATAAAAATGGAAAATCCTTTTATTAACTTTTATTAATAGCTATCTATATTTTATTACTATTGTATTTACATTATATTAAATGTAATGCAAACCTTAGAAACTATTGAAATCATTGTTGATGCCGCTTTCATTGATGGAAAAATAATTTATTTTTAATCGTAAAACTTTATTCGCTTGGTTTATACAGATATTATATTTTGCTTTGCTTGAAATTCCTCAAAAATTTCAAACAAATCGTTTTCGAAAATTGTCACAAAGTAGTGAATTTGTGATCCAAAAAAGCTGACATAAAATATAGAAAAGTGTTTCTTTGCTATAGCATTGATTATTTGTTTTTGTGACTATCAACTAATTTATATCTTCAATTATTTATAAACACAAGCAATTCGGTATAATGTATATATTTTACGCTTTCATTAAGCAATTTCACATTTTATAAAAACCTATGTTGCAGTGGAAAACTATTTAATATTTAAACTTGCTGCAGATAAATAATTATGGTGATGTTGTACAAAGTAGCAGACGCGGCTTGACATATGACTTATCAAAAACAGATGGATAGCAACTGAGTCAATTATTTTGTACTGAAAATAAATGATTTGGAAATTGAAATGAGACGTTTAAGACCGTAATGCTTAAAAGTTTATTCGGGGTACTTAATTAAAAGTAAATATTGGGCGAAAGCTAAAACCTGAGGTTGAAATACTCATGAGTTCAAACTGATAAGGAAATAATTAATATTTTCTTTCCATTTATTTATGTATAAATTATCTATATGTACATACAGTGTATATATATATTTAAGTCGTTGCTGCCAGAATTTCTTCGTTTGTGGTCATCTCAATAATAAAATAATAATGGACAGTTATTCTACACAAATGTCATTATTGTAAACCAGTGAAACTTAGCTATAGTTTTCTTCTTAAAATGACCTAAACGTTGAAACGAAAGTTGTGGTTAGGTAGGTGGGACAGATATTGGTTCTTAATGTTGCCCAAACAAACTTCATAAAGTGTACCACCTCATCGATCGACGAAGCAAGCTGTTTCGCAAAATCTTCGAATATACACCTTGTCAGGAAATTATCGGGAACTTAAAAATAAACCGAAAATTTTGCTATTATCATCCAAATTTATTTTATAGCCTTCAAAGTAACATCCATTTGTAGCGATGAACATGTGCCAACGCTTCTTCGAATCGTCAAAACGTTTTTTATAGACACTTTCCGGGATGGCCTTCAGCTCTGTTTTAATGTCTTTAATTGAGTCGAAACGTGTTCCCAGAAGTGGATATTTCAGTGAGGAGAATAAGAAAAAGTCACAGGGGGCAGATCAGGTGAATAAGGTGCTTGCTTAATGATATTTGTTGAGTGTTTTGCCAAAAATCGATCTAACCCCGCTTGGATCGGTAAGTGTTTATCTTTGTTTGTCGTTACTAGAGCAATGCCTTGCAACAGGGTTGCTCCGTATCCTTCTGACTGATGCTCATTGAGTCAAACCCGGGGCCCAGAGGTATTTTTCTGCTGCGTTTGCGCTAAAAGGCTCCTTCCAAACTCCACCTCGGTCAGGTATACGTGCAATTGATGGAGCCACCTCAGGAGCTCAAATACGCAACATAGCTCCCACTATGACTTGTAACAACAGAGTTATGAGCACCTGTATTAACTCGTTCGATATTACCATTGCTAGTTGTGGTGTGATAAATAGCATAACCTGGCGACCTATGCTAACTCTCGCATCAGACCATCAGCCCATAATTACCTCGATCGGAAAACCTCCCGATTTTGTTTTTATGGACAACCGCAATTTCACTAACATTAGCAAACCTAACTGGTTCGGCTTCACAGAATTTACTGAGAGCAGCTCTAACGCTATACCCATTCCTACTGACGTAACCGTTGGCGAACGGAGATTCCGCAAGGTGATCGCAGCAGCTGCCGCTCGCTTCATCCCCAGTCGAACCACAACCTGTCGCTGAATACTCTTTAAATACCCAATGTGTTGAAAGTCGGAAGAGTACTCCCTCTATTGAAACCTTGGAAACCCACAAACATAGGGGAGTCCTATCGTCCGATAACTCTCCTCTCCCCAGACCTTGCTACTCCCAACTTTCACTCACCACCTGAGCCTCGCCAGCCACCAGCATGGATTCTGAAAAGTGTACAGCACCACCACAGTACTTAGCGCCTGAAACGCCCAGATAGTTCGTGGCCTTAATCAGAAATCACCCCGAGAGAGAAAGATCCTTGTAGCGTTGGATTTTTCAAAAGATTTTGACACAGACAACCATTGAACTCTACTGCAGGACATCGAAAAACTACGCTTCCTCCAGGACTGAAGAGATGATCATGAACTACTAATTCGAGGTGAAACAACCAAACTGAGAAGAATTAAACAGGGAGTTCCGCAGGATAGTGCCTTCTCCCCGTTACTATTTATCTTCTACATCTCAAAACTCCCACAGCCACCACAGGGAGTTTCCATAACCTCGTACGCAGATGATTGTACGATATTGACGTCGGGAAATAGAATCGATGGCATATGTTCAAAAGTAAACAACTATATCTCCGACCTTTATCGTTTCATCACTGCACGGAACCTAAAACTTTCCCTCACCAAATCCACAGCGCGCATATTTACGAACTGGGCGAAATAGTATAAACTTGAGCTTATTATTGCAGTCGATGGCATCAAAATTCCGACTGTCAATAATCTTAAGGCTTTAGGTGTAACTTTTGATAGTTTATGCTCCCTCACCCCGCATATGACCGTGATTATCGCCAAGGTACCGAGTCGCAACAAAATCCTCAAGTCGCTAGCCGGCAGCACATGGGGAAAAGACAAAGAAACATTATAGGCAACATACAAGGCAATCGATAGGCCGGAACGCCGATGAGGAAAGTTCAAACCTGTCAGAACATTACACTCCGGACCAAGAGGTATTTCCTTAACTACGTTGAGGACATCGAACAGTACGCCGAACCGAACTTCGGACACAACTAACTCCCAACAGGCACTGATCGCCATTAATAGAAAAGCTATCAACCCCTTTACCAACTCCCTTCCCGTGAATAGCGTTCTTGGAGTAAAACCACCACCTCCATCGCAGACGAAGAGCTCGGGTTGCCGCGAGAAACGCAAGTGACCCTAGCGCAGCTTCGTTCTGGATACTGTAGCAGATTAAACTCCTACTTATTCAGAAGAGACCCAGATATATCTAATATATGTATTTCCTGTCTCTGGGTAGCCTAAGAACATCCGTTTGAAGGCGAGCTAAAGTGAGAAGGCGAAACATCCCCTGCATAGGGTTGTGCGCTGGGTTTGGGACCCGCCACGTAAAAAACACCCCCAATGAAAAATAAGCAACAGCCTCGAATGAGAGACCCCCTTTCCTCTATGCCGCGATGTCTGAATTTGGTATCCCCGCAAAACTAATACGGCTGTATAAACTGACGTTGAGAAACACTCAAAGCTCCGTCAGAATCGGGAAGGACCTCTCCGAGCCGTTCAATACCAAACGAGGTTTCAGACAAGGTGATTCCCTATAGTACGACTTTTTCAACCTGCTTCTGGAGAAAAAAGTTCGAGCTGCAGAACTAAATAGAGAAGGTACCATATTCTATAAGAGTGTACAACTGCTGGCGTATGAAGATGATATTGATATCATCGGCCTCAACACCCGCGCTGTTAGTTCTGCTTTCTCCAGACTGGACAAGGAAGCAAAACAAATGGGACTGGGAGTGAACGAGGGCAAGACGAAATATCTCCTGTCATGAAACAAACAGTCGTCGCACTCGCGATTTGGCTCTCACATCATAACTTTGAAGTTGTAAATAATTTCGTCTATTTAGGAACCAGTATTAACACCACCAACAATGTCAGCCTGAAAATACAACACAGGATTATTCTTGCCAACAGGTGCTACTTTGGACTGAGTAGGCAATTGAAAAGTAAAGTCCTCTCTCGACGAACAAAAACCAAACTCTATAAGTCACTCAGAATTCCCGTCCTGCTATATGGTGCAAAGGCTTGAACGATGACATCAACCGATGAGTCGACGTTGCGAGTTTTCGAGAGAAAGGTTCTGCGAAGGATGTATGGTCCTTTGCGCATTGGCCAAGGCGAATATCGCATTCGATGGAACGATGAGCTGTACGAGATGTACGACGACATTGACATAGTTCAGCGAAATAAGACAGCGGCTACGCTGTCTAGGTCATGTTGCCCGGATGGATGAAAACACTCCAGCTCTGACAGTATTCGACGCTGTACCCGCCGGGGGAAGCAGAGGAAGAGGAATACCTCCACTCCGTTGGAAGGACCAAGTGGAGAAGGACCTGGCTTTGCTTGGGATATCCAATTGGCGCCGCGTAGCTAAATGAAGAAACGACTGGCGCGCTGTTGTTGACTCGGCTATATTCGCGCAAGCGGTGCCCTCGCCAATTAAGAAGAAGATGTATGTCCTGCATGCAATGAGTCTCCGCATGACACTGTTTCCCCTTTGCATGCCCTGCCAACCCCATCCATCTAACACCCTTTTCCCTTTGGTCCAACCCAACGAAATAGCACGTTTCCTGGGCCTACCGCTATATGACGTTGAAGATAACCTAGATAACCCTTACCATCCTAACGGGGATCGATATACCAATAAAACAACAACAACAACAACCAAGATAATATGATTTGACCAGTCGGAATGTATTCATAGTGGACGACACTACGGATATCAAAGAAAACAATGAGCATTACCTCGTCTTTCGATCGGCTTTGGCGTTGATTTTTCGGCTTTGGCGCAAATTGACTGTCCAATATTTCAGAATTTTTTAGGATTTAACATTATCCGCTATTTCAGGGTCTATTGCGAATCTTGGTGAAAGTATTTCAGGACCTATACTTTTTTACCTTGTTCCATTTTTTCAGGAATTGTTGCTGTCCGCTTTTCCAGGATCTGTTGTTAATCTTGCTGAATTTGTCAGTCTCCGTCTTTTCAGGGTCTGCTGTTGATTTATTCTGGAAATATTGTCCGCTGTTAGAGGATTTATACTTCTATCCATTGTCATTTGTTTCTGCACTTTTTTCCGGCACTCAGTGCTGGAAGTCCTACTTTCTGCGGAATTTTTTGATTTATTCCTTTCGGAATAAAATCTGGCTTTTTGCATAAAAAATAAATTTGCCATCCTGGTTCAGCCCAGTTAATTTTTACCAGAAGTAAAAATGAATCAAAAGAATATTTTTTGAGCTGCATCGAAATGTGTACTCTTTATTTATACTCTGAAGACTAATTTATTACATGGTTCTTACTACTATTTATACTAACTAGTATGTTTACTTATTCTTATTTTGTTAGATACAGATGTATAATTTATTATTTTTTTATGGTTTTTTTATAACTATATACGAGGTTTGACAATTAAGTAATGAGATTGATTCTATTGCCGCGCTTGAAATTACCTTTCCCTTTTTTCGGCATTCCTCCCCTCTCCACTGATATACATACCATTGCTGTAGCTTGTTTAGTTCGCCTGCTGCGTCAAGTTGACTAAACGTGTGTTCGTCACGAAAATGGAAAAACGAAATCATGAGCAACGCGTCGCGATAAAATTTTGCGCCAAATTGGGCGAAACAGCTTCGGAAAGGTACGCTAAAATTGTAAGAGTGTATGGTGATAGTGTAGTAGTCGAAAGTGAAAACGATGATTATTGCCTTTTTTGATAGCCGTGGAATCGTCTACAAAGGATTCGTTTCACCGGAGAAAACTATTGCCAAGTACTTGAAAGATTGCGAAAACGAGTCAACAGGGTGCGCCCAGACATCGCTCGTAAGTGGATCCTTCATCACGATAACGAGCCGTGCCACACCGCCCTCAGCGTGTCCCAGTATTTGGCCTCTAAAGGGATCGCCGTGTTGCAACAGCCGACTTATTCGCCCGACATTTCACCTTGTGACTTTTTTGTTTCCTAAAACAAAATCGGTGGTCAGAGAAACTCCATTTTGAGTCGATTACGGACATCCAGGCGGCCATGACGAGGGTACTCGCGGACATCCCAGTCGAAGCGTTCCAGAAATGTTACGAAGCATGGAAAACGCATTGGAATCGCTATATAGCTGCCCAAGGTGACTACTTTGAAGGGGATGGCAGAGTTGTAGAATAATTTACGAATATACGGTTTTTATGGAATCAGTCTCATTATTTAATTGTCGTACCTCGTATATTGTTTGTTTAGATACATTTCCTTTGTTCTATGATAAGGTTGCCGTGGTATTCAAACTCAAGGTGGTTTTGATGAATTTTCTTTAATGCGTTGCTGCAAGCCCCATTTTTCATGCAAAATCGTACGTACACCCTCGTGTGACATCTCCAATTAATGGACAATCTCTCTCATGGCTATTTTCGCCAAAAATTTCCTTCACTTTTTCAACGTTATCTCTGCTCACATTCGTTGAAGGCCGTCTAGAGCGAGGCATGTCTTCGATGATCTCCCAACCCTCCTTGAAAGCTCTGTACCACTCACAAGTGTGCGTTTTTGATAGACAAATACGTTGAAAAATATTTTGGGTCATTGTAAAATTCAACAAACACTGCTGAGGTCGATTGACATAAATAGCAGCTGTAAACACACTAGTTGGCAGATCGTGGTAATTTTTGGCATCATAATTAAGGACAGCTGTACGAACCAGGAAAAAAAATTAACTCTCTTCTATATTAGCGGGAGATTTAAATGAAGATTACTACCGATACTTTCTGGACAGGGTTGGCCCAATAAACCCGTATAATTTAATTAGCGTCATGATGAAGAGTGAAGTAAGCTGGGGGATTATCAGGAAACTCGCATCAATCTTGCTATGCAGCAAAAAGCGGGACCTGGACGCAGATCTCTCAATGAAAAAAATGAAATGCAAACGGCACTAATGATGCGGAAAGCATTTCCCACCCGCGCACATGCAAAACAAAAAAAAAAAAAAAACAAATAAACATAACAAGTAGAATATTTCTTTCATTACGACGACAAAAAATTCTTCGCACCAAAGCAATATATATTATATATGTATATAATATAGTTTACGAGTTGCAGTTTTTGTTGTTATCCGTATACAAATGTTTTTTTTATTTTTTTTTTTTTTTTTAAGGAGAAAAGTTTTTAGTCAGTTATTTATATGAAGCAAGATTAGTTTATCTTTTATAGTGAACATTATAAATTTGACAAAAATTATGTATTTCATACTCGACCCCTATCAAATACAATTTCTATATCTACTTTTTATATTCTCTGCAGTAACAAATAACATTTCTTTCAGTAACAAATAACATTTCTTTCAGGGTGCCTTTAGCTAAATTCATTTCTTGATATTTTGCTGCCTGAATAAAAGCAACTCTTGCAGCAGAGTGAAAACGCTTCAGACCATAGTTTGGATAAAAACTTTTTTTTTGATTGCCACTACTTACAACGTTGTTGGTCAGTTATTGTTGGTTTGCAAGCAATAAGAGGTAGGGCATAAGTAAGTAGAGCGCACATACTCATATGAGTAAAACTGCGATTGCGTACAAAACTTGAAAAAGTAAAGCAAGCACGTGACATTAATGGCGTATACGTAACTTTTGCAAATTGTGCGAGATGTATGCAATTTACGAAATTATCTCGCGTATATTTGAAACTCCAACAATGAAACAACTAAGAATAACTGTCAATATGCGCTAATTGAACGCATTACTGGCAAAAAAATATCAGAAGACAACGTGAAGCTATATGCTATCACGAGACTAAAACAAAGCGACTACAACAGAAAAACTATATTGCTCGAACGTTAAAAATGTACTTTTGAACTATCTTAGAACTATTTGTATTCGAGGTTAATTTTGTAAGATACCAAATGTACCAATTTCGAAAACAGTACACAACATGACTAATACAAACACCCATTATATAATTTACTAGTCGAGAGGACACCGGCAATACTGACCTACAAGACGCTAAACCTGTGAACTTAGTATGAGTAACTTGTGGAGCTGCGAGATCCCTCTGACCCATAATTGACTTTAGATGTTCTGACGAAACAATGTGAAATAAGTCTACTTGGGGTGCGGTTAAATATTTTGTCGAACCTTTCGCTAAGTGTGCATGAGGAAAAGCTAAGTGGAATCATCTAGACATTTTCTCCTCTACTGCCACGATTTTGCCAGCTTAAGAATGAAATACCTAGATATTCACATCCTTAGTGAACTAAGCAAAAAATAGCAATTGATACCAACCTTAATAAATTTGTGGTAAGGACCAAACGCTTCGCCATTCTGTGAGGACTTGGTAATTGCTTTAGAGGAGTTTTGGATACCATTAGGGACTGAAGTTCAACGCTATCCAAGTCAGATCTAGCGATACCTGTGGCACAACTAACCACCCTATGACCTTATGTAATCGAACTTAACCTACCCAGGAAGGACGCCGTGTAGTCCTCTCCTTCAGACACCTCGTCCATGAGAAGGTCCTGCAGCACGGTGAGCTCCTCCGATTTCAGCGACTCCGCCGGGTATTTGAAAGGCAGAACAGCCATGCGGATACCTTTGACAGCATCCGCATATCAGCGCCGCCCCTCCTCCACCCGGTGAGGAGCCGGTCCAGATGGTTGGCCCCTGGGGGGGGCTCCTGCGGCGTGATTTGGCCGCTCTTCCGTTTTTCGGCTTGGGCGTACGTGCCCGCGGGCAGTGCCCTGCTGTCGCCCCGCCTTACGGTCAGAGTTGTGCTGAAAGGGCCACGGTTGCTGTTACCGCTGCCTTGCGCGCGAGCTGGCACGTTTTTGTCGTGCCCATTTGCCGGGGATGCATTGCTTCCTCTGCTCTTGTTCCTGGCTAGAGCCTCCGCTTTCTCCGGGGTTTTCCCATCACGGAGGTGCCGTAGGTACCATTTCATGATGGAACCACTCATCCCTTTTCTATGAGGATCGTCGCACCCGCCGGGTTGACCAGCTTCTGGGAGAGGGGCGTTGCCCACCTCTTCTGCGCCTTCTCCTGCTTGCGCCGTCAGGCTCTGCCTGATGCGACTAGCCCGATGCCGACCCACTGCACCTACCGGCGGGGGTCTTGGCGATGCTCGTTGCTGCTACAGCGGCACCAGGCGTTACCATCAGAAGAGCGTGCCGCTACAAGAGGGCACGTCGTCATCATCCTCCCTGGCGTGCTTCTCAAACAGCGAACGCTCTTCTGGCGTAAGAGTGTCGAGGAAGCTAAACTTCCGCTTAGCCCCTCGACCCCCTTCTTCTTTTCCGCTTAAGTTGTCCTTTATCGTTGCCCTTTGTCCGTCATCGAATTCAATTTTTTTTTTTAGTTTTATTGTTGTTGTCCATCTTTTTCTTACGACCTTTGGCTCAACAGGGTGAGCTGTCGGGTCTATGATCTAGCTGGGGAACTGGAAGATCCGCCACGCCAGAGCCCCTTGGCGCGGTAAGGCCACCGTTACTTCCCAATTCGGCCCGGTGTTGTGTAGGCTTCGTTAGAATACAGCCACATTCACCTCCTGGCTGCAAAGATCCAATGGGCACGGGAGTCGCATAACACCCTGGATTAGCTCTTGGTTAGCGCACGCATGCAGCACCCGACATCCCGTGTTGTCCGTGCACCAACCACACAGGATTGGGGGGCGCCAAGTATGCCTTGCGCCTAAGCTCCTGCACCGCGACAAGGTGCCTACCATTCGCAGAATAACTTAACCTACACTTTTAATAAGACTTTAGTTCATACAAATTGTCAGTGTTGTGGTGATTGTCGAAATATGTTTAGATGTATCTGCCTAGGTGGGATTAATCGTGTCTTCAGAATATCAGTCTGATTATCTTACCTAACCTAAAGTCAAATAAATGAACGATAAATACACATAAATCCTTCTTCTTCTTTTTTCCTGGCATAGACACCGGTCACGCGATTATAACCGATTTAGCGACAGCGTGCCAGTCGTTTCTTCTTTTCGCAAGGTGGCGCCAATTGGGGATTCCAAGCGAGGCCAGGTCCTTCTCCACCTGGTCTTTCCAATGGAATGGAGGTCTTCCTCTGTTTCGCTCGGCGGGTACTGCGTCAAATACTTTCAGAGCTGGAGTGATTGCATTCATTCGGACGACATGACCTAGCCAGCGTAGCCGTTGTCTTTTAATTCGCTGAACTAAGTCAATGTTGTTGTATATCTCGTACAGCTCTTCGTTCACCACCAGACCCATTTGCTTTGCTTCTATATCTAGTCTGGAGAAATCAGAACTAACGACGAGGTTTTTGTTAATGCCAATGATATCAATATCATCGGCGTATGCCAGTAGCAGGCAGCTCCTTTTCGTGCTGCTCATAAATCCTAATATCTTTATTTCTACTGATACTTACATTTACATAATCCAGTTGCTTAAGGTTAGGATAAGTTAGTGTAGTAGGCCAAGGAGTCACGTATAGTATAGTTTTCGTCCTTTGCGATACCAGAAGGAGTTCAGTTGCTAAGTTCATGAGGAGTAATAATCCGTTAGGATGCCTCCGCCTGACGCAGATCTCACTATCGATTCCTCTTCCTATATATCATATCGTGGGGATCGCATATGCTTACATCATATGTAGTCTTGCCAATGCGGGAGAAGTACAAAAGAGATGTTTCCCTGGTGTCTTGCTCTGGATATTTCCTACAATATTGTCGATCTGTCAGTCCCATTCTGTGGGTGTGTGTCGCCAACAGACAGTTTACAGTTAGTATTCCGATCACGTTCCTATAGTTTCTTCTTTCGAGTGCCAACAGGAATTTTGTATACTTCCCATCTACCGTTTTGCACACGAAAATTTTGCACTCAGCTCTTTCTATTGGGTTTTTATTTTCTTTAACATGTTTCTGTTCAGATCGTCGTATTGACAATGCATGGCCTTGCCAATGTTGACCACATTTTCGGGAGTTAGCAGTACACCGTTATTGGCAATCGCGCCCACTATTTCATTGCCTTCGATGCCTTTGTGACTTGACACCCAGTAGAAGAGACGTTGCTTACTTCTGGCAACACTTTCCACGGCTGCTCTACTTTCTACACACTTCCGGTCGATATGCGATGCGAGGTAGCTGCCTTGTCATTGCTGCTTGGCTGTTTACGTAGATATTGACTCAGGAATTGCCTGCAGGCGCATTAGAGGCCAGCTACGCGGCTTTCGCAATAGCAAAGACCTCAGCTTGAAATTTACTACGGTGGTCCGGTAATTTTGTGTCGCTTAAATTTAATTTAAAGTATATTAACAAAATCATTGCTTGTAATTTTAACTATCTTAGATGTGTCTTATATTAAAATATATAGATAATTTAACCCAATTAAGTTTGTTCTTCTCATCTTCTCAATATCCAAACACGTTTCTCAGCGTGAGTTGTGCTCATTCGATGGTTCTTCCTTATCACGGGATTTTGTTTCATGGGTATTGTTTGTGTGTTGCGCAGCCTCGTAATCTAGGTGGTAACCGAAGTAAGTGTATGCCACACAGGATCGCGAGAGTGTGAGTGGGCAAGGCATAATGTTAGACGTTGCAACCCGTTCGACACAACACATTCATTTTCATGTTAGCACGTATTACGTCGGGCGTAAGATTCATTCGGTCATTAATTTGCTCTCGTTTATATGTACTATATGTATGGATTTGTCCATTTTTATTTATATTGGTGAGTGCAGGCAGGCGTGCGTGTTAGCGTTTGGTTTATTTGTCCATTAGACGTGCGAGTAGTTATGTTGAATTTTCCACGCTTTGCAACACACATATGAATGCAAGTGTATGTGAAGTGTGTAGGTTAGTATCTGTTGAAAAAGCACGAGCTGCAGAGCTGAATTATTTGTATTTTAATTTCCTACTGATCAGCAGTTTTTATTGAAACATACCATATACTTTTTTTTTATCCACTTAATGCCTACAGATTCATACATCTTATAAAAATGTGTATTTTAGCAAGTTTACATTTTTAACCACTGACTTTGTAAGTTTGCATTTTACAGAGGTTTTACAGAGTTTTATTAGCTTTTATTTCTGGAAATTGTTGTTTGTAACTGAATCGTATTGACTCACTATTCAAATCAAATTTAGTTTCGAGGCATGTATACCATACATATATTTAAGTACTTAAAGCCTTTTCCTATGGCACAAATACTACAAATGCCACTCAGAAGATAAGGGTAAAATATAGGTTATTAGAACAAGAACTATATATGAGAAATAAACACCCGGTCTTTTTTTTTTGTATATTACGTTGTAAATACGTTGTTCTTTATATTCCCTTTATTACTAGATTTTTGAACGTGGTGAACAGTTTGAAGGATCTGTCAGAGAAAACATATATTACTATCTTAAAATGGTTATGATATATAAAAAACTTATACAAAATTTACTTTTCATACACGGCACGAACATATATTGCTGAGAATGCGTTTATAAAAAAAATTTATGGCGGCAAGGGAGTAAGTTCAATATGTAAAGCAATATTAGGTTTCACAAAGCTTTGCTTTGCGCATTATCACTTCACGCGATGGTAACTCCACAGCATGACAAACGCACATTTTCCATTATACTTGCACACAACATGCTATCGGAAAGCTTAAGCACTGCGAGATTCTGTTAAAGCAATGCTGAAAGTTAAGGAGTGGGGGAAAAAGAGTGAAGAGCGATTTTTAAAAGCGTTGAGGTGTGCGATAAGAATAAGTTCAGTCATTTATAAGCGATTAACTGCGACACATAAGTACATACATAAATACATATTTGTAGATACAAATAATTTACATAATAAACCATAACACACTTTCAATAAACTTCTTAAATTATATTCTCAGACCTGAGTCAATGTAGCCATGTTCATCTGTCTGTGTATATGGGAACTAACAACTTAGATAACGATTTGAAATTTTGTTTAAGTCCTTTTCTCCTCAAACAACTCAACTGTCATATATACCGCTGTACCATATAGCGGCCATTGAAACTGATCGCTGAATATGTATCAAGTTCTTCTTTCGGAGATTTAATGTTCACAGAATTTGGCTGGGATGATTGCGCAAGGACACGCTACCATACGAGGAGTTCGAATACCAAGACGAATCAAGAATCAAGAGCATGTATTGAAAACCTTTGCCATTGCATTTTCATGTAGTTTAACTCATAATATTGAAACAACGTGGTTAAGAAAATTAGTAAAACATTTTTCTTAGGATGCGTATTGTAGACTGGTTACATTTTCAGCTTTAGATACGTACTATTGTGTGCAAAAAGTAGTAAGACTTTTTAATTAATTTTTTTTTTTCTCGGCTGGTATGACTGTCAATGACATCTCTGTATTCAGTATGCGCTTGACTTTCTGAAGTCCACAAAGTGCATTCCGCGACTTTTACGATGATTGAAAGTAATTCAACGAAGAAGTTCAATCAAATTTCTTGTACAGAAACGTTTCGAATGGTGGGAAATGCCTTCGATTATAATTATTTATCAAGAGCAAGTGTTCCAAAATCACTTTTTCATCTCACATATTACATTTTTTCGAAAAACCGCGTCGCGTTAACGTCGCCTTACTTGCATTTTGCCTTTGTCGCATAGAAATGTAAGATATGGCGGATATTATCTTTGCTGGTGTCCATTTTTGACACAATATTGAATTAAGCAAACTGAGGATCTTTTGAATAAAAAAACTAATCTTTCAGATTAATATAGCCCTTTGTTTGAAACAAAACGAAAAATATCTTCCTTTGACCCTGTACAATTTAACAAAAGCTCGAAATGGGTTTAAGTATATCCAGCTCACGTTCCTTAATAAATGTCAAAACTCCTCACGCAAAATATTTACCATATTTGATTTAACTAAATAAATTTTCTACACAAAAATTACTACTATTTTAAGCTGAAAATTCTTAAGATCTTGAAACAATTAAACAAAAAGTTCTGTAAAAAGATACAGTGGCGGACAAAAGTCTACATACACCCCCTATTTTCATTGATATGAGAATACAAAAAGTTTTTGGAAAAATGTAGTTATACAGTTTTATTCTAACATTTATGATAATAACAATTAACTAAAAATGTTGGCAGATGTGCGCCAGGCGAATGCTAATGATAATCTGCTGAATAATATTGTCATCGTTTTACTTACACCACAGGAACACAACTAGCGCACAGATATACGACATATGATAAGAATACAACGCACTAAGCAACGTTTACTGTCTCACTGGTTGTTCGGTATCTTTGGACAACCACAATCCACTTACTAGAATCGGTTACTTCTGAGGCAACACAATGATAGGCCGCATTTTGAATTCTTTGCACGTACCCAAATTAATCGCGCTTTTATTTGCATACATTTTAAGTATACGCATAAGTTACGTATAAAAAATAAACCAAAGGATTTTATATGTATAGATATATGTAAGAGAACATTAAATATATCTGGAGGTATATTACGAGGTTTGACAATTAAGTAATGAGACTGATTTTATCGCCGCGGTTGTGGTAAACTTGTGACCTTGAAATTGCCTGTTGCTTTTTCGGGATCTCTCCCCTTTTCACTGATATATGTACCATCCATGAGTAGACGTATGTTTGTAGTGCTCGTCACGAAAATGGAAAAACGAAATCAAGAGCAACGCGTCGCGATAAAATTTTGCGCCAGATTGGGCGAAACAGTCTCGGAAACGTACGCTAAAATTATAAGAGTGTATGGTGATAGTGCTCTTAGTCGTGCCCAGGCTCACAATGGTTGTCTCCGCGCCCCCCGCCCGAAAAAAATGAGCATGTCGAAAGTGAAAACGATGATTATTGCCTTTTTGATAGCCGTGGAATCGTCCAGAAAGAATTCGCTCCACCGGAGAAAACTGTGAATCAAGTCTACTATTGCCAAGATTGCGGAAACGAGTCAACAGGGTGAGCCCAGACATCGCTCGTAACTGGATCCTTCATCACGACAACGAGCCGTGCCACACCGCCCTCAGGGTGTCCCAGTATTTGGCCTCTAAAGGGATCGCCGTGTTGCAACAGACGCCTTCTTCGCATGACATGTCACCTTGTGACTTTTTTTGTTTCCTAAAATAAAATAGGTGGTCAAAGGAACCCATTTTAAGTCGATTACGGACATCCAGGCGGCCGTGACGAGGGTACTCGCGGACATCCCAGTCGAAGCGTTCCAGAAATGTTACGAAGCATGGAAAACGCGCTGGAATCGCTATATAGCTGCCCAAGTGGACTACTTTGAATGGCAGAGTTGTAGAATAATTTTCAAATATACGGTTTTTATGGAATCAGTCTGTTCATTTAAATTCATACCTCGTAACTTAATGAAATATTTTTCTGTGTATGTACCATTAACAAAATTTGTTTCGAAAGCAAAGTATATATTCAGCTAATATATCTGGTTTGATTACAACTAATTGCTGAAATAAATTTTATGACAATATTATTGACCTCCAGTTTAAACTTTTTATGTGTTTTTTTTTTTTATATAACATCATGCTCACCTTTCTCAGGTAAAATATTTTTAGGTGCGTCATCCCCAATATGTCAACCAATGTCAATGCCAACAAATAATAGGCGTGTTTATTTAACTAGGAAATTAAGCTTTTAGCTTATTTTGTATGGAAGACTTAAATAATTATGTCGGCTTGTCGTAAGCTACCATAGCTTGCATATTGAACTAGAGGCATTGCCAGTTCATCGCTTTCTTTTATTCATGGCTAGATTTTTTTAAACAAAAAAAGTAGCAAGAAACCTCATTTTGACAGATGAAAATGTAAAGAAATCAAAATTACAGATTTTTTGGATGAGTATTGGTAAAAATTAAAACAAATATGAATATTGTTCCAGTTTTTTGTATTCTAGACCTCAAGTAAATGAAATAAATATAATTTGTATAGTATAGTAATATTCTGTTTACAACTTTAAAATTTCAACTAAATTATATATCATCTAGTTGTTCTTGTCTGCATTGCCAACACAATTCATTGAAGCGAATATATTAAATAAGCTAAGTGCGTTTTATTTGCACATGATTTAGCTATTAGCTTGTTGTGGTTAAGTAAAACACGGCTAATATTGTCATTTGTATCTGTATTATATATCATGTTCAACCGACTTTAAATAATTTATTTATTATTATTGAAATAATGCATACTTTAATAATAGTTATCCAAGTATTTAATAAAATTTCTTAAGTTTACATTAAATTATAAAGTAAGAAACATGTGTAAAATTACGAAATAAAAGCAAGAACGGAATGAAAAATTTAGCTATAGCATGTTGCAAATAAATATAAGCACCAGTATAGTGCAAGCAGGTACAAGTTAATGTAGCCTTTCATTCAATATAACGACCAATATGTCGAAAATATTGTGTATAAATTTTGGGTCAATTATAGTCAAACTCACGGAGTTACAGCGTTTTAAATGACTTTAAACTTTTGAAACATCAAATCGATTTTCCCGAAAACGTTATTTTTGAAGTTCATAAACATTAGAACTCAAAATTTACTGAACCGATACTTTTGAAAATTTAAACACTATTTCTTACATAAATCAAGAAGAAATCAGATGGAGTTTTTTCATTCTTTTTCTATTTTTTATTAACAAATAAAATCTTTCTGAATACCTAGAGAAATATATCACCTTTAAAAGGCATATCAATTTTTTAGTTTTGGATGATCCGGTAACAAGTTTTTTCCAAGGCGCTTCTGGAGATTCACCATCACAGGCTTATTTTTAAATATTTTTCATTGAAAAATTTTTCTAATATACTTCAAAAGTTGTACAATAATATAATTTGTCATATTAAATTTAATAAAATTATGTTACCTATGTCGCCGCAAAAAAAAAAAACAAAAAACACAAATATATCCTTGTTTTCCTTAAAACCCAGTATGAAGATATTTAAGTGTGGATCTATTGAAGTTTTGTCCGGATAAAAAAAGATATAAGTTGCTGAATTTTTACTTTTTTACTTTCAAATTATAAATCTTTAATTTAATTTAAGTATACCCAGTGGAACTAAGCGTAGCAAACAACGCGCAACAATTCTCAGTTTATGAGACACGCGATAGTATTGAGTATTGAATGGTTGAGAATATGATAGTATATATGTGGTATAAATATGTAGTTTCTTCATAAATTGTTATTATTGCAACAAAAATAATATAACTGGTAAAGAAATTTGGAATAAAATTTACTTATAAAATATTGTTCGTGATATTGATGACATAATTGCTAAATATGTAAATAATAATAGATATTATAATACAAACAGAAAAAGCTACCATTTTAGCGAATTTTGCATGCTTCAGTAGTCACATTTGACTTTCTGGCAATTTCAACTGATATTAAAAATTTATCGCACCTAAAAGTACGCGTATGTACAAACATATATGTATAGTATATAGTGGAGAGAGAGAGTAAATATAGTGGAACTCACCATCCGAATGGAAGACGGCTAGGTTGTCGTCCTATGAAAAATAAGCAAAACAAAATTTACCATATACAATCGAGTGAAGCATATGCAAAGATTCAATCTTTCGTTTGAGTAAAGACTCGTGCTTTTAGTATCCTCGTTGCTCTATTTTTATTCCTTGCTGTCGTTGTTTTGGCAGTTGAGGCAGGCAACAAATTTGATTTGCATATATGTACATTAAGGAATGCAAGCAAGGCTTAGCTTACCCTAAAGCATCCAAACACAATCCTGATTTTTCCAAAATAGTAAAGGCTTCTTCTGCAGTCAACAATTGTGCGATATCAAGCAACAACATGTGTACATAGAGTGAGTGCATATGGCTTGCATACATTAAGGCGTGCAGGGAAATTAAATCATGTTACAGCTACTGACTTCTCACAAATTCCTTTAAACAGAATAATGACTAATACTACTCCTTAACATATTTTATAAGTTTTTAGATAATATATTGTCAACCGAGAAACATATTGATGGATTTTGGATTTACCGATAAGTGGATTTATGAGGTAATTATTTTTACAATACTTATTAGAGGACTCAATATACAAAATTAATATACATAAATACTTATTTTAATGAAATAACTTATTGTAATTAATAATTTGAATAATTTAATAATAATGTAATATATTCGAACTGGATAGCTATACTCTAGACTACGTTAATTAAAATAAATTGATGAGGATTGCACCGCGATCTAAGGCCTATTGTGGACATAACGTTGATTAAGAAGGTCCATATGTTTTAGAAAACCCACTAACGATAAATTAAGTTGTGTGGTAATTCCTTATTGGTACCTGAACTAGCAATGAGCTTAGAACCTGTATATATGATTCCACTTCGGCACTTATTCAAAAAGCAATATCAAAATTTTGATGCGTTATCAGAAGAATCAAAAATAAAATTTTATTGCTCGAAGATAGCGTTTTTGATTCCCTAATCGATGACGATGGAAAAGCTTTTCCATTGCTCGACTATTATGATGTTTGGACAGAAAATATCCGCATGAAAAACAACAAAGAGGTAGAGGCCTACGGAATATCGGTGCTGTTGAGTAACACCAAAATCTCCGTCAGGATCGTCAAAAATGAATAAAGAATTTAAATTTCCTAAACAAAGTCACCTTGCTTTCTGATCACAGTACTATTTACATTTCCATTACTATAACATATATGCATATCTATAGAACTTTCGCAGTAAACTCACAAATACAATAAAAACTTCTGATAAAGTTTCAGTTTTTTTCATTGAGCTGATTTCATGCTTTTGCTGACCTTTGCTCACGCAAGAGAGTTTTTCTCCGTCAGAACGTTGCTAAGAACTGTACCGAAAAGAAACTACACACTTTCAATTCAATATTTTTCATGAAGTAGCTGTTTCGGTTGTTAAACAGTACTCAACTCTGGTTGCCCAGAGATCCTTTATTTATAGCATTCCTTATCCTAATTCATGTATGCATCACATGCTGAGTGCATAAAAGCAATAAATTCCCAAATAAAGTTACCGACAAATAAAAACAGGGAAACAATATATGTAACACGAATCTACTGTACATACCGATAGTATGTACAAATATCTTAAACATAAGTGTTTTCAAGGGCAGACACAACTGTCTGTTATTATAGCAGAAATAGTCAAAAACGCTACTCCCTTCCTTCCTTTTCCTTCCTTATCGGCAAAATGTGTGCACAGTGGAGAACGTACGAAAAAGGCAGAAATCAGCCATCTTTGTTTGTTTTCATTTGAACAATGTTGCCATTGCTCAATACGCATATGTAGTTTTGTACACATCTATGTTTTCAATTACAATTTTTTACAATATAAAATATTAAAACTGAAAACAAACTATTAAAAATAGTTTAATTTATAAATAATAGCATTCGACTCTGATTTTAAGTTATTTTAAGAAAATTTCAAACATATTGAATAGATTGAATTATAAAAGTTGATAATTACCGCAGTATATCGATATTGGCAACCCTGCGTTGTGAGAGAGC
>CM050327.1:69800578-69933404 GCA_027475135.1 Bactrocera correcta | reverse complement strand
TATATATCATTCCAAAGTTCTAAGCGGCAATTTAATTTTTTGGAACAAGAAAAAATCTCACAGAGCCAAATCTGTTGAATACGCTGGTTGACCGATGTTATGCATTGCGTTTTTAACTCTAAATTCATTCACAATCGAGGCTCGATGCGTTAGTGCTTTTTCATCGTGTAAATTCCATGAATTGTTTCTTCACAATCCCGGTCGTTTTCGTCAGATGTTCTCACGGAAATACCTCAAAATAGCCAAACAGAAGTCGTTATTGGCTTCACGAACAAATTTATGATGCACCTAACCCCTAATGCCGAAAAAAAACCAGCAGCATCATCTTAACCTTTGAGCAGCTTTGGTGCGATTTTTTGGTTTCGGCTCGTTCTTTCTCTCTATTGCGATATTTGTTGACTTGCTTGCATGTCAAGTTCATAATTCCATATCTCATCGGCAGTTATAATGCTTTACTTGAATGTGAGATCGAAATTCGCACAATAAAGCATGTTCAAAGAGACCACTTTACGGTAAATTTTTTGTAGAAAATTCAACTTTATCGAGACGAGTCGAGCAAGAGGGCGTTTCATACCAAAAATTTCCAACAAAATCATTCGAATCGACTCACGAAAGATTTTGAGTTCTGTTGCCATCTCTCTAACACTTGACTGACGACTGTAAAGCAGCACATCTTTCAATTTTTTAATAATTTCATCAGTTAAAGACCTCGAAGGTCGTCCAGAACGACGCATGTCTTCAACGATCTCTTGACCGTCTTTAAAGGCTTTATACACGAAATTTGGTTAGAAATACAAAATTTGTGACAAATTCTTTGGTCGATATTTTTATCGGTTGTAAAAGTCGCAACACACTACTGAAGTGTACCGACTTATATTGGGCACTGTAATTTAGTAGTAATTCATAAAACTTAGCAAAATACATTGTTTTGAAATATCATTTACCCGGGGAATTTAAAACACAATTCCGGGATTCTTTTTTGTCACAATGTTCTTTAAATTTTCGATTCAACCGGAAAAGTGTTAATCGAGTTCTGCACAAGCTTTTATTAGTTCTTTTCACGCCTAATTGGCAGATGACTCTCTTGAATGAATTTTTTAGCCCAGAGCAGGCTTACCATTCCTTTCTGTATTGAATACCTACCCTATCCAATTGTATAAGACAAAGAACGCATAAAATTCATTAGATCCACTCTTTGAGATAGTCAGCGCTGTCAATATGTAAAAAACCATAAATAAATTTTTACACTCATGATCAAAATTGAACCGGACTGGTCCATAAAACAGCACAAGCCGAATTGATAAAAATTTTTTTCTACTTTGGCACATCTTTTTTATGTTCACGTGAGATTTTAATGTTAATTAGTGTATGTGTGGCAGACAAAAGTTTGTCTGGCTCCAAAAGACCTCTGTTCAAAGGAACTACTTTCTACCAACAGATTTCCAATAAGCTATTAGAATTAGGTATACTTCTTTGATTTTAGGTACAACTTGTTACTTTACCAATCACTTCGGTTGGATCTACTAACAACTTTTCAACATCTTGAATGAATTAGCTAATAAATTAAAAAAGTTGTCAGAAGAAAACAAATTAACTTATTTTTTAATTCACCAAACGATTGACCAACAATGAGCAGATATATATACATTTATGACAGTTTACTTAAGGAACGAGCTTAATCTCAAACCAGCAGATAAACGAAGTGTGTCACTAAGTCGAGCAGTTTTAATTAGCCTACTCGCTGAATAGTCACAAACTTCATAAAATATAACAGCAAATTTTTCTCCATCTTCTATTTGCCTTCTTCCTTCTAAACAGTCCCACTAACCCATTGCATATGTGTATACTTCAAATCTTAACTCGCAGCAAACTGTGAATGAAGCTAATAATTTCGCAAAGATTTCACTCAGCTTATTTGAAATTCCTGCGACGACATGTTCTATTCATTCTATTTTACCGTCATTCTTGCTACTAAAATCTTTTACACACACTTCGTACGTACGCTTCATTTAATGCACGCGTAATTTTATTATCTTCCTCTGCATTTAATTTCAAAATATCAACTCTAAGTTAAAGTTTACTGCGTAAGTGCGTGCTGGCTCTTTACCTCCCATCTCCACCACTCTGTGCAGTTCTTTGTGTCAACAGCTGCAAGCGCTATTAACCCGCTGGCAAGGAAAACTTAAATATTTAAACTCTTGTCTCGCATTGCGGAGCAAATGTCTATTTGCATTCTTTCGTACACCTCTGCCGATTACCCTTTAACCCCACTGGCTCTATCTGTACGGATCTATACATATATAGATGCTTTGGGAAGCGTGTGTTTGCTTTGTCGTTACGTAGAGATGCGCACCTTAAGGCAACAAGCAGCTACTAAGACCCCTATTTATTCAGCCAACCAATAACCCCTATCACTAATTGTTTGTCTCAGCGTTATCCGTGCAAAATACGAGAAAGTTTGCTGTGCGCGCGCTAAAAGCTACGACTACTTAAGTAGAATGCAATAAAGAGGTGTAAATTAAATGCAAAAAATACTCAAACTTTGCTGCGACTTAATTGGTTTTTACCTTAAACTCGCACGACAGTGACATGGTCTCAAAAGGGGTTTGGACGGGTTAATAACCGATTATATTAATTTTACTTTAAACAGGGTATATTAAGCTTGTTTGGACCACTTTGAAGTATATAGCAAATATAATAGGTAGTCGCCTTTTCGTATTACTAATCAAACTACAACTTATTTTTTAATTATTGTAATATTAAATAAATAAACAAATATCATATACATTTTGGTCGACCACTTTTTGCTATTTTCCGCTAGAGACATTATTTCATCAATATAAATCTATTATCAGTGTAAATCGAAATTTCAAAAATGGAAGCGAGGGAACCATTGTTGTCCTACACAAACCTATACTGTAGCGCCTCCGTAAACTTCACAAAAGTCATTGGTGGCTTGCGTGGCATTCTTCCCTTTTTTATACAAAAATTTCAAAATGTAGTGAATTTCTTTATTATTTTCACTTATTTTTGAACCGATGTAACTTTTTTTGAACTTGCCCGAATTTAATTTTTTTAAGTTAAATGAAGCTTAAAATCTCACCTTTCCGACACTCTATGGTATGACACAATGTGTTACATATTGGGTAGTCGAAAAAGTCTTTTCGCATTTTGTCAAAAGATGCCGTTACAGCCGTGTATCTCCAGTGCTGCCAATCACATATATACAAGTAAATAACGAGCTGATTCGGTGTAGCGATTATATGAGAACTAGTCTCTCAGTCAGTATTGAGTCTGAAACGTTCTTTTCTCCTCCTTATTTGTAGGAAGCGCCGATGTCGAATCACTTTAGCTTATAACTGCCATACAGACTGTCGAATAAAAATCAAATTATCATATGAAAAAGTTTTTTTTTTTTGACCAGATCTTCACGAAATTCGGCGTAGATTATTTTCAAAGGGAACACTATAATCTTCTTGAAATTTTTTCAGATCGGACAACTGTAATATATATGTACATACATGCCAAACATGAGTTCTGGCTGCAATAATGTAGTAATTTTACAAAAACTTCTATGTCATGCCCGCAATATGAGCTTGGGTATAACAAAAGTGCCCTCAGCTATAAAGGCTGACGACGCCGCTGATTCGCGCTACACAATTGTTGCGCACACCATGTGGCTGAAAGTGATGCTACGTAAAGCGAACTGCATGATCAAATTATGCTCTTATTGTTGTTGTCTCTGCACACTGCCGGCAGCTAAGCGAAATTGCTGCGTACCTCTTCGCATGTTTAACTTTTTATTTCTTCTCATTGCAGTGTGTCGTCTTCTTTTCTCCTTGAAATTGTTTAATTAGCTTAAGAATTGCTCGCGACATTCCGTGTGTCGCTTAAGTAAATTAGCCACGTGTCTGCATGCCGTTGCAATACATATGTATTAAATATATAAACTTGTATATTTATTGTATTAAAGTACAGCGCATGAGATTTGCATGAAGCACTATAACTGGGTGTTTGTTGATGTTGCCTGTTCGAGTAAATAAATATTTAATAAATATAATTTATTTATTTTATGTAGTTTTTAATAATTACTTGCAAATATTAGAATTATGGCTAAGCATGCTTTTACATTGTTTAGTATGGTTTTTGTAATAAATGTTGTAATAAAAAGGCAGCGTCGTATTCGAAAATGTACTTAGTAAATCAAAAGCTCAGCCAATGATGAAACAATATTTATTCAATTTAACAAAATCTAAATATTAATAAAATTTCATATGTGACAAGTTTGCTTATGTAGTGGTGTGTAATATTTGGTAAGCTATTACACAAGTTGGCGCTATATTTACACACATACATATGTAGTTAGATGATATACGTATATAATATTGATATTTTATTCATTTATTCTATTATTGCGTAGATTTGCTATATTGAAATAAAAATGTACTTTATTATAGATTCTGCTGTAATCTTAATTAACCTAAAACGAACAAACAGAAAGAGTTTTTTTTATGCGTCAACAGTTCCATCTTTACTTCCTACAGAGACAAATATATAAACAAAAAAATTATATTTTGTTTCTCATTACGCTTTACAATTTTTCCATAGACTTTGACATAATTTTATGAACTCAATACCCTTTAATCTCTAGTTTAGCTCTCTACGTATCTTTCATATAAATTAATACGATTTTCGTCAAAATAAAGTAACTTCTTTGCTAACAGCTAGCTACTTAATGAAGTCTATAATTTCGTGATAGCTTTTTTCCTTTTTGGGAGGTAAATACCTTCTCCATCATAATATATAAAAATACTGATATGACCAAAAAATAGTAAGACTTTCTTCATAATTTTAAAATGCTTAATTTATTCTTCAAAATGTATATCCTCCAACTCAAAGTATAACCCTTTTTGGCTCCAATACCCGTTGGCACAAGTTTTTGCCAATTCTGGAAACAGTTGCTGAAATCAATTTTCGGATTAACCCTCAATGCGCTTAGCGATTCACCTTTAATGTCTTCAATTAATCCAAAATGATTTCCCCGAAGCGATCGTTTGACTTTGCTGAATAGCCAGAAGTCACACGGAGCTAAATAAGGCGATTACGGGGGTTGCAGCACCATATTGGTTGAAAATTTGGCGAAAAACTCACGAAGAATCAATTCAGTATGCCACGTACATGTCGTGGTGCAAAAACTAAAAGCTGTCGGCCTATAATTCCGGCTTCTTTTTACGAATAGCTTCGCGCAAATGACGTATAACACTCCACTCGTGTTCCTTCTTGACAGTTTAGACCGTCGCAAGGAATTCGGAGAGCACCACACCTCAATAATCAAAGAAAACTGCCAACATAACTTTGATTTTTGACCTGCTTTTTGACGTGGGTTTTTCGACTTCGGCTCACTTTTGCCACGATATTCGGTCGATTAATCGTCTGTTTCTAGGTCGTACTCATAGATCTTAGACTCATCGCCAGTAATCATATGTTTCATGATATCCTGGTAGTCGGTAAGCATTGTTTCACAGACATTAATGTGACGCTATTTTTCGAAAAAATTGAGGGATTTTGGAACTAATCGTGCTTTTACTTCTCTTAGGCCCAAATCTTTTAAAATGGTTTTCACTGATTCTTCCGATATTACAACAATGCCAATAAGTTCTCTGACTGTTAATCGTCAAGCAATCCTTTATTTGTTTTCCTTTATTTTATTGACGTGTTGTTATCAGTTGATTTGATAGCCGTCCTGGACGAAGTTCGCCGTCAACGCGTTCTCGACCCTCTGTAATGATTCGTACCAACCAAAAACACTTGCGCGCCACAAGCAATTATCACCGAACCCAATCTGAACGTTTCGACAGCAGAAATTTGATTCCGCACACAAAATTTAATGAACTTCTTTATTGAATAATTTCACTCTTCTTCTTCTTTTGTACTTTAGAAAGATAAGCGTAATTTCATGATGACATTTGCCACTGACGGTCATACAACTTAGAAAAAAAAATATTTCGACGAATGAGTTTTCGCGCGAAATTTAAAGTAAAAAGTCTTACTGTTTTTTTGCTTATAATGTTCATTTCAGTTCTTTATCGAAAATTACTCTGAAAAAATCCTACATTGAAGTTGCGAAGGTGAGCCTACAACATATTTGAGCGTAGGAATATTCGATTTCCAAACAATCTGATTTTGAAAATGTAGGAATTAATTTCAATATTATTCCATATACACCCCTCTTAAGGCAGAAATCAAGATGACTTAAAAAAAGCGCTTTTGCAGAGATTTGGGGAAAAAAAAAAATAAAAAAAAAAGTAGGAGCTGTTTACGGAAACAAAAATTTTTTGGTAGCAAAAAATTTTTTTACGTTTTTTTGAAATCTTTTTTTAAATATTAAAAAAAAATTTAAAAAAAAAAAATTAAAAGAGTTAAAAAATTTAATAATTTAAAATAAAAAACCATACAAAAAAGTTTTCAGAAAAACGGTTTAAAGTTTGGAAAATTTTAACCCACGCTTTTCGATGTCAATTGAAAAATTTAAGGTATTTTTTGAAATCAAATTTTTTTTTTTTTTTTTTTTTTTTTTTTTTTTTTTTTTTTTTTTTTATAAAGAAAATTAAAAAAAATAATAATTAAAAATTTAAACTTACAAAAAACTTTTACTTCCCAAAACATTTAAACTTGAAATTTTAAAAAAATTATAAAATAAATAAATATTAAAAAGTATTTTTTAAAGAGCACTTGCAGTTTTTTGAATTTTATTTAAAAAAAAACCAAAAATATTTTTACAATACATTTTTTATGGTGTTTTTTATTGATATTTTAAGAATACAGAAAAAAAATGTTTTAAAAAAAATATTAAAAATTAAAATAATTAGACGGGGGGGGGAGACAGGTGTAAAAAAATGGCGCATCCTGGTGACATTGATCCTGACTCTCCTGGTGGTCTGAAAAAAAATCAAAAGAAATCCTTAATCAGTAAGGATGCTGTTATAGTCCGGGAACACGAAAAAAAAATTTTTTTTTGGAAAAATGGCGGCTGCCTGAAAATGAAAATCATTTTTTACGCTTTTTTTTGAAATTCCTGAATTTTTTTAAAATATTAAAAACAAAAATTTTGACACGATGCTTGAAGGAACGATAAAGGATTATATAAGGGAGGTTCACACAAAATTTCAAGTAAATCGGTTGTATAGAACTTGAGATAATGCCAGTACCGTGTGGAAAAAAGTAGTTTCGAGAAAAACGCGTTTAAAGTTTAGGAGACAATTCTAGTGAACACGGCTGTATCTCCGAAAATAAGTCGAATTTTGAAAAATCCTTCCAAGGTCATATTTTTGAAAGTCTAAACTTTAAATATATAAAAAAAAAAACGAATTTTTCAAAATTCTAGAGTAGAATACTCCCTTAACTCCGTGAAATTGAGTAAAAATATATAACTAAATACAAAAAAAAATTTAATATAAAAATTTTATAAAAAATATTAAAAACTTACAAAACAGCTTGCTTGCAACTTTTTTTTTACACCGACGATCTTCACTCGATACCCCAGTGACTTATTTAAAACGGTGAAATTGAAAAAATTACAAAAAAATTTAAAGAAATTAAATAAAATATACTAAAAAAATATATATATAAAAAATAAAAAAAAAATATATAAAAGATAAATTAAAAAAAAAAATAATAATTACAAAGAGCTTTCGAAATTCTGTTTTCACAGCGAAATTTTAACATTTTGCCTACCCTGTCCCACCAATACATTCTGAAATCTGTGAAATTTAGTAAAAAATTAAAAAAAATAAATAAATAACTTAAAAAAAGCTACGGATTATGTTTTCAAAGAGCACCTTGTAATCAGTTTTTTTTTTTTAACTTAACATTTTTCGTACCCTACCCCACTGACGTATTTTGAAAACTCATTGATAAATTTTTGAAAAATGTGTAATCCATGAAAATAAACATATTTCATATATAACTACTTTTCGGCTTATCTTAGTGTATCAATTGTATTAAATATTATTTGTAACTTTGTAGCGCTTTGCTAAACAGTAGTTAGTTTAGTAACTAATAAGTATATTTGTATTATGTATTATATTATATTACTTACTATTTACTCGTAGAGTCGATTTGTAACCTCACTAGTCAGCCCTCCCTGTCATCTGTCATATCCTAAAGTAAAACGTATTTAATTTTTTGACTTTTATTATTTTAGAAGTAATAACGATTTTCATTTTTTATGCCCTTACTTTTTTTGAAAAATCTTTTTTAATTTCTAAACGTAAATAGTAGTCGTAGCTCAACGATTTTGCGGTAATTTCACCACTCTCCTTCAGTATACATAAATGTAGAGTTGGAAAACCTAACACTGAGTATGTAGTAATATGGTGTTCTCACTTTGCAAAAAACAATCGACAGTCATGCACATTTGTTCAGCAACTTCATTCACAACTTATCTACACATGTACATTTGTATATTTATTTATTTTTTTTTTTATAAAATATGTAATATTTTAAATTTTTTTACGTTTTTTCTAAGCTTCACTTTTTCGACGCTTTTAATTGTAAACTTTTAGTTGTTTTGGCTTCACAGTAATTTTGAAATCAAGCGATATTACTACAGCTATTGCAACAATAATAATTACTTACTACTACTATTTAATCACAGTAACTAAAACTAAAACAAATTTAATTACAATAACAAACCAGTTCAACGAATAGTACAAAAAAAAAATCCACGAAAATTTACAACTCATATATAAAAAGTATACTGATTTATTTATAAATTCTCTACAAACATATTGAAATTTTCTACATTGTTATTTAACCTTATGGCTATTTGCTATTTACCTTTTTTGCAAAACCAAAAAAAAAAAAACTCCAAACTCTTATTAACTTGCAAAACCAAAGTAAACCACTAAAATTGTTAACGAATTCAATTATGAACTCTTTTTCAACAAAACCAAATTCCTTTTATGCACACGCCTACAAAACTCACACCGTATCGGGGATCATTGTTGTTGTCCGCTGCTATGGCATGTAGAGTGTGCCGGTACTGCGCACATTTGGCAACCATCATGGTGCGTAGCGCGAACTGGCAACCCTGTCCAGCACCTGCACCACCACAACCACTCTAACCAAAAACAACAACAACCACACCAGTCACCACACAACCACCACAACTACCAACAACAACAGCGGCAACAGCAACAACGCAGCAGCAACGGCAGCAACATCTTTGCCCGCCGCCACCTTGAATGTGGTGCGCTCCAACACGCCACCGCTGCCACCATTGCCGACCTCCTTTGTAGCGATCAAGTGCGGCCGCAGCAACGAACCCACCAACACCACCACCACCACCATCAACAATCACACTGGTCTTCATAAATTCAATCACACAGACAGACCCGCACCCCTGCCACACCCACTTACACTTGAATCGCCTAACAACACCATCACCACCACCAGCACACTGGGCTATTTAGCACATCACGGCCATCATTCCACTATGCTACCGAACGCCACAACGGTATCGGCCGCCAACGCATTATCGCCAACCATCTGCTCGACGTCGTTATCGACGTTCCAACCGGTGGCACCGCATCACTTCAATTCGCTGGACTATCGCGAACGCAATCAAACGCACTATAAGCATGGCCAGGGCGGCCATCAACCGCACTATCGCGAGCCCGCGCATGCACAACGCACCAATACATTGGATCGACGCAGCGCCGGCGCGACCACATCGAATGCGTCCGCTTGTATGGGTGATTATAATCAAATAAGTCCGCACTACTTGCAGACTTTCGACAGTCTCGATCCCTACGGTGTGGCCAATTTACATTTGTATCGCAGTCAGTCGAAGTCGCAGATTTATGGGCGTGGCAGCACTGCAAGCGGTAGCGGCAGCGGCAGTAATGATGGTTCCACACAGGACGCGGTGCTCTATCACAGCAATAGCACATTGAATCACTACCAACAACAACAGCAGCAGCAGAGCGAACAGCATTATCAAAGCGGCAACGGTCCGCAGCGCGCGCAAAATCAGTCGCAGCATCATCACCATAGTTTAAAGCATAGCAAAAGTGGCGGCAGCAAGTCGCATAAGAGTAAGGCGAGCGCACACCAACAGCAACAACATTTGTCACAACAACCACAACAACTAAAACCAACAAAATCGCGCAGCAGTCGCTCGCTGCAACAACAGCAACAATCTTCAGCCACCGAAAAGTCGGGCAAAATGAATCGCGGCGGCGGTAAGGAGCGCAAACACAACAACAATTGCAATGCGAACAGCAATACAACGCAAATAAATAATATCAGCAAAGCCAATTCGATGACCAGTCAATATTCGAGCTCCAGCGAGAGCATGCAATGCGATAATAATTACTATTAAATCATTGCCTCCCGCATACAATGTATCATGTCTACCCAGCTATGTCCCCCAAAGCGTACGCACGCGCCTATTTACAAGTCTGTATTCACATATTATTGTTGTCGCACATACATACATACTCTTTATGTATATGTGTACTCGTATGTGAGCAGTGTTGCTTAACGCGTTGAAACCGGCAGCATTGAATTGACGTTCATGCAATCTCACATTTATGTTGCACATACACACACACAGGCACACACTCACATATGTATACCTGCAAAAAAAGCCAAATGTATACCTGCACATACTTAACAACACTGGCGCACAAGCGTGACATTCATGCCTTGCAACATTTAAATCTCTCTTATATACAATGTAAGTAGCTTTATCATTAATTCGTTATCACTATTTCTCTCTTTCATTGTACAACACTCCCAATTGTTGTTGTCATGCATTTGTCATAAGTGTTTTGTAATAACTGTTTACTTTGTTTTTGTTTTTATTTTTGTTGTTGGCTTAATTACAACGAAAACCAAAATTCAAAAAATTTTAACTAAGAAATATTTTTTTTATTAATTTAATTGTCCAAAATTATTATTCAAATTTCAAAATTTTCAATTGATTTTCCGAAAATGTATCGATTCTAACGCCTTCACTCGTAACATCTCGAATATTTTTACCGCCGGCGTACGAATCTGCATAATGTAGACTTTTTTCTTAAAAAACCTTCATCATAACTTTTAATAAACACTCAAATTTATTTTTTATATTCTAATCCTTCGATATATGTATGTATGTAGTTAGACGTACTGCTACAAGCTGTAGCCTCTTTCAAGGAGTCAGCACTTACTACAACAGCAGAGCGGCAATGCTGGAGTTGAACTCGCTCATTGTGCGCTCAAAGTTAGTCAAGCAATGTCTGTCCTCACTAGAATTAGCTTTAAGCGTTGGTCCACGACCAGCTTTTGCACGACTGCGAGATCCTTTTGGCCTTGTATAGAACGCAAGATATCTACCGAACTTCCTCCTCTTAGCAAAATTCATGTTGCTGCAATTGTAGGAGTTTTTACTGAACATTATCTAATAGATATTCATGCAGTAAGGTTAAAAATGTTATCCAACACAAGTTGTTGTAAGGAGGAAGCTGACGTGGAAACATCCAGTCACTTTCTTCACCATTGTGCGGCTTTTGCCAGTATGACGTTGAAACATTTCATCATACTTACGACGTACCAGGAACTATAAACGAAACTGACATCAATCGTCTAAACAAATTTGTGATTAGCACAAAGCAGTTTGTTGTTTCATCTTGTGATCCAATATAAAGAAGTTTTAAGTACCACAATGAACCGAGGTTATAAGCTGTCATTTTGAGATTATTGTTAGAATCCATCTCTTAACCTAACCAGAACTATTTTGAGGCTTATATAAAAACCAAGCGAGTATCTTCGAACTACAAAAACCCTTCATTAATTCAAGCCTTTCACCAACTATAGGAAAATTATCTCATACAAGCACTTATTAGAAAAGAGAGTTCACAAAATTCTGAAATTATTCACATTTTGATACGAAAAAGTCGATCCAATTCATAGAAAAATTAAAAAAATTCAGCATGTATCGCTACCAATACCAGTTATCGTCCGCATAATAGCTGATTAACTGTTTAACCTGTCTCTATGTATTTCTAAAATTCATCCAAAATTTTAAAGTAGCGAACCTTCTTGGTCAGTAATATACAAGTATAGTGAATATCTCATATAAAATTTTGATCGAATGCGCGAATACCTACTCATTCAATGCTGTAATAGCCCAGTCCACATCATATATTAAGAAGAGTTATGGAAAACGCCTGTAAAGTGTTATTCTGGCATCGGTCTTAAATTATACTTAACACCAGTTATACTTTACTTGTCATTATTAATTATAGCAATGTAGTAGTCAGTAGGTGGTATTTGCATAATAAATTCGGAATTTAGCTAAATTTAGTCAGCTGCGCAAAAACTTTGATCTCCGTTCAAAGGCTGCTTACAGGTAGAATGATCAAAGAAAACTTCAGATTTTAAAACACCGCCAATAATGGATCGTTCTCCGACTTCGAATTTAAAGAAAAAGGAGGCTAAATAGTTTGGTAGGTGTCGTTGATAAAGTAGAATCATCATTCTGCACCAAGCAAGGTAAAATATCTTTTAAAATACCCCGTTTCCTAAAAGTAAAAACCCTCACAGTAAGCCTTTTTATAGTTAAAGTACCGTGCTAGTTAGATACTTTCTGAAATCTCGGCAAGCGCCTAAAATATCGCACGTGATCATGCTTCAACTTCAACTTTTAGGAAAGAAGAGACTGAATAGTTCATTAGAGGTCGTCACAAAGAACTCACCGCTGAGAACTTCATTTCAATATTGATAAAATAGAATCATCATTCTGCACCAAGAAAGATAAACTATCCTTTAAAATACCCAGTTTCCTAGAAGTAAAAACCTTCAGAGTAAGCACAAGCTAGTAAATCTTTTCATATTTGAATTACCATGCTGGTTAGATGACCTTTGAATCTTCTGAGGTCTCGGCAAGTGCCAAAAATACCGTACGTAATATGAAAATACTTAGGCCGATAAATAAAGTCACCTTAATATCGATCACTATAAAATATATAACTTTTCCCAAAAAACACATAAATAAGTTGAAGGTTGACCCCACTAGTCAATAATACGCATTCTACCGCATATATCTAATGTTAGTAATGGCATGGTTACTATTTTGCTTCAAGGTCGTCCTCATTTATAATTTCATAGCCGTAAACAGTAGCTAAAGTGACGTCAGTATAGCCACAGATGTTTTAAAGATTATCGGCAGGTGCCGCTATGTTAAATATTTTTTCATTGTATACTCAAGTGATTAAGATCATCAATTTCTTTAGACTTGAGAATTGACAAGCAAAGTTACGTGAAAAACAAACACAGTTCTCAACTACAGACTATTTATTTTTTTTTAAGTTCTCAATCTTTTACTTAAGCAAGTAACACTTTTCCGTGCTTATTATTTACACACTACTGTCCCATCTTTGGCTTCAATTTTAATTTGCTTTTCTCTTCAATATTGCATACTTTCATGTCCGTCGCTTGGACACGCCTACAACAACTACACCTATACATACTACTTACACACACTTCTTCAATACAACGCTACACATATATATACGACAACACAAAACAACAACGCAAATGCAGCCGGTCTCACATAAAACGACAACAACCACAAAAGCCACATTCGATGGCGAACTGCTTTGGCAACAAGAAGCGACTGAATTTATAGAACGTTTTCCGCAGCGTCGTCGCCAACATGACGCGCTACGTCCCAGCGTCTCAGCCGGTGCGCTTTATAAAAATGCCACCGGCATAACGACGCTAAATAAGCGCGCTAGCGGTGGTGAGCTGCTCACAGCGCAGCAACGGCATCAACGTGATCTTTTCAGCGGCGATTTGGGTATACCAGAGGTGCGTACACATGTGGGCAGTATGGTGCATACATTCGAAACGCTTGCTATGCAACGCAAACTTGCCGATCAAGAACGCGCCAAGGAACGCGCTTGGGCTTTGCAACAGCAGCAACAGTGGGAGCGCGAACAGTTGGCAGAGAGAAGTTGTAAGTATACGCCAACACTTAAAAGCGCCATACACACAACCACATACACATATGATTCGCCCACACATGCGTCACGTCATTCTCAGCACGGCACTAGTAATAGTAAATATCATCAACTAAAGCGCAAATCACACGAATCACGTCAGCGCCTCATAAAACTTAGCAAACAGCAGCTGTTGGCTGCTTTCAATAACAGCGCTAAACGTGCACCGTCAAAAACCGCACACACTAAACTCGAAAGTAGCTTAAGCGCTCAGTCGCTACCTGGCGCCGACAATAGTAATGCATTGTCGCCGAGTAGTAGCCCCCTTAAGCGGCACAGCACTTTAAGTTTGCACTGCGCTGAAGTTGCGCGCGCTGCAAAAGGCGACAATGATCACTTAATGCAGCAGTATTGCCAACTGGATGACGATTATCGTAAAAATTTGTTTGGCACCATATCAAGTCGTTTAACAGCTGTTAATAAAGGTTGTGAAGACATCAATAGGTATGACTATAGTGGCGCACCCCATACTAGTAAGCGTGTTAGCCACGAAGAAGAAGAAGATATAGATGTTGGCGCGCACATAAACGTTGAACATGACGAAGCGCTCATTGTGAGTGCCGCCTTTGATGAAATATTCGCTAGTTACAGTGGCATCGATGACGATGAAGAAGATGAGAAAAAATTCAGCGCGCCGGCAATGTTAAGCCGTGCTACTACATACTCCACGGGTTTTGATGAGCAAATGGTAAGTTTAAGTGAACTGGACGATGATGTTTTTAAGTCACTTAGCTCGAGTCGCATCAACAATATCGGTTGCCCAGGCAGCACGCCCATGAAACTGCCACCTTTAGCGACGAACACACACAAAAAGGCAGCAACACCAACAACAAACGCTTGGCCAACAATTGACGCTGTTGCCGATGCAGCACAGACGCCTAAGCGCAAACGCACCATAATGCCATTGGCGAAACAAAAGCAACGCGCCACAACACTACATAATCTCTTCGATCGCCTCAAAGCAACACAGACGAAAGTAAAGCGCCCATTTGTAAAAATGCCCTCCGACAGTCTGCTAAAGCAGGATCAACTAAGTATTGAACAAATGACGCACGCGCTGCACAAATACTCACCACAATTAAATTTATATCGCGAGATAGGCGAAGGCGAAGCGGCCGGCGAACGTAGTGATGCTGATGGCGATTTTCTACGCGGTTCTACTTTGAGTCAATCATTTGTACGCCAGCAGCTGAATACGCGTGAGAATAAGGACGAGCCTAAGCGCAAAAAGGCCGCGCCACCACCGCCACCAAGCAACCATACAAAACCAAATAGCGGTGTCAGTGGTGTAAATGCGGTAAATGGCGCGCCACGACCGAGCTTCGCGTCACAGCGCGCTAAGTCGACAAACGAACTACTGCTCGATGATTTGGCCGTACAAGCGCGTCGCTATCAACGTGCCGCTAGTCGCAAGTATGCGGCGCCGCCAACGCCCAGAAAACAACAGCAACCAATGGATTTGACTGCCAGCAAAGTACAAGGCGTAGAAGTGGGAAGAGAAGTAACGCAACGCTTCAAACCCAACCGTGCCATTAGTCGTGGCAACGGCGTTGGCGCTGACATCTTTTTACGTGGCAGCGCAGAAATCTAAGCCGAAGCCGACCGCTTGCGCAGACGGGCGGAAGTGTCCAAGCAGTAATCAAAGCGTTCTGGTGTTAGTTGACACCCAACGCTACTGTTAGTTATATAGAAAAATATTTAGCAGTATTTCTAAATGTACTAATTATTACTAAGCAAACAACTAATTTTTGCCAGCGTAATTGAGCCATGTTTTCATGCAATAAATACTTAAGCATTTATTTTCGATTAATGAATTTAATTAAAAAATCAAAAAGAAAAAAGTATTGTATTTGTATTTGTGTATGTGACTGATTTTTATGTTAGTGTACTCATGTTATAACCAAAACAAGTAATTCTTTACCAAAAAAATAAGTGATTAAAAATGTTAAAGTTAATGTTAAATATAGTAAGCCAAAAATAAAAACAATATTGTAAATAAAAACATTAATAAATACTCTAATGTAGAGCTAAAACCACTTTGTTTATTAACAACATATTCTTGATGTTAATAGTAAAACTGAGCAGCTAATTTGCAATAAGCTTATTCTTATACACAGTGAGCGCCGCTTAATTGTAAACAATAAATCAATATTTTGAGGTTATGGGCGAAATTTGCACATATGTACATATATTTTGTAATAATGTCTCTTTAAGTTGGAGATAATGTTAGGCTTGCTATAAACTTCAAAACCCTGTTTTAATCCTCAACTAAAAGTGATCTTTTTCTCTCAAATAATTTCGGTATTATGACTGTAATCATTTATTCCTTATCAATTATTGCTAAAAAAAAAAAAACTTTTTTGTTTTTTTGAATAGCCATTTTTTGTAATACATTACGAAAAAACAGGTTCATTTACGGAATTTATTCGAATTATTATCAATTCTCGTGTCAAATTTGTAGATACCATGTCAATAGAAATGTTCGCGCAAATAAATCTCACAGCCAATTTTCGACTTCTGCGTAGGAATCGGAAAGCTGCTCAAACAATGCGTGTCCCATCGATGAAAAGAAGATGTAATCGCAAGGAGTCAAGTCTTGTGAATACGACGAATAGGGTAGCAGCTCCCAGCCAAGTACTTTAATTGTATCCTGCATTGATTTCGCTTTGTGCGCAGGTGCAAAGTCGTGTAACAAAATTACTTTGCCGAGTCTTCTGACCTATTCCGGTCGTTTTTCGATCAATGCATGGCTCAAATTGATCATTTGTTGTCTGTAGTGATTAGTATTAACAGTTCCACTAAGTTTTAGAAGCGTCTGATATACCACACCTTTCTGATACCACCAAACACAGCGCATTGCCTACTTACCGCATCGATCTGTTTTTACGTCGTTGTTGATGGTTGTCCCGGATAAACCCTTGCTTTTCTCCGTTTAGGGTTCTTAAAATAAATCAATTTTTCAGCGCCAGTGACAATTCGATGCACAACTAAACTTGTTTTGCATTTTTGAAGCGAAATTTTACAAGTGCTTTGTCGGTTCCATTTGTCTTTCATTCAACTCATGTGGCAACCATTTTCCACACTTTTGGCTCTTTCTCATGGCTTACAAAAGTTCTGAAATTTTATTTTCATTTTGCATGGCTGCCATTTGCCTTTGATTCAAAGTATTACATCTTCATCCAATATTGCTTGCAATTCAGCGTCTTCAAACTTGGTGGTAATCGACGTTTTCTATGCATGTTGCTTTTGATAGAGCTTGATTACCATGCGAGGTGTGTTCAAAAAGTATCGCGAATCGGAACTGACAGTTTTCTTCGATTGCAGGGACGTGGTGCATCATGAGTTCTTGCCACAGGGAAGAACGGTCAATAAGGAATATTACCTGCAAGTTATGCGCAATTTGCGCGAAGAAATCCGCCAGAAACGCCCGGATTTGTGGAAGAACAAAAATTGGCTTTTGCACCACGATAACGCCCCTGCTCACACACATCGTTGCTTGTGCGCGACTTTTTGGCCGCAGCCACCGTATTCCCCAGATCTGGCCCCCTGTGACTTTTTCTTATTCCCTAAACTGAAGAGGCCCATGAAAGGATGACATTACGCTTCTCTTGACGAGATAAAGACGGCATCGAAGGAGGAACTGAAGAAAATGAAAAAAAAAAAAATATTTTTTGAAGTGCTTCGATGATTGGAAAAACCGTTGGCACAAGTGTATAATATCTTATGGGAACTACTTTGAAGGGACAAAATAGATATTCGTGAATAAATAAATAATTAAAAAAAAAAAACACAAAATTCGCGATACTTTTTGAATACACCTCGTATGCCACGACAAGCAGTTGATGCGACTCTGCAGCGCTTTTCTTCCAATGGAAACAGAAAATTAATGCTTTTCGCAGCTCATCACTTTTCGGTACGAAATTTGACATCTGAAAAAATGTGATGTTGGTTGTTCAATGGCTGTCAACCAAAAAGGAAAAAATTAAGGCTCAACAACACGTTTGTATCTTTACCCTCTCTTCATACCGATACACTTGGTTATTAAAAATTTAAATTCCTAATTGCTGTACCGTACATCAGTTTCTATTTTTCAAATATTTTGCCAATGTAAAAATTTGGAGTTGCCATATTCTTAATAATATATTTATATAGAAGAACCGACAAGCCGTGGGCATAAAAGTATTATTTTCAATAGTATTTATTTTACTTTTCATTTATGCATTGCAATTAAGCGAGGTTCACTGTAATCATTATTATAGCATATACTTGTTACAATGTGTCATAATAAATACTTAATAAACCCTTAATGACTGAGTTCGTTTACAGCAAATATAGTATTAAATTTACACGAGCAAATCCACAACCGAAAAAAATTAATAATAATTTATATGCAAAAAAAAACATTGTATAAATCTTTTTCATATTTTTTTAAATTTTTTTATTTAAACATGTATTACATATCTTTTGATGTACAGCGACCAGTTTTCTCTAATGCCAGTGAGTATATGCCCATTACGAAGATGAAAATCGAAATTCCTTACGCCGAAATGTAATACTAATGAGAAAAACACTAAATTACTAATGTACAAAAATAATTAATAAAAAATAATTAAAGCGAAATATTTATTATCTTAAGCAATTGAAAGCAAAGTTGTTTAATACCAAAACCATTAAATTATTTCATTTCATTTCAATATCTCATTGTAGTTGGAATTAATATTTAAAAAAAAAAAACCTAAAAACCTAATTCTTTAATCAGCTGTTATAAAACAATTGCAAACAATAAAAACCGCAGCCATATAGAAAAATAAATTGTATGTTTTTAACCTCAAATTTTTAAAGAAAGATCATAAAAAAATGCGAAAAAATGTACGACTCGTGTTCTTAAATGTATGCAGAATTATTATTGGTTGTAAAGTTTGAATTCGCAGCGTTAAACCTAAGACAGTACATAACAAATGTATGTGGACCGGTAAGGAATTATAAGAGAAATGTAGCGTAAAGATGAAATTACTATACAAAGTTAAAATATTAATTGAGATACATATAATAGAAATAGTTGTGCTATGTGTTGACAACTCAAAGAGTGTAGACATGAATGAAAATAATTACAGAATACTACATACATACATACATACATGCATACATACTTACATACACATTATAGGTATGAAAAAATATATTAGAATATAAAATGGTAAGATTAACAATTTTGTGCATGCAATAAAATTAACAATAAAAAAAATTATAAAATTTAAATGTGAGTATTGTAATTATTTGTGGTTAAATGGGAGCACGTAAGTATCAGTTTAAGCAAATATTAGGTTGTCAAAAAAGTCTTGCGGTATTTTCGCTGGTTGGCGCTGAAAGCGCGTAATTCTAGTTTAATTCGTCGCATCGGGTCATGCTATACCTTTTTGGAAAGCTCATTTCACGCGCTAACACCTATTTGATTGATTGTCGTTTCTTTTAAGTCGTTCGGCATATTTTACAGTACCACTACGATAAAGGCAAAAATGCATCTCAAGCCGCCAATAAAATTTGTGCAGTTAGTGGACCCGATACAGTTTCCATTTCCACCGCATGGTTTCAACGTTTTCGTTCTGGTGTAGAGGTGGTCGAAGATGCGCCACGTTCCGGAAGGCCTGTCGTCGAAAATTGCAATAAAATCGCTGAATTGGTCGAAAGAGACCGGCATAGTAGTCATCAAACCGTTATAAACCATTTGAAGAAGCTTGCAGTCACTAAGAAGCTCGATGTATGGGTGCCACATGAATTGATTCAATAAAAATACCGCAAGACTTTTTTGACAACCCAGTTTGTCAAATATCTCCCTCCGGCTTTTTTAATATTTCAGTGCACAGATGCTGCAAAAATATGCAGTCGTATGTAGGTTGTCTGTTTATATAGTATTTCGGAATTTGGCAATGTTATGTTTGATATTTTTGATGTTATAAAGGGTGAACCATTTCGAGATTTCCTGCTCTTTTAAAGAAAAAAATCTGTGGTTTTTCAATGGATTTAATGGAGAACGTTTATTATCACTCGAAAGGACACTCTATAGCATTTATTTTTTTGAAGATTATCTTTTTCAAATGTTGATCGCGGCTACGTCTCAGATGGTCCATCCCTTGAGCTCAATTTTCGAAGACTAGTTTGAGTATTTAGACTAGTAACTGGCGAATGACATGGGTGACATATTGCTTCAAGGCCTGAATAGAAGAGGCTTTGTCCGCATGTACTTCAGACTGTACATATTCTCACAGGAAAAAGTCTAACGGTATGATATCACATGATCTTAGTAGCCAATCGACCGACCAAATTGTGAAATTATCTGCTCACCGAAGTGTTGTCTCAATAATTCCGTTGATTGTTGCGATGTGTACAAATTGAGGTCGTCTTGTTGAAACCAAAGATCGCCGAAATCACAAGCTTCAAATTAGGCAACAAATAGTCGTTTATCATGGCGCGATAACGATGGCCATTAACGGTTACTTTCTCACCGGCATCATTTTTGAAGAAATGTGGACCGATGATTCCGCCGGCACACAAACCACAGCAAATTTTCTGGATGAAATGGCAGTTCTTGAATCTCTTCAGGTTGCTCTTCGTTCCAAATGCGGCAATTTTGCTTGCTTACATACCAATTGCGCCAGAAATTGGCCTCATCGCTGAAAAAGATTGGGCTCAAAAACATCCGATCTTCTTGGAACTTTTCAAGAGCTCATTGAGCGATGTCCCTTGGGAAGATCGAGGGCTTACAGTTCTTGCACAAGCTGCATTTTGCAATTGCTTTCAATTTAAGATCTAAACGTAAAATGTGCCAAGTCGTTCCATACGTCAGTCTGAGTTGATGCGAACGGTGCCGAATTAACTCTCCACGGTCTTCGTGTACAGTCTCAGCTCCTATAATTTCTTCACTACGCGCTAGACATGGTCTGTTCGGTTGAATATTAGGCAATAATGAATGTTGGGTCTCAAGATGAGTGATGGTATTGCGAATAGAACGCTCAGTAGGCGTGGATTAAGTCAGCAACTCTGCATCGATAAACTTAATTCAGTTTTTGACGATGAAGCTCCATAAAGGACCTGTGTTTATCGATGGTATGATGAATTCAATCGAGGTCGTAGATCACTCCAAGACGGATTTCGTGAAGATCGTCCAAAATCAGTTGTTGTTCCGGAAACTATTGATACTGTACTCAGACTATTATTACCAGATCGTCATATGACCTATCGTGAGATAGGGACAAATATAGGCAATTGTGGGAGCAGCATACATCCAATATTATTGGGACATTTGACTGTAAAAAAATTTTTTCACCTTGGATCCCTCACAGTTTGTCAATCGGTCAAAAAAAGAGGCTCATATTGTTTGGTCGAGAGAAAAGTCAAAAAATACGATCGCTCTGCTTCGAAACACGTGGATAATATTTTGAAAGATAATAAAGCTATTTTCAATGATTAAAATTTATTTTTGTCCTCTAATCCTGAATAGGTTATACTGGTCGACTGTCACGCCATACATAGACCTACTTGTCGTCAGTAATGTCAAATGAATGAAATGTGAAGCTCCTAGATATTTAAAACGAGTTCTAGATAAGGCTGAACAGAAGCAGATAAAATAATAAAGCGTGTTTCTAAAACCTACTTCCAGCACTTTCTGCACGTGTCGTTGTTAGTAATGCCCATCCGACTGGCATGTATTGCTGATAAGTTGTGTCCTGTCATTAACCCAACAATTGTCCTGCAGTCGTTTCGAGACGAGGTGAGAAAAAAACATGTGTGCTTTTTCGGGGCCCTTGTCTATAATCTTTGTGAACCTGCTTGTCCCTAAGGCATTCCATCTCACCCTTCTCCTATGAGCGCTTCTGGAAATTTCATTAGCCAGACGGATAACACTTTTGGCAATTATGGCCTGAAACCCAATATTTAAGTAGCCGTTTTCCGTTAGCAATATAAAATTATTGCCTAATTCCTCTTTTACTATCGGTCTTGATTTTTTATATTGTTTCCTGTGGTGTTAGCTATCTCAGCAGCTTTCCTAAGAAGAAGAAGACACTGCGTTATTCCGGAAGCTTGAAGTGTCGCCTGAAATCTAGCTTAGAGCAATTGTTTTCAACGCCCACCCCCTTAGACATTTTGAATGTGTTTTTTTTTTTGGTAAGTTTTCAAGTCATTCGACTCAATTGACCTTTGCAATTTATCTTTATAATAAATTTATGATAAAACATGAGATGTGCTGGATGGTCCTGAAATGAAATTTCGTGAGTATATTCACTGTCATCTCAGAGGAATACGTAGCTAAAACCATTTACGAATTTTTACAAACGAAAAATGCTTACTATTGAACAAATACGAAGCACAACCAATTGGAATGTGATTTCAACATGTGTATTATTATTGAGTACTTACCCAAAGTTTATTCTATTTAGTTTAAGCCCTTAACCCAAAACTTTCAATATCCTTTTTGAAATTCACAAGTTTCACCACTTCTACAAATGTGAGTCGGAAACGAATAAACATTTAAAATGGCGGCGAAAAAGAGACTTTGCAATTGGACAAATACGAGTTGCCAGTCATTGTCGGCTTTTTACTTGACCTCTTTTTATTGCCAATTTGAAAATAGATGAAAATTTTAAGTAATACAATCGCATATTTTGAGTTGTACTGTATTGTTTATCCCAAATGCTCTACGCCACTGACAGCGCCATTATGGAATATGACATCTAGATGTGTTTGCAAAATGAGTTCAGCTAAAAACTTTTAAACTGTTCGGAATATATTTGAATTTTTAATAAAAGCTAAATAATACTACTTTATCTAGTATTTTTCCAATATTAAAGTCAGTGTAAAGCACGGTGTATGAAGTGTAAAGTATAGTGTACGAAGTAAATTTTATCGTATGCTCTTTTAAACTTGATTTATTTTATGCTACATTGTTTATGGTGGGAATTTTACTACAGGGTAGGCCATTTAAAGTTGACCCATCTGGCAACGCCGTAACTTTTAACAGCGCTGACAAATCGGCTAATGTCATACCGCGTTAGAAGCGTCATTCGAAGACAATTTATACCATGGAACAGTACACTCCAAAAGAACGCGCTGAAAGTGTTCAGCTTTATATTCAAAATAACTTTTCAATTGTGTTAACTCAACGTGCGTTTCGCAAAAAAAATAAAGTAAAAAGTGCTCCAGTTAAGAACACAATTAAGTCTTTATACGCAAAATTTGTGAACACCGGTAATCTCAGTAATGCCAGTCATGCATCCAGACAACGCACAAGACGTTCTGATGAAAATATCGAAGCTGTACGAGCCAGTATTGAGGAGACTCCATCGACATCGAGTTATCGCCGCTCTCAGGAATTAGACATCTCTCGCACCACTCTCCGACGCATAATTCATAAAGATTTGAAGATGTTTCCATATAAAATTCAAATGGCACAAAAACTAAACCCAGCTGATTATCCGCGACGCCTTAATTTTGGCAAACAAACAAATGGGTCAACTTTAAATGGCCTACCCTGTATATCACAATTAAATTTTGTGGAAACCCAACATAAACGCAACTTTTTTTATGATATTATTTAAGTATGTCATTATTTAATATAATTATCCCATTCAACATATTTATTTGAAAATTTGTACTAAAGTCTTCACTTATATTATTTAGATGTATTATACAATATTACATGTCTAAGATTAGTTGCTCAAATTGACCAAAGCGTAGATATGTTGTAACGTCAAAAACAACCCAGAAGCAAATTCGCGTTTTGTTAATAATGATTATATAATAATGACAGGTAGCGCTGTGTATTCTTTTCTAGAAATTGTATTATACAACTTTTACCTAACAAATCTAAGCGTTTTTCTTTTGTTGTTGTTATAACAACATAACTACGTACTCTTTCAACTGCTTTGGCGTTTAGAACAACGTTTTATGTGTTTGTTCATATTGCCCCAGTTGGTGAATTTACGACCGCAATCCTGGCAGGAATATGGACGATCCCCCGTATGTAAATTAATATGGCCCTGTAAGGAATATTAAACGAAACATTATGTATATTCTTAAAATGACTTCAAAAGTGTATTTTTGCTAACCATTAACCCACTACGAAAACGAAAACATCGGTCACAGTACTTGCATTTCAAAGGTTTTTCCCCAGTGTGTATACGTTCATGTGAAAGCTTTGCATCTTTTGTGCGAAATTCTTTATCACAATAATCACAACCGAACTTTTTGATATCCTTGTGAATCAGCTGGTGTTTCTCCAAACTAGTTGATGTTTTCAAACTGTGGAATTAAATATATACATATGTATTAATGATTTTGATGCATAATTAAATACTTCATTGAAATAAAGAATTAAAAAATAAACAATTCATAACGACTCATGTACCGTTTATTGCAAATTTTACATTCAAAAACTCGTTCATTTATATGTGTATACAAATGCACTTCGAGATTATGTTTCTGACGAAATCTCCGATCGCATACATCACATACAAACTCTTTTAAACCTGAAATTATAATAGCTCATTATTTAACAATATTTAGGCAATATAGCTAGACGCACCTGAATGAATATGTTCGTGCGCCCGCAGATTCGCCACTCGTTTGAACTTTTTATCACATTGAGTACATTGATGATACTTGGTTTTGTCACTATGTTCCTCATTGTGCTGTGCACGTGAATGTACTAGTGTACCATTTCGACTGTGAAAACTCTTTCCACATATATTACACAAATCCACTAAAGGATATTGTTGTGCTGCAGTACAATTTTCTCTATGAGCAGCTAACTGTTCATAAGATTCCTGCTGATTATCGCAGGCATCGCAACGCAAACTTAATTCAGGATGATGTCGAAATCGCACATGATTTAGAAATTTATTATAATGCGTACAAATTTTTTGACAATCAGTGCACTTGTATTGCAGATAATTGACCTCTTTCACTTCGTGTTTCTCTTTAGCATGTAAAAGCAATGCAGCGAAAGTTTCGCAGATCTCAGAGCAAGAATAGCAAATCCAGGTATATAATCTCCATTCATATACTTGGGCATTATTAACTTCAGTTGTTTCAAAACTCTGAAATGAAAGTAAATACTTAAGTGAATATGTACATATATGTATCTATTTTTGTACTCAAAACCAACCTTAGAAGAATTGGTTACACAGTTGTTGGCAGGAAAGATTTCAATAATTGTAGGTTTGAAATTATTTTCATTTAACTCTCTCGATTTAGCTTCCGTGGTTTCTTCATTAACCTCAGACCCTTCTTCTAAATCGTCGTCTACATCTTCCAAAAAGTACGTTTCGATCTTAACATCCGTACTATTTTCTGAAAGTTGGCTGAGACTCTCCCCTTCAACTTTGTCATCCATATCAGTCAGCGAACTATTGACCTCCATGACATTTAGAATTTCCAAACTTTGATATTCATCCTCACCATCTTCTTCTATGCATCTATGCACCATTTGCATATTAAGCTCCATCGAATCTAATGTCAACACGTTATCAGTCTCTATGTCAATTTCTTTAATTTCACCATCTTCAACCGATTCTATATATTGAGCAGTAGATTGGCTATTATTTAGTTCACTTTCGTTTAATCTAATACAAACTTCATTAACAGTTTCAGATTTGTCATCTTTTGAATTACTTAATAATAAAGCTAATGATTCCTGCGACTCCTTTACTTTCTTGAAGAAGGAAAAGGCATTTTGCAATGTTTCTAAACAGAGGCCGCAGGCACATTTGGGAAGCTTATCATCACTGTTACACATTTCAATTCCAAAGCACTCCCTCATTTTTTGGCAAATGTCAAAGTTCATTGGGATAAGCATATCCTTTTTACGAACAGCGGCACATAACCGACATAATCCAACCATTCCGATTCCCGCAAGTAATTCAAAAATTGTCTTAGCCAAAATTTGTAAACTGAAAAGTATTTAGATATTTTTCACCCAAACTGTACGACAGTACTAAATAAACAGCTGCTTGCGCTAAGTCGTAGCCACAAGATGGCGCAGTGTCAGAAAAAAAGTAGCCAGATGACATGGCATGTAAAGAGAACTAAAAATATTTTTAAGATTCCCGTTTTCACAATAATATGGTATATAAAAATATAGCTCTAAACCAACTTAATGTCCTCACAAAAGTACTTTTTTAAAATGATAACTGGTAAATTACAAAATAATACATACATTTTTAACTGCCGTAGAGTGCCTGGTGACACATATCGATATTATCGATTGATTTCAGTCATCACCCCTTGTTTACTTCTTTATGCACAGCTGATAGAGCAAATACAGAGATATAAAAAAAAGAAGGTATTTCAAATTTCAAAATGTTTTTACCCATAAACAACTAAATATGCTTAAATTTCAGTGAAATAACCTGTATACGATGGATACAACTAATTTTATACGAAAGATGCCAAAGATTGAATTACATGCACATCTCAATGGGTCGCTATGTACTAAATCAATTGAAGAGTTGTGTGAAGAACTACACGGCGTGAATTCCAATAAAAAGGTTTTACTCGGCGAAGAGTTAGTGTTCAATGGTGGAAATCTTGACCAATGCTTTCTTAAGTTCCGTTTTATGCACGAATTAACAGCCACTAAGAGGGGACTACAATTAGCTACAGAGCTAACAATAAGAGATTTTGCTAAAGATAATGTTATTTATTTGGAATTACGCACAACTCCTAAGAAAAATTCTGAAATGTCTAAAGAAGAATATGTGGAAAGTGTTTTGGAGGCTATAGAACGTACTAAGAAAATTGAAAATATTCATGTAAGCTTGCTGCTATCTATTGATAGAAGTAAAAGCGTAGCTGAGGCTGAGGAAACAGTTAATATTGCATTACAGCTAAAGAACACTTATAAAGACATTATCTCTGGTATTGACTTTAGCGGTAATCCGAAACTGGGTAATTTCATACACTTTATACCAGTATTGGAAAAAGCTCGAAAAAACAATTTAAAGTTGGCTTTACATTGTGCAGAAATTCACAATTCTGCGGAAATCGATCAAATGATTAAATTCGGGATGGAACGTTGTGGTCATGGTACTTTTCTAAATGAGCTTCAACTAAATGAACTATATAGAAAAAATATAGCCATTGAATGCTGTTTGACGAGTAATGTGAAATGTTCCACTGTAAAATGTTATGACGATCATCATTTTAAACATATTTTTAATGATAAAAAAGCGCCAGTAATATTATGCACTGACGATTGTGGTGTTTTCGACACCACCTTGTCAAATGAATTCGTAATAGCAAAAAATACATTTAACTTAACGAAAAACGATTTACTGCAACTTTCACTGAATGCCGTAGAATTTGCATTCGTACATGAACACTTTAAGCACGATTTAAAACAAAGAATTCGCCATTACTTTGAAATTCGAACTGAACCAGAAACGAAAAATTAAAATTTTGATATGAAATATTCGGTAAATACCATAAAATGTTGTTTTGATAATTATAGGGTGATAAAGACTTTAACGAAAAAAAAACAAGAAACATCATTTATTACTTTGAGTAGAAAGTAATGTAATTTTGCATATAGTAGTATAGCATACCATTATAGTATGATATTAATAAATTAAAACAAATGACCCTTAATTACATTTAACAATATATCCATATACGCGATATACACATATGAACCGTAATTGGGAAGAGATATACTTATTTGTAGTATTTAATTGTATGGATTTAGATGCAAATTTTTAAATTTTGTAAAAAAAAATGCGATATTCGCAATTCCCCTAATCGATGCAGGTGCTAAATCGATAATTTTTATCGACTATAGAAACCGTTTAAAAATCATCGTTTTTGCGTTCGTTTTGTTTTATTTGTTTATGCTTTGCTTTGATAAGTGCATATTTATATTTAAGTTTCTATGCCAAAAAAATCATTCATTTGCTGATATTCTAATTGTCCGTTTCATTATGCAGTCGCTCGTTAATGTAGGCAAATTTCTAGGTAAGTATAAAACTTTCCTAAAAGAAGAGATATTTACATTTTTTTATTGCTGAATTGAACTTTGATTTGTTAATACACTGTGTGTGTGTATTTATTTGCTCCCCCCAAAGGCCGCCATGGTACTCTTCAAAATCCTGCAATAAGGCGTATTGCCTGCTTATCTGCTCTGTCTGATACTCATCAAATGTTACAGAAAACATGTAGAGATTTCGTTAATGCCGAAATCGCACCAAAAGCAGCTAAACATGATCGTGAACATTTATATCCTGAAGATCAGTTGAAAAAAATGGGTGAACTGGGACTGATGTCTATAACAACTCCAGAAGAATACGGTTTGTGTAAGTTGTTGTTACACAAGTTGTGATCTAATTTGTACTTTTTGGATTAGGCGGTACGGGTTTGGACTATTTGGCATATAGTATAGCAATGGAAGAAATATCTCGTGGATGTGCATCATGTGGTGTGATAATGTCTGTTAATAATTCGCTGTTTTTAGGGCCAATTCTTGCGTATGGGACACAAAAGCAAAAAGATTTTTGGTTGAAACCTTACACCTCTGGAGACAAAGTAGGTTTTTTCGCACTATCGGAACCTGGGAATGGTTCTGATGCAGGTGCTGCCTCTACAACCGCAACGGAAAAGAGCGATCGCTATATTTTAAATGGTACGAAAATGTGGATAACCAGTGGTTTTGAAGCTGGAGCTGGCATACTTTTCGCCACTACAGATAAATCCTTGAAACACAAAGGAATATCAGCGTTTATAGTTCCCAAAGGCTTGAAAGGTTTTACACTTGGAAAAAAAGAGGACAAACTAGGAATACGAGCAAGTTCTACATGCCAGCTAATTTTTGAAGATTGCGAAATTCCAAAAGAAAATATTTTAGGTAAATCTGGTTATGGATTCAAAATTGCAATGCAATCTTTGGACGCAGGTCGAATTGGTATTGCAAGTCAAGCGCTAGGTATAGCTCAAGCCTCGCTAGAACTGGCGACAAATTATGCGCAAAATCGTAATTCTTTTGGCAAGCCGATTGCTAAATTACAAATTATCCAACAAAAGCTGGCGGACATGGCGCTAAGGGTGGAATCATCGCGATTACTAGTTTGGCGTACGGCTTGGCTGAAAGATAATGGTAAATCATATACGAAAGAAGCTGCAATGGCAAAAGTGGCTGCATCTGAAGCAGCTACATTCTGTTCACATCAATGCATTCAAGTTTTAGGAGGCATGGGTTACGTTAGCGATATGGCAGCTGAGCGTTACTATCGTGACGCGCGCATTACGGAAATATACGAAGGTACATCCGAAATACAACGCCTGGTAATTGCAGGACAAGTACTGAAAGAACTTGCTGTTTAATGATTAACTAACACAGATTTGTGTATATTTTATACAATTATTTTTATGGCATTTTCCGTTTTTTCGTACATAAGATATAAAACCTTTACAATTTGTTTATACTGTTTCATAAATAAATACATATCAAAATCTATACTAATGTGCTACGTTTTGATAAAGTACTATGCATTTTTAATGCACTATAGCAACACTATGTGATGCAACATCAACCCAGATGTAATTTGCAATGACAGTACTACATTTATTTCCTTACAACTTGGTTGTGAGGATTTCTTAAAATAGTGCTGTGAATTGCCGTTGACGGAATGTAGTAGTTTTATTCACGAAATTTTCATTGAATAAGCAATTTAAAAAAGTTTTCAGAAAGAAATAAGTCCTTTCTCAAATTAATTATTTATTGCAGAAGTGATTGTAAAACAAAATTCACAAAATTGCTGTGAAATGCATTTCGGCATAAATGTTGCGAATTGCGAAAGCTGAACCACAGGAAACTAAGACATGTTACCAGACCTTAATATTCGGTTACGTAGCAGCAAATAATGCACCAACCTTTACTAAAAGTCTAAGAATTCTAACTGCACATAGATAAACAAGATCGAGTTTTTACTTAAATATACTATTTTGTTAAAAAAAACCGTAAAGAAGGAACTGTCTATGTGAAGTTTTGACAATTTTTCTTTAATTATGATTATACAGACAATCAATTTACCTAAAAAGAAATATGAAACAAAATATATCTGGTCACCCCATTCAAAAAGCAATGAAAGCGCAGAAATAATAAATGATAATAAATAAGAGAGCGAGAAAGTTAACATAAATACATATGTATATGAGGAAAGGTAAGCAAACACTAACTCTGCTATTACACACGGCAACTTTAGTTGCGGCAACTCTTGGTTTATAGGCGAGGGGGCGACGAGGAGAGGAGAATCGCGCCGAGTTTCCAGTGTTCAGCAACTCGCTTTGTGTTCTTATTCGTAACAGTTCGCTGCGACGTTTTTCGGCATTCGTGTCCTTTCTTTCGTAGTACATAGTTGCATTTGCGTATATTTTTTTGAAATTAATATTTTGAATATATTTAAAAAATTTAATTCATCTTTTGGTAAGTCATTTTTAGAAAATGGAGTATGACAAAAAAATCAAATTAATTAAAGATATTGTGAAATGTATGGAGAAAGCCATACAAGTTGATTCAGACGATAGTGAAAAGGGTGATATATGTGAAAGTCTGTCATATAATCTTTGTTTTAATTTTGAATTATAAATAAAATGTATTTCTTAATTGACAGAACTGATTAATATATGTGATAGAGCGGCCCAAATACCTATAAGGAAAAAGAAACGACAATGGGTTAAAGTAAAGAGTAGACAATGGGTTAAAGTAAAGTGAAAGAGAATGAGAAAAAAACTCGAACAGAGTTGCGCAACACAAGTTGCTCGTGTGAAGGTAATGGGCGACAGCAAAAGAGAATCGCCCGAGAATTAGCAACTTTTGTTGCCGTGTGTAATAACGGACTAATGGATTAAACATGAAAATGGACAATAAGAAAGAAAACTGCGAATAGCTTTTGTGCACAGTGCGGTAGTGCGTTCAAGTGTAAACGGGTTGAATCAAATAATGGAATGTATATTAATTAAAAAATGTAAGGGTGAAGAAAGCCACTAAAAAACTATTAAAGTTATCTTCCAGATATATACAAGAGGTGTAAACTTTTATGAATTATGTACAAATATGCTAGTATCCATTGTGGGTTTATATGTAAAAATATTTTCTCGCAGATTTGACGTAAGCTGCGTGCATTATAAAAGAAAAGTGCTGTGGAAATGTATTTAGGCAAAGTGAAAAACTTACAGCACTTATGTAGTAAGTTGTAAGCGAAGAAATGATTAAAGTTAGAAAAGACTAGATAATGGTGCGATATATACATATGTATGCTAAGAGAAATTAACTAAATAAAAATCGGTTATCTATTCATTTAAAATAAATTCGGGTTTCTGCAAGTTTTGCACAGAAATTCTATGGGAATGTAAATTTTCTAAGCTCCTAATAATGTTTGAATAAAACTTTTTGAAGCCGAAAACTTTCTTGCTACAATTACAATTTTCTGTATATAATAAAGTTGTAATTATGAAGAAAATTTTTTTGGAAATTTTATAACACAAAAACCCAAACAAAAAAAGGTTTTTTATTCCCCCTTTTAAATTGGTGGTCCCCTTTCCCTTTTATTCCTTTTCAAAAACTTTTCCAAATTTTGGGGGAAAAAATAAAGTTTTCTTTTCTTTGGTTTTGTTAATGGGCAAACCAAATTAAATACCGTGTCTTTAAAATAGATGTAATACCAATTGTAAAACCAATTTTGGCCGTATTTTTAATTTTTTTAATTTTTTAAAAAAGGATTCAAAAAAAAAAAGCTTTCCTTTTAATGGCCTTTTTTTTCAATAAATTTTTATTTTTCCCAATTTATTCTTAATTAAAGTTTTTGGAATTTTTCAAAAAACCGAATTTCAAAAAAAGTGGATAAAAATCGTATTTGTGCAGATGGTAATTTACTCGTATATATAATAAATCGTCAACCTGGGAATCGGCAATTCTCAAGTTAATGCAAAACAATTTTTATTATTCGACTGCAAAATCTGCAAAAGGATCGTGAAAATTCTATTTAGTTCTTGATAAACATAAGGAAGTTATTATATTTAATGTTGAACGTATGATTTATACAATTGAAACTCATTTCAAATATGAACAATTCAAAATACTAATATGTACCATACATGGGATATGCTGAAATTTTCTGTACTTCGTTAAAGGGTTACATGGGTTTCCCCAAGAAAAAATGGTTTATTCAAAATTTTTTTATTATAAAGACTGAATCAAACTTTTTATTAATCAAAAAATACATGAATATTTTACAAAGATTTTAGTAAAAGTTCCTCGATTTTTTTAATATTTGTAATTTAAAAAACTGCCTCGATTAAGAGCCTGTAAGTTATATCTCGAAGACCAGTGTAAAATTTCAATTTAATATCGATTGAGTAGTTAGCGAGAAGTCTTGACAATCGGCAACACAGTTTTTATAAAAGCAAGTTCAAAGTTTTAAGTAACTACAGAGGATGTATCTCGAAAACCTCTGCTTAGATCAACTTGAGCAATTAAATAAGACGATTGAAGCCGTGAAACCCTTGTAATAAAAATTTTGGGCTGGGGGATTTGTGTCCCACTCCGCAACTGCAAGCTATATATTTATTTTTTATTTTTACTTACATACTTACTTAGGCAAATACAAGTTTTATTTTTGTTGACATTTATAGTTTACTTTCCAAAAATGTGTTATTTTTTGTTATTTAATTATATCATTTGTATGGTACATACTTAGGCAAGTGTATAAAAACAAATAAGATAACTGCAAACAACTACAAATTTTATTTTTATTGACATTTATAACTTCTTTTCCTAAAATGTATTACTTTTTTTTCTTTAGTAATATCATTTGTTGTGGTCTATTTTGGTGACAAATTCTAAAAAACGTGTTTCGTAAATATATCACCTTCCTACAGAAAATATTCTTGCAAAGTAACATCTGTGTAAACAAACTCGAAAGATATTGTACTGTTTCCCTTTCGAGTTAAACACCTTTCCGAGGGTTTCTATGCGACAATCTGTGTATGTTCAAGAACTATTTATAATAATACTCGTAGATCTAAATTTATCTATGTACATACATACATATTGATCTTTTTCGGACCGATAGGTTTTGATATTTTTTATTAAAAATGTAGGCCGAAGCAAGTTTTCACGTCTTATCTGTTTCATAAATATAATATTTTATATTCGTCAGTTATTTGTATATAAAATATATGTATATGTATATGTAGATAAAGGAAAACTTTTTGACATAATATCAACAATCTTATTTACATTTTTTGAATTATTATACATACGTTGTTATTATTTTTTATTTCAGTAAACGTATGAAAGTCATTGCACGATCAGTCTGCTTTGCACTGTTTGCTTTTTTTATGGTGTTCCAATAATTGCTGCAATATTGTCACAACACGCTGAGGTCTCAGGTTGTAACCATTCTCTGTTCCACTGCCTGCCCTGCTGATAAGGCAATCAGCGCAGCAGCGCTGTTGTTAAACCGTGTGCATGGATAATAACACATTGAGCAGGAGCTCTGTTTACTTAGCAGGTATCTAAAAGCCACATTATCAGCAAACATACCCGTCAAACTACATACATGGTACTTTGGCGGCAGGCAGTCGACGCAGACAAACAACAACCTAAGCAATACTATCACGCAGGCCGAAGCGAAAGTAAAATAATTAAATATACTTATATGTATGTATAACACTTGGTGTGCTAGAGGAAAAGGTGGTGCATTAATATTGATTTAAGCACTTCACATCTAGTGTACATAACCATAAGGGGGTGTGTGAGCGTGCGTTTGTGGCGTTAGACGCTGGTGCGCAAGCGTACAACGCACAATAGCATACGACTACGAACAAGCTGTTATCAATTACGGCGCGCAATGTCGCACGGCATAGTGAGCGGGGGAGCAGGAGCAGCAGTCGTCGATAGCAGTAGTCTTAACGCACAGTCCGCTACCACAGAATATCGCGAAGTACATTGGACATCGAATGTCATGGACTCTTCACGCGTCTCCACTTGTCTAATTTCGATGCTGTTGATCGTGTATGGCAGTTTTCGTAGTTTGAATATTGAACAGGAGGCTCGTGAACGTGAACAAAAGAAGCGTAGTGAATCAATGATGAATTTACTAACAGGGGAACCTGTGGAACAAGAGACTAGTGAGTATCACAACTAATTCCTTATTTTGTCTTTAAAAAACTATTCCATAATTTTTATATTTTTTAGGCAAGTTCGCAACGCTCGATACAATGCACGCATTGTGCTTACCACTCGGAGCTTCAGTTTCATTGTTGGTTATGTTTTTCTTTTTCGATTCAATGCAATTGCTTTTCGCCGTTTGTACAGCAAGTAAGTTCATTCTCATTGGACCTTATCGTACGTAATTAGGCATAAATTAATGGTTAATTGTTTTCATAATTTATAGTAATTGCAACGGTGGCTTTAGCCTTTCTGCTATTGCCCATGTGTCAGTACATTATACGACCATGCACCGATGGTAATCGCATATCGTTTGGCATATGTGGTCGCTTTACTGCGGCTGAATTATTCAGTTTTGCACTCTCTGTGTCAATTGTATGCATTTGGGTACTCACCGGACATTGGCTGTTAATGGATGGTAAGTTCTTGCACCGAAATGCGTATATCAATATTTATCTGTTGCTTACACCCCTCTTTTAAATATTTCGCAGCGATGGGCATGGGTCTATGTGTCGCATTTATCGCTTTTGTACGCCTGCCAAGTCTTAAGGTGTCTACACTTTTGCTAACTGGACTGCTCATCTACGATGTCTTCTGGGTATTCTTTTCATCATATATCTTTAGCACAAATGTGATGGTAAAGGTGGCCACCAGGCCTGCTGACAATCCGGTGGGCATAGTAGCGCGAAAACTAAATTTGGGGGGTATTGTGAAAGAGCCACCGAAACTTAACTTGCCAGGCAAATTGGTTTTTCCAAGCATACACAATAGTGGGCATTTTTCAATGTTGGGTCTGGGTGATATTGTGATGCCGGGTTTGCTGTTATGTTTTGTTTTGCGTTATGATGCATATAAGAAATCGCAGGGCATAACTACGGATCCCACGTTGCAGCCACCGAAAGGAGTCGGTTCGAGGCTTACCTACTTTCACTGTTCCTTATTGGGGTAAGTCCATTGTGAATGTGTCATTTTTAAGTGATATATATCAATTATAATTATTCACATCAAATATACTTATCTTTATCATTTTTTACAATATTCCATTTTCAATAATAATAAAACAACAAATTTTGTGTTATTATAGCTACTTTCTTGGTCTGCTAACCGCTACCGTAAGCTCAGAAGTTTTCAAAGCAGCACAACCGGCATTATTATACTTGGTGCCGTTCACGTTATTGCCGTTGTTGACTATGGCTTATCTCAAGGTAAAATATTTGTAATAAAAAATCTATATTTCTTGGGGAAAATACCTTCCTTTTGTGTTCCGAAATAGCTATAAAAATTTTAATAAATATTGTTTATAACAGTGTTTATTAAGTTCTTGCATTATGATTGTCGGCCTTTAAGTGCTGAACACGTACACACGTTCTCATGGACACTGTTATTTAGACAGTTGCACGAATACACGTCAGTTGTCGCTCTCGCTAACATAAAAATATTTTTATACATATTTGCCGACAACAGTAGAGTTGACAGTAATCATACCACTCCTCCGTCACTAATATGTAAAATGTAAAAGTATTCAAAGCTCTTACAAACCTGACGTTATTTTACAAATAAAAGCATAAAATAGCTCTGTTATATCATTTGCAATAACAATTGATAATTTGAAACAAGTAAATTTACCTTCACTGCCGTGCTGCCATGTCGTGTCGCTCTCTATGTGTTCGGAGACAGAGAGCAATTAAATTTGCCATTAGGTATGCAAAAACAATGGTCAAGGACCCTATAAAGTATAAATATACATGACGACCTGATCGGAGTCAATTTAGCCATATCCGACTATCTGTCCGTATGTCTGTATATCGCGAACTAATCTCTCAGTTTTTAAGATATCGTTGACACGTCGTTTTCTAATAAGGAGTTCATCAAGTTCTTATACAGAAAACTTTTTTATATCACAAGATACATATATTCACAAAATTTGGCAGGTATTATTGTCCAAGGCAACTCCTAAAATCGGGCCACCATAGCATAAAACTGCAATACCATCAAAATTGAGCACTTGTAAGAAAACATGAACCTATAAAGGCTTTTATAGCTTTATTGCAGCGGAAGGTAAAATTTTTTTCTTTCAAAAACAACTATATTTAGGGGTGCAATTTACAGCTCTTTTCTAATCAGAAATTGTAAAAATACTATTTATAAAAATACTAAGATTTTTTCCATAATTGTCGGTATATTTATTTACTCATTATTTTTCCTCATATTTTTTTTTTTTTTGCACTAAAATATTCATAAATTTAAAAGCTAACACATTTTTATAATTCTTTATAGGGCGATTTGCGACGCATGTGGAGTGAACCGTTCATCACGCAACAACCATCAAAGCAACTGGAAGTCTGAGTGCTTAGCCTCTTTTTCCTTCGTATACGTTTAACGAACTACGTTTATACAAGGAATTAATTATTTTAGTTTTTGTATTTTAATTATAATAATAGACATAAACCAACTTGGAGCATGCATGAGGGTGGGGGTTGTGAATAATACGTAGTATGTATGCTGAATCAAGAGTTTAAGACAAGAAAGAATTTTTACTCATTTTACGTTTAATTTTTACATGTTTATTTTTCATTAAAAAATATTCATTGAACTAAAATACAGTAACATTTAAGTGTAATGCGCTCAGATATGAAAATGAGATTCAATAATAGTAACGTATTTGTATGTAAAACATCCGTTAATACAACAATGTATTAAATAGTGAAAAAAGCCAAAATTTAGCGCACTTGAGAAAAATAAATATTACAGCAATATCGATGTATGATTACATATTTCCATATACAAAATACATGCCTCAGTATATCATCTTACGAATCTACATCCGCACGTTAAGAATGATGAGTTCTATAGAAATTTATAAATATATACAAACACACAAGAAAATACATGCATACAATAAACACTACTCATTAAGCCACTCATTAGGTATAACTATCATCTGAACGAATCAATATCGTTAATTTATATAGAACTGAATTTTATTAAAACTCGCTTAAAGCAAATTAGTAAACAATTAAAGAATATTATGAACAATACATTAGAGATCCAATGTTTGTAAACCTTTTTAAGTTTTTTTATGTTAAAGAAACAATGATAACTCTCTGTAGCATGTTCACAGTACTGTCCCACGGCAGTCGAATCTATGTAAACGGAACGCACGGGACTTTTATCCGGCCAACAGCCGGCCGGCATCATTTCTTGAAATTACTTCAGGAATAATTTCTGCCGCTACAAAACCCAAAATAACTGCTGTTCTATAAACATTTCACGTCTTATACATTTCGATTTAAATCTAACTGACTTGAGTAAATAAATTAAGCTCTCTTATACTTTGGATTTTTAAAAAAGTTACAATAACTAAATTTTTAATCTAAGTTTTTAGACACTTTAACAAAAAATTGTTTATACAGGTGTACATTGTACAAGAACATGTGTTAATTTATACATTTATGAAATACCGTTATTAATAAATTATTAATGCAAAGTTTTTTTGGTCACAGAAATACGCTCTGAGTTTCTATACGCCATTTATAAGCAAAATCCGAACCAGCCAATAAAATATTTTATTAATATCTGTTTGTAACCATTTCATTAATTGTTAGCAGTACATTATATGTGCATTTTTGAAATATGATTCAACATCTTTTAAGTATAAATTCACAACTATTGTTAACAATTTATTAATTTATAGTCATTTAACTGTTATGAAACAAATGCAAAGTGCTGCAGTGGGTTCTAACGTTCAATTTTTCGTTATGATTTTTTTATTTATCAAATCTGTTATTAAAAAATGGAAAACTAAAACGAATACCTTAAGCAATAATTTCAGATTTTAATTGTGTTTAAATTGAAATTTCATTATTATATCTGATCGAAAATGAAAAATTTTTTTTTAAACTTATAATTACAAATACATTGTAATAATTATAGAAATGCTCAAAGATGTTAGAATGAATTTTAAGCACTGTTACTCAGAAAAGTGAGTTTACTGTTGATGGCACTCAAGTTAGTGCAATTTCGGGTTTTGTATCCTCGGATTGTCAATGAAAGTGTAATAATAGAGGTTTTATGAAAATTCAAAAAAATGTTATGTGCACATTTATACTCTTATTGTGCATCTATTTTAGTTAAGTTCAGCGCAAATAATCAATGCTATGATAATTATCTTTCAACGACCAAAAATACTGCAAAATTAATAATTTCAAAAATCAATATTATAGAATCACTTTAAAAAATTGCGTAAAAGTTTAATTTGTGAGTAACTTATAGATGAGAATTATTATATTTATTATCTTTTGCACACAATTAAATGTGTATTTTATGGTATTTGTAATGATTTAGTTTGGAAATACCTAATACGCCTAGTAAAGTATGAAATTTTTGTTTTATTTTCAAATTAATAGAGAATTTGTATTTATTTAGGCTCACTTTGACAATTCGGTAGATAAACATCTGATCTGAAATTATACAAATTATTCATCATATCTCAGCAAACAATAAACAAACGTCAACTTAAAACCGATGCATTTCTTATAAACAATAAGCAAAGACATTAATAGACAACGTAACACTTTTATATATATAATTTGTTCCGACACGATCTTTCTATATCTCTCAATGAACCCATCGATATTTTCATTCTAATAGTTGGAAATTTTTTTTTAACCTTATAAGTAAAATTCATATCCATGTGGCAAAACAAAATTGTTCGAGATTATTTTTTTCAAAATAGTATTTATTAAAATACGACAGTATATGTATTTGTATTTGCACAACTCATACCATTTTCAAGTTGCAGATGAAATTTGAATACACAACAACACAAATCGCAGCACTTATCGATAGAAATATTTTACAAAATAAAACTTGTAAAATAAAATACACAAGGGTAGCTATTAAGTAAAGGCAATTTTTGAATATACTTATGTATTCATAAATATTATGTAATACGTTGAATTTTAAATTAGTTTTTTTTAATCTTATTACTATTGTATTAATTTACTAATTACAAGTAAATTGCATAAGATTTAGCAAAAACTGATGAAATAAGGTATAATATTTAATATAAATGCAAATTTTTTATGTTGAACTATTTGATATAATTTTAAAATATAAGTAAATTGTTTAACAATAAAAAAATATATATGAAACATATGTCAGTATTTTCTAAACTTTATCTTCATCTGACAAGATTTCTACGCTTGGATGGTAAGATTTATGTTGGTTGTATTAAAGTCATCTAACTAAAGACACAGGAAACGTGCCATATGTCTCCAATAAAATGTGGCTAGACAGTCGTGTCTTTTTAGTTTTTTTTTAATTTTTCAAATAATATTTACTATTAATTTTTGAAATAACGGCTCGAAATTCTTAATTGAACACATAATTTTAAATGACAAATACCCTCCTGTGATTAGCTTAATGTTCATAAATGTAGTTGGCAATTAATTTCATATCTACAATTGGCAACATTTTTGTTGTGCGTAAAGAATAGTTGGCAATATCGTTTACAATAGCAAAGTGAAAATTTTTTCTGCTCTTCAGTGCGTTTTCCAGCTTTTCCGCTTTTATTTATTTATAAAACCGTTTAAAAACAAAATTTTAATAAATATATTATATCAATAAAAGAAGATGTGTAAAAAAGTATTCAAAATATATCATAGATATATTGAAAATGCTTAGATAAGTCTAATGTGAAATAAGTGCTGTTTCTCGTTCTTAAGAGGACGAGAAAATCCATGTGTACAATAAGAGGCGTGAAGCATATGAGAAAATGCGCATCTTAACAGAGAAATAACTTTTTTTTAAGAAATCAATAACTTCAATGTGAGTTTAATATAACTATAATTTAAATTACGACAGCTGGTTGAATATATTTACTCAAGGTGAATGCCGCTTTTTTTGACCAAACGTTAATAAAGTATTACTTTTCCCACAATTTTGTAGTATTTTTTCTCGAATTGATCGCATATCATAACCGTATTAAATAAAACTTTTTAATATTATTAGTCAAATTGATATACAATTAAACGGATTAATGATTATTGAATCAAAGCAAAGAAATATTTGTTAGGCGTTTGCTAAAAATATAAATAGGGATTTAGTTCCAACTAGTTATGTACATATGTATATGTATGTAATTGAATATACACTTCTACATAAATATTTGTCGCATTTATTTTGAACTTATTTCTTAAAAAAATGAACTTAAAATATATATAATTCAAGGATATCACAAGAGATTCAAAAAATTTCTGTAATAATTTAGTTCATATTAAAAAACACGTTTATTTGTGTTATTGGCATAAAAAGTGATAACAGCAATTTCTTTCATTAATTTAAAATATTCGGCAAGCCATTTAATATAACGATGGTAAAATAAAAAAAAAAACAAATGTATGATATACATATGTATCTCTACATAAATTACAAATAACATCTTAGAATCAAGTTTTCGAGGCTTATGAGTTAAGTTAAATATATTTACGTGCCAAATACAAGATTATATAACTTTATTAATTTGTAGAATATTTACTTCAGACATTTTCGTGCCGGATAAAGAATAATAATAATAATATGGGCGGAAATAGTACAGCAAATACTTTTACCGCTGGTGGCTATATTGGGCCTGCTAGCGGAAGTAGTGTTGGTGGTAGCAGCGGTGGTGCCGTAGGCGGTGATCTTATACCAAATATGAGTACTGCTAGTGGTACTTCATATGCTTATGGCACAAGTTGGGAAGAATTCTGTGAACGTCATTCACGTGTAGCGGCAGCTGATTTTGCTAAGGCTTGCATAAATTATATAAATGGAAATTTGCCACCTGAGGAGGCGCGCAATATTTCTTATCGGAGCTTCGGACAAAAGTTTGCCGAAGCATTTGTGGATCATTTCGAAACTGAATTCTGTCATAGACGTAACAATCTTAAGGTTAGTTCTTATGGGCAACGTATTAAAGAATTTTCAATAAATTTTGTTTCCATATAATTTGTAGACTGGTAATGGAAATTCATTAGAAGAAAGTGGCAACACAGCGGAAGATTCGCCGAAAATCTTTCAAAAAGCATTCTTTCGACGCCTTTCGTTCAAAGGTCTGCGCAAGGGCAAGGTGGGCAACAATTTTACCAATTCTAACGGTTGTCTATATACATATCGTAATATAGAACAGTTCATTTTCATATATTTAATATTAGAATTTCTTATTCCTGCAGACGCTTTTTCATAAGAACAGCGATGATTTAGATGGTAGCAAACACAGCAAGACAAAGATCTCGAAAATTATTGTTGAATGTCGTAAAGAAGGTTACGTCTATAATTTAACACCCGAAAGTTTGGATCAACCAACTGGCACGCAAAAATGGGAAAAATGTCGTCTGGCACTAGTAAAAGCAGTTGGCGGTTATATGTTGGAGTTCTATACACCACCTAAAGCTACAAAGGTTTGTCAGCGCTAACTTTTAAATATATTTACGTTTTACTAGAATTATAAAAATTATTTATTTCAGCCTCGAAGTGGCGTTTTTTGTTTCTTAATATCGGAGGCAAGAAAAACAACTCGACTTGAAATGCCCGACCGGGAAAACACTTTTGTATTGAAGGCAGATAACAATATGGAATATGTTATTGAGGCAGAGAGCAGTGATGAAATGCACAGCTGGTTAGCCACTATACGCTACTGCATGCGTACACCGCCTACGCAGCAATTGCCATTGGAATCGGCAGACGCATTACTTACTGGTGGTGGTGGTGTCGGTGGCATAATGGGTGGTATTTCGGCAACAACTTCAATGGCTATGAGTCCGAGTGGCAATTTAACATCCACAGATGGCACTATTCCACGCAGTGGTGGCATTAATAATCCACAATACCATCAGACAAACATACTTGGTTCTAACGGCAATGTCGGCCCAAGCAGTTCACAATCGGACAATGCACTGGCATCTGGAAATGGGGGAGTAGGTGCAACGGCAACTATTGGTAATGATGGAAATGCAATAGATGGTATACCTGATATACCGCCGAGACGTGTCGGACCTGGCGAACGCGGTGAACAACGCCTATCGGCGTCGAGTAATTTCGAACCCGAATGTGATTCTGAATTGGATATAAATGTAGCGGATTTAACGGCTGAAATGCGACAGTATCCCTGGTTTCATGGTACACTGCCGCGTTCAGAAGCAGCACGTATGGTATTACATTCAGAAGCTGCAGGACATGGTTTCTTTTTAGTGCGTCAAAGTGAGACGCGCAAAGGTGAATTTGTGCTCACATTCAATTTTCAAGGGCGTGCTAAACATTTACGTATGACCCTGTCGGAGAAGGGCCAATGCCGTGTACAGCATTTATGGTTTCCTTCGATACAGGAGATGCTCGAGCACTTCCGGCACAATCCAATACCATTAGAATCGGGCGGCACATCTGATGTTACACTAACCGAGTGGGTACATAATCAAGGAACTTCGTGTAGCGGCATAATTGATGCCAGCAGCAATGCTGAAACAAACGGTGGGCATCAACCACAACAACAACAACAGCAACAGCATCCATCACCGAGACATGTGAGATAGCCTAAATTTTGGAGTCCATTCAGTGTCAGTGATGATTTTGATTTGATGTTTTCGTATTTTATTTTGTGTAAATTCTAATTTTTTTTGACATCGTTGAACAACAATTCAACACGGCGCCATTAAATTTTGCACTTGACTTGCTTTCAATACGGACAAGGAGCATCAAGCGTATAACATTAGAATATAACTACAAAAAAGTTGTGCAAAATCAAAAATTATGTACAAATTTAATGGTAGCTTTGATTTTAAAATTAAAATAAGTAATATTTTTTTTACTTAACTTTTTATTTTCGTATAGTTTGTGTATGTTAAAATTAGCACAATTTCCTTTATTGTAATATTTTAATTATTGTTATTTTTTTTTCGTAATATCTTGATACTTTTTCTCTTCATATCTATAAGTATATGCATAACTATGTATGTTTGTATTGAAAATCCTTTTTACGTTTAGTTGCATGGATCTGAGTCATCAGCTTTCCACAACAAAATCAAATAATACTAACACCAGTCGCACGCAATGTGTTCGTGTCACGTATTCAAAATCAAAGTGCCATGTATTTTCTTTTCTTCCTATTATTCCATGCCACAATTGCATTTGTTTACTGGCGGATTGCAGCCGCAACATGTAATCACAATGAACATGAGTGTGCGCTTAAAAACGTGCGAAATTGAGTTACCGTTCCTACACCAGCAGCAGCCACAAGCGCAGCCGCCGCATCACCATCATGTACATCTACAACCGCCACAAATACCAGCACAGCAACAGCAACCACACCAGCAGCAACAGCAACCGCCGCAGCAGCAGCAGCAGCAGCAACCACAACAATTAAACACGCCACAATTACGCACGTCAACAGTATCTCTACAATCACCGGTACATATTTACATACGTTGTAACATATATAGCCAACAAACATTGAAGCCGAAATCAAAACAAAGCAAAATCGTATAACCAATCTAAATCTTAAACCTTAACAGGATTGGCGTGCTTAGCAAAAGTGACGTTGCTTCTTATTATGACAATACTAATATTTACAACTCGCAACTTAGAAATTTCTCAAAGGATGTCGAAACATTTTCGCTTGTTTGTTGGCTATATTACGTAAAAAAATAAAAATTCATTTATTTATATTTGCATTCGATTGTCATTTACAGAATCCACACCTTGGTGGTGCAAGAGTGGCAAGCATTAACGATTTGAACGCAAATGAAATGGGCCCACGCGCGGTCGACAACCAATACAGTTTTGTGTAACTCAATTCCGCTACGAATAAAGTATCCTTGGCAAAGCCGCAATACAAAGGAAACTATATTTACCTACATACATACATACTGACATAAGTGAATGTAAGCTTAAAGCAGCTTTTTTTGTCGTTTTTCCATTGCCTTCCATATGAGAATTGCATAATTTGACAGATTTTGCCATGGTTTCCTTCTAAATTAACAACATTTCCTTAATCTTCTATTGTGTTCACAAACCTAACGTAATAAATGCACGTATATTTATAAAGTATTTGTAAATACATACATACAAATTTAAATGATTTATAATTGTAGGCTTTAAAATTATTAAGAAGTTTTTTTCCTATGTTTTGTAAAGCAAAAACAGTTCATTAGGCTTTTTTTTTAGCTAAATTAAGTTCTACTGTGCATTGATGCATATTTAAATTATAAATACATATGTATACGCATATTTACATAGGTATGTCTTACATTGTTCAGTTAATTTAAACACGAATTTCTTGTGTATTCAAGTATTTCAAGTAATGCATAATTAAGAAATAACTTGCTATTGACTTCGAAACTTTTACTAAACAATTGTAAATATTATTTGCTCAATTACCGATATATAATTATATATTAAAGATAATTATGTTATAGCTGATATTTAAAGTTTTCAATTAGATTTCTCCTAAAAACAAAAGGCTGCTTAAGTAGTAGATATAATCGTAAGTACATAATTTTTTTAAGCAAACACTGAAGTTAGGGTTTTCGACTTATATTCAGGTTAATGAGTATAGATAATTAAAAAAAAATAAATAAACTATAAGCTAAATAATAACATACAATACTCAAAAAATAAGAAAAAAAAAATTGAAAAAGACCAAACAATTTATTTTCATGCGTTGTTGTTGTCGTCACAGCATAAATCTACAGAATTTGATTTGAATAAATTCTACTGAAAAGCCAATACTGACCTGTTATATCAATGAAAATGCAGTTATGTAAACAAGTTGTATATGAGATGTAATTTAATGATGAATTTGAAGGAATTAACACAACACTTTCGAAAATGTTCAGTTAATGTCATGTATCACAAGATATATTAATATTATTTTAATCAAACTTTTATAGACATTTCCAAGAGGTGGAATGTGCTAATATCAGTGTTTAAACTTGTAAAAATTTCAGTGCACATAAATTGAGACACAGTTTATATGCAGAGTATTAAATATACTTCTATTATTAAATTATCGGCATGACGAGCTGAGTCGATTCAGCTATGTCCATACGCGAATTCGTGCCTCAAATTTTGAGATGTAGATCTGAAATTTTGCACAGCTTTTTTCTCCCCGTGTAGCAGGTATACAAACTGAACAATCAAAATTAAGTCCTCGTGTGGAAAACTTTTTTATATGACGATATGTGTTCACCAAATTGGCATTGGTTATTGGTTAGGACAACGACACAAACTCCGAAAAAATGAAGTAGGAGTCAAGATTGGATCACTATAGAATATTAGAGTTCTCAGTACAGTAATACAGCTGACATATAAACTGCTTGAACCTTTTATGAAAACTTTTTATTACCAAAATTTACAGTTTTTGCGCAGAGAATTGTTTTTGTTGTTTTTTTTAACGTGTATTCTGTATTTTTTCTTCATATTCATCAAATAATAAAAGATTTACATATTGTATGATTATACATACATAAATGCATATATTGTAAGTGAAAAGTGGTTGTAATACTAAAATTAAAGATTTTCTCTGTTTGAATGTTTCTAAGACAAGGACAAAAAGTGTGTTTGAACTTACTAAACATGTAGGAATAATACTTGACGTCAACGTCGCATGGAATTGAATTCTAGACATACGCATAAAGATTGAGTATGAATTATTATGTAATATTATATATGCTTGTACATATGTATTTACATCCAGGCAAGTTTGAACATATTTAAAAGGACAAAATCAAATAAAAGTAACACATTTGAAGTACTAATGTCTTATACAGATGTTTATATACATACATACATACGTATTTGCAACCATTTAAGCCCATAGTTAAAAACAAATATATATGATATACGTACATATTTATAAATGTAAAGCGTTGTATAGTAATATATGTGCTGTATAGTCCTATATACATAAATACATATACGAGTATTTGCAAGTTTATTGCTAAACAAAACAACACAAACAATGTTACACAGATATTCCTATGCGTATCAGTTAAAATTTTGATGCAACTACCTACATACATACATACAAACATACAAGCAAATATTTGTTTACGCAAAAAACCAAACGCTACAACACACAATAGTTAAACAATAAGTTATGTCACAGAACGACTTGATCATTAGAGAAAACAATTTAGGATTTTTTATTCTAAGCCGTTAAATAATAATTGCATCCTAACTAGACACAGAAAATATACTTTAAACATAGATATTTTCGCTGAATTCGTACACATACATATAGGTAGTATATTTTTATGGGCTTTTTTCGTGTACTTGCAAAATCATTAATTTCATTTAATTTGAATTTAATAAAAATGATTGTTCAACATAATGGTAATTGCTAATTTTTTTTTGTCTTGGCAAATGTTTTGGAATAGCACGAGATTTCCGTTAATTTGTTTAACGGTAGTAATGTCTACAATTCTGGCTGAGTTTTGAACTATAGCCGTCGAAGGTATAACAGTTGTTCTGTGGGTTGGGAACAATGCTTGCAAAAAACATATATTATAATAGTATATATAACATAAATAAATAAATAAACAAAAACTAAAAAAATCTTAAACTAAATCAATTTTAATAAAATACTAAAAATAAATAAAAACAAATTATAAAAAACAAATATAAAAAAATTTACGTGTTCCATTATTGCATTATCTGTCCGTGGTACATGAAGCTATTCAACACAATGGATAATTTCGAAACGTAGATAGGTCGAATTTTTAAATACATCTTTCCATGTATTGTTTGACAATTCATACTTTAAAGATAAAACGAAGAAAGTTTTGCTGTTCTATAATGAAAATGGCGTCTGTTATTTAGCAAAGCTTAAAAAGATGGAGTTGCCCAACATATACTTTGCTATGCATGCATCGAACTAAATCTGTCAAAACAAAGACTTGAAGCAAAGCGATGTAAGATTTGTATATGAATCGGCCATAACTGCTTTACACTCTACATTGCTTTGCTACTCTACATTCACAGTGAAATATATGGCAACATCTAAATGCCAAATGCCATAAATCCACCACAAGTGCCAAATGTGTTATTCACCTCAATACTTTGCAATATTTTGATTAAGCGAAGGTGATCAGTTTAATAAATTTTAATACAATTGTAAAAATATATAACAAAAGGCTCAATAATAAGTAAATCTGCGTCAGTAATTTATGAATCCTACTTTAACAAGCTGAAGCAATTGCATTTGTTGCTGCTGCTGTTAGTGTGGTTGGTGAATTAAGATGGCATCAACAAGCACTGCTACAGCGCCTTCCCAGGATGCCTGCTATATATCATTGCTAGGCCTGGCCGAGCATTTTCGTACATCGAAACCGCCAAACATTAAGAAATGTATACAGTGCTTACAAGCGTTGTTCACATTCCAGCCACCGACAAAAGTGGAAGCACGCACACACCTACAAATGGGCCAAATATTGATGGCCTACACATTGAATACCGATTTAGCGCGGAATCATTTAGAAACTGCATGGAAACTTTCCGAGACTTTGGTACATTTTGATGATGTTAAATTTGACACCGCCTCGCTATTAGCACAGTTACACCTGCAGTTGGAACAAAATTCTCAAGCAAAGGCGATGCTGCGCCGGGCTGTTGAATTGTCGCAGCATAATGTCTTTTGGCATTGCAAATTGTTGTTACAGCTTGCGCAAATACACGCCTCAGATCGGGAGTATTCTTTAGCTTCTGAATTATTGGCCGTTGGTGTAGAGTCGGCTGAGGAGACCGGTGCTACTTATCTCAAAGTGTTATTTTTATTGTCACGCGCTATGATATTAATGATAGAGCGGAAGACAAACGATGTATTAGCGTTGTTAAATACGGCGGGTGCAATTATTGACAACAATATAACTAATGCTCATCAGAAGGAATACTTGAAAGTATTTTTCCTAGTACTGCAAGTCTGCTATTACCTTGCGTTGGGTCAGGTGAAAACCGTAAAACCCAGTTTAAAACAATTGCAAACGTCGATCCAAACAATAATGGCGCCCAACTGGCCGACCGATGAAGGTATAATTTTATACATAATTTCATGTAATAAAATAACTACAAATTTGTTTAATTTTTGTTTTAGCGATATTCGGACAAAACGCGTTAGAAATGTTCGTATGGCTACCTAAAGAACAGCTATATGTTTTGGTATATTTAGTGACAGTATCACACTCAATGATGGCCGGTTATATGGATAAGGCACAAAAGTACACAGAAAAAGCGTTAACACAAATTGAAAAATTAAAAGCGCAAGATGACAAACCTATATTATCAGTGTTTAAGGTGATATTACTGGAGCACATTGTAATGTGTCGCATGGTGATGGGCAATCGTATTCTGGCGATCACTGAAATTGCAGCAGCGCGAGATGTTTGCATTGCATCGCCCAATCGAGGTTTACTACGGCGTCATTCAGCACAACTACATTGTCTATTAGGTTTATACTCAATGTCGACTAGCTTTTATGAACACGCAGAGCGGCAATTCATAGCTTGTGTTATGGAAACATCTGAACGTGATCTAAAATTATTTGCTAATTTAAATTTAGCAATTATTTTTCTACGCACAAAACGCGAACAGGATCTAAAACAAATTCTGGACACCGTATCCACAGAGAATACGCACACGCATAGCAGTCAAGCACTAATGGGCGGTTTCTATTATGTGCAAGGACTACATGCGTTTCATAAAAGCAGTTTTCACGAGGCCAAGTAAGTTGAAACGAATATTGAATTATCGTAATATAAATTCAAATAACAACTAATGTCATATATTTGCTTTTTTAGACGATTCCTACGCGAAACTTTAAAAATGGCTAATGCTGAAGACCTCAATCGTTTAACATCCTGTTCTTTGGTTCTACTATCACATGTCTTCCTCAGCATTGGCAATTCGAAGGAAAGCATGAATATGGTTACACCTGCTATGCAGTTGGCTTCCAAAATACCCGATATTCATGTACAATTGTGGGGCTCAGCCATACTCAAAGATCTGCATCGTATGTCCAAAGATTTATTACACGAGAAAGAGGCATTTGCAAATCATGTAAAATACTCGGAAAATCTGATTGCCGATCAGCGTAAATGCGTGCAGAGTGTACACCATGCGTTAATTAATTGGTTCAATTCCGAACCGCCGTCAACTAGTGCAAATAGTTTCGATGAAGGTGGTGGTGGAAATAGCGGCGGTCCTGTTGCAACTGGACAGATGACACAAGTGAGACAATTTACGTAAAACTTACATCACAAATTTATACATACATATACAAAAATAAGGTGGCTAAAATTTTGTAAATTTACCACTAAATGAATAACAATCCACTACGCCACTACTAAAAATTTATAACAGCAGTTCCAACAGCCAAACAAGTGACACGTACACGCTGCATTAAAATACTTAAACACATATTTAATTGACCAAGTTAATGTATTAAATTTTAAAAAGTTCAAACAGTTAAGAATTTTTTATTTATGTATTTATTATTCCTTTATTTTTTTTTTATGTCTTGTTAAACTTCCTCAATAGCTAGTTGCACAAATTTTTCCTCACCGACAGTAGCTTCTTCACTACGTCGTAGGGGACCACCTGCCACCAAACGTTCCATATCCTCACGAGCCACCGTTACAACTGTAGTTGTGTCCTCGTCGACATCGCCATCAGCATCACCATCGTCTTCTTCAACATCCAATATGGTGATATTGTAAGCTGAACCATCCATACTATCTCGTTTAGAAGTATTGAGCATGCTACGTGTCGAAACCCTTTTTCCTCGGGCAGCAGCTTTCGGTACACCATCGACATCTTTCGCCTCGTGTGTTTTCATGTGCGTACGTAATGTACCCAAATGTGTAAATTTCTCGCCACACACATGACACCAGTGATTTCGTTCACCAGTATGCGTACGATGATGAATAACGCAATCCTGTTTCTGTGTAAATGTTTTGCTGCACCAGCGACACTTGAACGGTTTTTCACCGGTATGAGTGCGTCTATGATTTTTTAGCGTAAATGATGACGTAAAACGTTTAGGGCACAGATCGCATGCGTATGGTCGTTCACCAGTATGTATACGTTTGTGCTTCACCAACGAACTTGATATTGTAAATGTAGCCAAGCATTCATCGCAGCGGAATGGATGTTCGCCGGTATGTGTACGCCTATGTGAGCATAGTTCGCCCTTAGTAACAAAAGTCCTCGCACACTCATCGCATTTGAATTTCTTTTCCTGGGAATGTCGCATTATATGCTGCTTTAAGTTCGTCTTTTGGCTAAACGCTTTGTTGCATATGTCGCACACAAATGGCTTTTCACCGCTATGCACACGCAAATGATCTTTTAGTGCGGATAGTATGGTAAAAACTGTGGGTGAACAATTTTAAATTTGGGTAAATGTATTGGAGTGCCGGACCAATAAGAAAATACTAACAGCAAAAAAATATAAATAAATTAAATAAATAAGAAAATATAATAAAATAAATAAAAAATGATTCTCTCATACTAGCCTTTTTTGCAAATGGGGCATTGATTCCGTAAATTACGTTTATGCTCGTCTATCATATGTTGACCGAGTTCATCATTTGTGCCAAACTGCTTGCCACATTCCGTGCACTCATGATCTTGCAAATGTGTTAGTAGGTGTTCCTTCAATGTCTCTTCCGAAATGAAAACACGTCGGCACTTGTTGCAATCAAAGGTTGTTTTATTGCAAAGATTTTGCTTTTTGTGATGAACTAGCGATCTTCTTAGCGCAAAACCGGCTCCACAAGTCTCACAGAAGTGAATCAATTTAGCCGGTTGTGTCTTCTGTACAATCGGTTGCAACGTACTTGAAATTGTGCTCTTTATAAGTGTCGGTTCGGCTATGTTTAAATTTTTATCTTCATTATGATCATTCTTCATTTCCGAATTTTCTAAGGTAACCTAATGACGCAAAAGAAAGCAAAAATGTTTGCAATTATAATAAATAACGCAATGATTTTTTTCTTACCTTTGACTTAGATGGTTCCTGTTCAGAAATCGATTCAGTTTCTTTGCGTGTTTGTTCACTCGCATGTCGCTTTAATTCATGTCGTGCTAAGCGCTTAGAACTAACAAATGTCATCGGACAGTAACAACACTTTAACTCGTCTTTAAGCACACGAACATTTTTTCCTTCAGTCGCTTTTGATGATGATCGCGTTGTCACTGTGGACTTTGCTAAGACTTCCGCTTCGCCAGTATCATTTTTAAAAATTGTGAAATTGTAATCCTCGGATTGCGTATTCCCATCGTCAGTATTAAATGCCTCATTTTCTTCGGCGGTGTATATAAATCGTGCATAAACACCGTCTTCATCAAATTCTTCATCACAATCTCGCAATTGATTCGTTTCGCTAATGATATTCTCATTATTTGCAGCAACGTTTCCGCTTTCGCTTTCATTTTCTGATTGTGAATGGGTTAACTTATAATACGTTGTATCGACGTTAACTTCTTCTGTATTCTGTACTGCGGCATTCAGTGTCGAATATAATGTAATTCCTTCTGAATTATCAACAATATCCGGATCATCTGTATGCAATTCCATAATAATTTCTTCTCCATCTTCTCCAACCTCTTCGAAGCATTCATCTATTCGCCGGCGCTTGAGTGCTAAAGTGTGTTGCACATTATTTCGGCGCTGAAGTTTACTACTTTCGACAATTTCAATTTCTTCGCCAAATTCAACTCCTAAAGTTTTTTCTAATTTTATTTTATCAAATCTTAAGGTATTATTTGGTTTCACACTTATAGGGGACGTTGATTTATTATGTGTTATATTACATATTGGTATCGTTTGCACATACCGGTTAGTCTGTGAAACCACGTTTTCTTTTGTTTGTGTATGAACAGTAGTAAGTTGTTTCGGCACATCAGCATTAGTTTGCACACATTTATTAACTTGTACTACCTTTACTTTTGATAGCTCCTCTTGCGATTCTTCTGGAGGCGCATCAGGTACCAGTTGCCTCAGTGTTCTGCACGAGTTCTCACATTTCAATTTAAATGAGTAGCAACGATTAATCTCGCTAATACAAGATAAACAAACCTTTTCGGGCAGTTTATCTTCACGTCGTGGCTACACAGGAGATAATAAGTATTGTATAGCTAATCACCAATTAATATAATTTGAGAAGTACATACCTTGGTTTTAGTAAAATCTCTTAGCATATCAGCGATACATCCACCGCCCCCACCACCATCATATATAGAAAGTAGTGGACCACCAAGACCTAAACAAGTTCGACAGATTTTCTCAAGATCCATCGCCATTTCAACTTGTAAATTAAACAAATTAAGAGGCTTTAAGAGATTTCGTGGCGGAGTTTATATCAGGAAAACAATATACCACAAAGCGTCTAAATTAAATGTAATAAAAAACGTCAAATAGAAATCTGACATTTTTATACATAATATTGCCATATGATTTTAATATTGATATTTTTAAGATAACATAATAAAATAGTATATGAGATTATTTCAACGAGGTGAAAACAAAAAAATTTGAAAGCATTTTTAATATATTTATATTTTATTCAAATACCGTACTTTACGAGAAAATGCAAACAAATCTCCGTTCACGATCATTATCTCGCTGTTTGCAGTGTTGAAAACTGCAAATAATATATGGTATACAAAAATGGAGCAACCCTGCGTATAAGCAATTGTCAACTTTGTCATTGCCACAAAGTAAAATCAAAGAAAATCGGAAGGAGTGAATATATTTAAGTTTGTACAAATACCTTCATTTAATATATATTAAACAGATATAAATTATAATTTTTACACTAAAAAGAGCAGAAAAAGTGGTGTTGTGCAACGTGTCCATTTAGAATGAAAAAAGGGAATGTCGAATAAAATTCCAATAAGAAAACAAGTTTCGAGCATACATTTGTAAAAGTGAACCTACGCTTTTATTTTCCAATTGGTTTTTAACTTCGTCTTTCTATTAAGTGAAGAATAGGACAGAACAGCAATTCCAATAAGCAAAATGAGAAAGTGGCGCACGGAAATATTGTCATAAATTCACTAAATGTAAATAATAGTAGAAATAAAAATATCCTAAATAAATTGCAACGAAAAGAATACAAGATTCTGAAACGAAAAAAGTAAGCAGTGCTCCAGACGGTAGTGTCACAACACAGGTATGTGGGTGATTATATGGTAGTGTGTGAACGTATTTTTTATATTGTTTTTTAAGTTGTTTATGGGGCGCTAGTGGCGCTTTTGGAAAGGGTATCGACTAATGTAAATAAACTTGCTCACTACATTAATGGTAACGTCATATTGAATTATTGTAGCGTTTTGATTTATAAATGTTAGTTGATATTACTAGTTTCTCATTTGCAAATGCCTACGTTTAATTATTTCCGATTATAAGTGGGTTGATGTTGTGGAATGATCACTATTGTTTGTGTGTGTCGTATAGGTATGTAAAAGGCGGACTTATCGTATGATAAAATTATCTACAAAACAAACTGTTACTCATTTTTATGCTTTGCGTAATAAAGTTATGTTCATACATGTGTTCAGGTGGGTCTTATGTTGATAACACATTGTGTTCGTACACCTACCACGATAACTTATTTTCTTTAATATTTTCATATGTATTTTTGTTTTTAGTGTACTTATTAATGGATTATGGTATAAGCATAATGCCTAAAAAATTATAGATTTGACGTCTTGGACTTGTTTTCGAAAATTGCAATTTTAATCCGGTGCATACACGCTACACATACATTTCTTCAAAAGCAAAACTAAAGATAAGCACCAATTGTTCAATTAATATTTCCGCACTGTTTTTTTTTAGCTTTTTATACCACGAACAGGGTAATATTAAGCTTGCAGCGACGTGTGTAAAAACCAGAAAGAAACGTCGAAGGTGCCATGTAGAGTATATGTATGTTGTTGTAGCGGTAGAACAAATGCCTTAAGTAATTTGGAGGTATGCTGACGGGTTGTCAGTCCTTGGACTGATAAAAATGCGGATCCATTCCGGTTACGTAGATTCAACTGTCGTGGGAGCGGATAAAGTGTATATAATCATATGTATATATGATCAGCATGATGAGCTGAGACGAAATCAGCCATTACCGATTGTCTGTTGATTGCATATTTGGAAAATTGTTATAGGAACTAACTTACGAAAGTAAAATTAAATCAGTTTTCTAATATCGGGACATACATACATACATATGTACATACATAATTTTATACTTACGTACATATTTGCAATATTTGAAGTTTTATATTATTTGTTCCCCCCAGCTTTCGACACTATTAAAATTACGTTGAAAGCAACCCAATAGTAAAGACATTAATATTCAAGACGTCTGTTTAGTAAACACAATTAAAGCAACAAGCTTCCTTTTAAGTCTTCTAATTGGCAATCATATTTAAAGGAGGCACCCGCTTCATGATGCATAAACTATTACACATACATATGTAGGTATGTTCATGCATTTGTGTACCTATACCTATAAATATATATGTATGTATTGTTTGTATATATTTAGATATCATTGCGGGTGAGGTGTTGCAACGCTACCACAAAGCTTGATAAGCGTCTACATTAGTTTTACAACAAATTTGACTATAAGAAACGCCAACATGTCCAATTGCATCATATTTAATACAATTTTAAATTACACAATTGCATATTGTGCATTATCTTTAAACAAAGCTTTTGAAAAATATTGAAAATAAAAACTTAAATTTTTGCATATTATATTAAACAATGGCTCATATATTTTTAAAAATTACAACAGAGTATTCTACGCCCTTTGAAATATTTTGCGACGCAGTTTAATGATTCTGGCGCTGCATCCGAACACACAGTTAACAGTGGGAGGTAGTACTACAAATGCACACCATCAATTTAAATTTACATACATACATTTCTACATAGAATACTAAAATATAACAAATACATTTGCACATTTACAATTGATTCAAAATTTGAATGACTTGAATTGATTTATTCCTAAATATGTATGTATGATTGCGTGTATGATGCAAGTTTTCTAAAATTAACAAAACTGAAAAATATATACAGCTGCGGTCAATTTCTTGGTAGTGTGCAAACGTAGTAGAGGAACTGTTTAAAATATGCGATATCGCCTTTATAATAAAAGCCCCAACAATAAGTAAAACAAATTAAAAAAAAAGATTGATTGACATTCCTTTCCTCAAACCACCGTTAAGCAACTTTACTTATGTGCTTGAGATCGTTTTCCTGCTAGAACAATCAAACAAGTGGCAGTTCTTCACGGCAGCATGATTTTCTGGTCATGTTTTTCTTTATCCAATAAATGGGTCCTACATCTTGCCAAGAAAAGCATGTACAAACCATGATACTCGCACCTCCATGTTTTAGCGTTTTTGTTGTATATTTCGGCTGATATTCGATAATATAACCATAAAATATTCCGCCCTGATGTCGAAGACCAATTTAAATGTTCTTTGGCGAATAGAAGTTTCTATCAATATGCATGTTAGACAATAACTGCACTTTTCTTGGACTTTGGGGAATCAGGTCGTGATCGCGCAGACGCCGGCGTACAGTTTCAATACCTTTAGCTGCCATAAAGCAGCTGCAAATGGAATCTGCTGTGTATATCTGGCAATGGAATTGACTACTTTCACTGACATTACTGGCTTTATTCCACGTTTTTTATTACTTGGTTGGCACCTGATAGCGTTACGTACCATTCTGCGTGAGCAACCAATAATATTTTGGACTTCGACTAAGTTTTTCCCTCAAAAATCAATTTTTTATCAGGGCGCACTTCTCAGCCGTAAAATTTTTATTTTTGTATGAAATTTACCGGTAATATTAATTTTTCAAACCTAGAAGTGTGCGTGAAACTAAGATTTTGGCTGGTCGAAAAGACTTTGGAAATAAAAAGCCCCGCAAGTGTAACAAAAATAACAAATTAAGCGAAACAAGTCTTTGCCCGTTTTCATGTCGACATCTGATTCTTTTAAAGTGAATCACAAAAAAAAAAAATTGTGTAATAAAAAAGTATGATTACGTGTATTAAAAGAAAGTCTAGCACTACTAAGAATTTGACCGCAACTGTATATGCTTATGTACATACGTAGCTACATACAATTAAGTAATTTATTTGAAACATGTATATGTTTAGGGTATTTTTAAATGTATTTATAAATTTAAAATTTTCATCTAAATCTCTACAAATGCAGTTTTAAAATTGTTATTTTTTTTTTAGTTTATAATGGCGACATCACCACGCTCCGTTGATACAATATCACTATGTTCCACCGTTTCCAGTTGCCCGGATCGCAACGGCTTTTACGGTGGCTTTCAGCGCACAGAAAAACCTAAAGAACCACTCTCGAAAGCACAAATCATTGCGAGAGAAAAGAAGTGGTTGTATATGATTGATAATTGGTCATTGTATATGTCCAAAAATTACAAAAAGGTATGTATTTTTTATGTGATTTCTTAATTTATAGAAATAGCTATAATGTTCCAATTTTTATTAATTTATAGATCCGTGATCGTTGTCGCAAAGGTATACCAAAATCGGTCCGCCCACGTGCTTGGTTCTATCTTTCTGGTGCTTATTTATTAAAAAAGAAAAATCCTACAGTCTACAAAGAACTACTTGAACAGCCCGGTAATCCACATGTAATCGAAGAAATAAAAAAAGACAAACATCGGCAATTTCCATTTCATGAAATGTTTTTGGATGAGGATAAAGTTGGACAAATCGAATTATTTAATGTACTAAAAGCATATTCAATATATAATCCGAAAGTGGGCTTTTGTCAGGCGCAAGCGCCCATTGCTGCCTTCCTGCTTATGCACCTACCGGCAGAAGATGCGTTTTGGGTGTTTGTTAGTGTTTGTGATGTGTAAGTAGCATTTTAAATTATTATTAAAAAAAAAGCGATCATGGCAGCTATGCGATATAGTGGTCGGATCTGAAAAATTTGTTCAGAGATTGTAGAGTTGCCTTGGGCAATATTTTATGACAATATCTCGTAAAATAAAAAGATTTTCCCTACAAGGATTTGCGTTCGATCGGTTAGGTTGCATGGCAGTATAAGCTATAGCGGTCTGATATTAAATTTTGTTTAAATATTGTAGCAGTGCTTAAGAAAATAATTTGTTCCGAATTTCCTGAAGATATCTTGCCAAATATAAAATTGTCTTTACTGCTTCAGTTTTTATGGCTGCTATATTGTTGTTTCTGTGCAAAAGAAATTTTTTTGTTGATGTCATTGGCCCGATAAAAAAATCGGGTACCTTTCGGTTAAGTAAACGCGATTGTCGTGGGACAGTTACAACAAAAAATACATATATGAAAATTAATTTTAATTTACTTAAAATTTTGTTTGTATTTGTTTCATAATCCCTTTATACATACAAATTTAATAGTATTGCTTTTCCATTTCTTTATAGTTATTTGGAGGACTACTTCATTACTGGTCTTGAAGTGCTGCAAAACGATGCTGGCATACTGGAGGGGCTCCTCAAAAAAACTTGTCCACCCGCATACCGTCACCTGCAAAAGCACAAAGTCGAACCCTTACTCTATATGACTGATTGGTTTCTATGCGCTATGACAAGAACATTACCATGGGAAACACTGTTGCGAGTTTGGGATTGCTTTCTCGCCGAAGGCATACGTGTCATCTTTAAAGTAGCACTAGTGATAATTGGTGCTTCACTAAATCAACATAAAGTTCGTAAACAATGTAATGGACTTTGTGAGACATTAGAGGTGCTACGCTCACCACCTGAGCATGTGCTCGAAGAGGATTTTATTATCAATAATATACAAAGGCTAAATTTACGTGTCGAAGATTTTCAAATCGAACATACGCGACAAAAAAATCGACGAGCCAAACAGAAAGCTATGCAAGAGGCAGCTGCAGCGACGACGGCATCCACATCACACGGCAGTGCTGTGAGTAGTAGTAGTAGTGGTGCGGGCGGTAGTAATGGCTATAGGCTGTAATGTTAGCACAAAGTGCTTAAAACCGGCAAAAGTGGAAAATTGAAAATTGTAAATCATAGAATGAAGCATAAAACCCACAGCCGAGTTAAGTGAGGAGTTCTGACTTTGCACCAAGCTATGTGCATGTATGTAGTTGTTAAAGTTTTCCGTCCTTTACTTGGTTGTGGGAATATTTTGTCCCTTTTGGTAGCAATTTTTTTAAGGGTGCTAAGCATTCACACTCAAAGTTGTTTTTTATTGATAATATTTTAGTAGATAAGCAGCGAACAGAAATATAAATTGAATAGTGAACATAATATTAAGATATTGAAACGACTAACCGAAAGTTTTAAATTGAACGCACAGTATAGAGAAAAGAATTGCGAGTTACAGGCAAATCTAACAGTCGAAAGTACATACACACAATTAAACAGACACAATATTAAACTAATAATTCCATATGCAGCTATCATGATGCCTTGATCTTTTATTATTTTGAAATATTGAAATTGCACAAAATACATATATTTAAGGCACTCATTTAATGTGGCATTTATGCAATAGCGGCAAAACTTGCTTAAATGCGAGAAAAGAGTAAACAACTAAATGCGATTTACGACAAATTGCAATGAATACCTTTGAAAAAAGTTGTTACTTTGTCGCAAAATAAATTGCATGTAAAAATGAACAGCTGTCTTGCGACATTGCCATTTTGCGTAGCTTCCAATAAATGCGATAAGTTTGCGACATTAAAAAAGTACCACTTCTGTTACCATTTTCATTGAGAGCACAAATGGGAGCTAAATGACACGTTACTTGAAATTATTTGAATATAAATATTACATATCAGACAAAGAAGAAGGACAGGCATCACAATGCACAGGCGCTAGCATTATGCGCACGCGCAATGAATATTTAACATTGGTCATACATTTAAACATGTGTTTCATTTAGCCGCATTACGACTTTTTTTTATAGTTTTCATTTTGTATACTCGCAATTTGTATGAAAAATATATATAATTGCATTGCAATACTGTGCTTACTAATCTTTAACTGTATTTTTCTTAATTCAGTTCAAATAAAGTGTATACTGAGGTGAAAAATTCAGCTTTGGTCATTCCAAAAAGTTTATGTCTTTGTATTTTTTACTGCAAGATTTTGCGTTACAAATTTTCGTATTTCAATTATCAGCTGTATAAATTATAACTATGAAGTAAAAATTATTAATAATAAAATTATAATTTATACGATATGTATAATCATCTTATATATACGCATATACATATACATACAATATATATTTATATATTAAAAACTAAATTCGTGCAATTTATCTGCTTACCTTCCAAAGGAATGCAAATTGTTTATAAGCTAAGTATTAAATATTTATATTATTAAAACTACTAATTTTACCTATCGTTGTGCAGCTAAGCATTTTTTGCTGCTTAAGTTATAATTTATGCTTGTGATTAAGACAGCCATAAAATAATTTGTATTTTCTTCTCGATTTAATTCGTTTTTGTAAGAAAAAAGTTTTGCGTTTACAATTAAATATGCAAATTAGTATAAAAAGTATAACAGTTTTTCAATTCATATCCAACAGTTTCTTTAATTCTAAACTTTGATCTTAAAACACACTAAAGCACAAAACTTAATATTTTCTAAATGAAAAATGAAGCTGCATAAATTCACTGACATAAACAACGAAAATTTAATATAATACATAATTATTTAAGCAAGAAAAAGGCAATTTATAGGAAGGAAACGACAATTTATCCTGAAAATATACAACATTAGCAGAGAAGATGTAGAAAAAATTGGTTGGTTTTTAATAAAAATGTAAAACTAAAAGTATTTATACATATATATTTAATTTGTATATAAGTAATTGCGACATTATATACATATCTATACGTTCATAATCACACATTTATTAAACGAACTTATTAAAAGCTTTATTTATTAACGAACACAAATACATACACATTTATTTATGTCTGGTTCTTCCAAATTTTCAAAAAACCCCTAAATAAAAATTAAATTAAAAATACAAAACATTGTTCAATATATTTATTGTAGGTATTAGTGTTTTGACTTGTTTTCATCAACTATTTTAACCTAGTTAAAAAGGGCAGAAATGTCACGTTTATTCCATTTTGAATGCCTTGGCAGAAAACACCTTTAAAAAAAAATGTTAGCAAAAACTACACAAGAACTAACAGAAATCATACATTATTCTCGTAAAAATAACACATTTACAAACAAAATATTAGCACAGACACACATACATATGTACATATAACATCCAAATGTGTATGTACTTTCGGAATTTACAATTTTTAGAACATACAATACTATAGAGTAAGTGATGAGTAAAATAATGCTTGTAACCGTGAAATGTGAATGAAATATGTATAAATATGCAGTTTAATAAAATGTGTAAGATTTTGAAAACACAAATATATTGCGGTTTCCTTAAAATAATAATATTCTTAAATTATAAAACTCATATGCACACAAAATACGATGATAGCCAATGCATAAATGATTTAGATACATGCAGTGAGGCCTATGATAGTATTTGGTCGGATATACAAAGGGTCTAGGTTGTTGTTGTATGTGTATTTAGTCACCAGAAAAAGTTATTCGAACAAAAATTCAAGAAACCATCAAACATCTCGCCCCAAAATAAATCAAAGTGCAATTCGTTTTAATTATTCTATAATTAAACACAATTTTCTTACAAAAATTTACAATACATACAGCAAATTTCTTATACATTAATTCATATTTTATTTCTATATTTTCAATGTACCATTTCTATTCGTTGTCATCGCTAGGCGATTTTGCCAAATCAGCAAAAAAGTCACCGGCATTTGTGAATTTCGAAGATGGTAAATTATGTCGCTTATCCTTAAATGTGTTATGCTTCTCATTATATTTAATGTCACCAAAATCTTCAAAATATTTTACATTCCAAAAACGTACGTCATTATTATGTGACGATGAGGCAATCAATTCACCAGAATTAGAAACGTCCAAATTTTCAATTGGCATATTGTGTTGCCCTACAACACCCAGATTGCGAAATGGTGCTATATGGCAAGCACGTATTATACCCTCTTCACCCGCAACACAAGAAATACGATCCGTAATAGGTATCATTTCGCTGATTGGCGTATTAATGCCTGGATACATATCACAATGATAGCCAAATTGACCCCAATTAAATGTATAAAGACGACCCTTCGATGTACCGACGACTAGTTTCGAATTGCCACGAAATGTACCCATACAATGAAGTTCCTCTTCATACGGTTCAGATTGTACAAACAGCTTACGTGATCCTATGTTAATTGTTGTAAGATAACCATCACCACTCGTAAATAATAACAATTTCTTCGATTCGTTTGTGAGCATTTGCGATATAAAATCTTCAACTTCTTTTAACGAAAATATAGAGTCTTTAGTTCGTATGTCCCAAAGTTTAACTGTACCTCCATCGTCACCAGTACTGAAGAGGTTCTCATCAATGATGTGCAATTTATTTATAGCTTCATCATGTGCACTTTCATAGAATTTCTTCAGCTTCTCTGTCTCCATGTCGGTTATCATAATGGACTTGTCTTTGGAACATGTTAGTAAATCACGACCATCTTCTGTGAATTCAACGTCTCTACACGATTTTGCGTGTATTTCAATATTTCGTAGCAGTGTATTTTCTTCATTTGCATAGGCATATAGACATACATCTCCTGTAATCGTTGCAAGTGCTATAATGTCACGTTCCGGGTGAAAACAAATATCGGTAATAAAATCATCTAATTTGATTTCTGGTGGTGCGGTACGAGGTTTTTTAATGGCCGCAATTATGGCTCGAACCGTTTCATCATCTTCTTCATCTTCATTAAGTTCTAAAGCGCTACTAACTCCATCTTCACCGGCATTATTTCTACCAACACCACTTGAACCTGGACCGCTATCATCGCCAGAATTTGTTTTGGATTTTCTTATAACTTCTTGATTACCAGTGTCTGACATCGAATCATCCGAGTCATCTGGTTGAAAATCTGAACTGTCTTCATCTTCATCAACATTTGGGTCGAAGTCTGAGTCTTCCGCATCCGATTGTTGTTCGTTCGCTATGTTCCCACTGCCATTTGCGATTCCATACTCGACTTCAGAGTCTTCTGATTCGAAAGGTTCTTCCAAATTCACTTCATACACCGCGACATCTTCAACATCTTCTACATCTGCTAATTCATCCAGTTCATCGGATTCGGAGTTTTCACCTGGGGTTTTAAAAATTTCGCGCCTATAAACATACAAATTGATCAGGTCATTCTCTACTTAAGGCAAGCTCTACTTACATTCGCATTTTGCTATGTGATTGCTCCCTATGAAATTACTAGGTTAAAACGGATCTGTTTTATGCGAGCAAAACAATCTGAATACAAGTAGTTAGTTAATAACGCGAAGTAGAAACGCGAAACAGAAAAATACTATGAAACAATTCTTAAACAAGTTATTGACAAGGAAAGACTCACAAAATAAATAATTTTCTTCACATGAGGCGTCGGTAAGAAAGTAAAACATGGTTGCATTTGATAATACGGAATTTTATGCTTTTTGCACTGTATTAACTTTGCCACTTTTTTCCTTTTATAGCAAATTTAACTCGATGATATTTAATGTTAATACTCTGATATTATTCAATTAAGTGTTAAATTGTATTATTTATTTTTTAACGTATAATCTGCACATATTTAGTTGGAAAGATGCATTATATCAACGATGAACGTTATATTAGGTATATAACCAAACTCATAAAGTAATCATTTATGTATATAGACGAAAATTATTTGGTAATACTTATTACAAGAATAAAGCAAATAATTTTTAAAACATTTTAAAAATATGTGCAAAATTTAACATACAAATTTTTAAATATATTCGAGTAGATAGAAAAACATTGAAATACAATAATCTGGCAGATCACACAAATGTCAATGGGGAAAACAAAAAACCCATTAATGAAGAAAGTCCCGCTTTAAACTCAAAAAGTATTGTTTATGTATATCCTATTTTTTATATAAATTTGAAAACATTTATAATAATATGAGTCAGACAAAATCAAACAAGCCTTCCGTGTTCAAAAAACAATTATCGTTGAGTTCGTTCTTAGACGGAAACGCGACACGTTCAGGTTCCATAAATAGTGATACCGGGCAGAAACCGTCTGAACAGAAGAATACAATTGTTGAAGGTTCATTACAGTCACTTAGAGGGGCTAAAAATGTTGATATAAATAACAAAAGTTGTAAAAATCTTGCTTATGCACCCGTGCGGAAACAGCAAACAACAAAAATGTTGAATCCAATATTTGTGGATTCCTCGAGTGAAGACGAGAACGACGACGAGAGTCATACGAATTGTACCAAGAGCAACAATGCTGGTGTAACGAGGGCAATTGTACATCGTTATACATTTGATGAATGCAGTCAATCACCACTTGCTCCCTTGGAAAATAAAACGAACACAAAAAACACCGAGAACAGTATAATAAAACCAATATCTAATGGTTACAGCATTTATTCGCAGAAAAACGAAAAATATTCCGATAAAATAGATGAACACAAAAACATACATCAAGAAAAGGATTATAAAAATGGATCAAAGGAATGCAATGATGGACAAAGTAATTCAATAAATGGCCAAAAGAAATATGGTGACGGAATGTCAAATAGCTTCGATGACGATTTCTCAGAATTTAAGGATATCGGGTCTATGTATGAAGTTAGATCCAACCATTCAAGTAAGAAATCACCTCCGAAAAAAATCATTTCGCCTTCCGATACTAAGAAAATTCCTTTATATCGTGAGTATGAAAATTCTGATGCCATTCAAAAAAATAAAGAGAATGAAACTGTTGCAAGAAAGCCAAAAATTACTATTGATGCAGCGTTATCCGATCAATTGAATATGATTGAACAAGATTCGACGTTTAAAATATGTACAAAAGACGTAAGTAAAGATATGAGATTCTTGTGGTTGTAGCAGCATTTTCTAAAAGTCAGATATATAGTATGTTAAATGTTTTTGCCGCTACAACAACAATATTTATTAGTATATAGTACTTGTTTTAATTACAGTTTTTTTATCTTAAGTCCACAGATTTGGAGCTTAAAGCAAGTAGTACTTTCTACAAATCTTCTTATTATGACTTATTGGAGAAATTTGCTCAAATTATTGATCAGGTGCCTGTAAACTACTTCGATGGTATCGATGGCTTTGACAAATGTATTTATTTGCGTTTAAAAACAATGCGTAATAAATTGAAAGCTCGTTCAAAACTTGTTCAAACAGAATTAGAAAAACGACAAAAGCAAACACGAACTCTGCAATCACCTGCTTTGGATTACGATGCATTAGAGGCGGAAGAAATGCAGATGCGTGAAGAATGCAAATTGGAAAAGTCTCCAACAAACACACCTCAAAGCATTTATAGTAATGTATCGATTACACCATCCTCATCGAGTGTTTCCAAAACACCTGATTATCACAAAAATGAAGCTATATTGACCATCGACGATACTGACGAAGAAGATTTGCAAAAAACTTATTTGACACAAGCTGCCGCTTTAGACGACGAAGCAATTTCACAAAATTCGAAACCAGATGAAGATGAACTGGAGGCTTTACTAGCAGATATAAAGGATCATGATAATTTACTACGTGGCTGCAAATCAAATTACAACAATTACTCGTATAAAGATTTCGAAGACAAAGCTACGCCGAAACAATTTACAAATGCTAAAGCGGTAGCTCTTACGGCGGCAGAAATATCGCCAGAAGACTTGCAGCAATGGTCAACACAAACTGACGACGATGGATGGCAAGTTTACGATCCTGAAAAATTTGAAATAGCTGCTTCACAAGCTATATTGCTCGATTCGCCAGTATCAAAATCCTCTATCCCCAATAAAAGTTCTGTTGTGCCGATAATGAATATTACGCTTAGTGAGGATGAATGTGATGACATGCCATCAACAAGTGCTGCAAGTATGCGTAAGCTTAATACATCAATTGCGACAAGCTCCAATCTATCACCCGTGAAACCTGCGCAAAAAATCGATGGTAATTTTCATGCAGATACACATAATGATGGTATTACCGGTGAGTTCGATGGAACTAAATATGCGCATTCGCAAGCCGTTAAAGAGGCGTTGAGCAGCAACTTTGGTCTGAAGAGCTTTCGACCCAACCAATTGCAGGTGATCAACGCCGCATTATTAGGGCATGACTGTTTTGTTTTAATGCCTACGGGTGGTGGAAAGTCTCTTTGCTATCAGTTACCCGCCTTACTAAGCGAAGGCGTTACATTGGTAATTAGTCCATTGAAATCCTTAATTTTGGATCAGGTTAATAAGTTGGAATCATTAGATGTGAGTATTTCGGTATTGTGTTAAAATTCTATAACTAATATTTCTTGTAACAGATATATGCGAAAAATTTATCTGGTACACAGACACTGCAGGAAGTGCGTGCCATTTACTGTGATCTGAAAACAAGCCCGCCCCGTATTAAAATACTTTACGTTACACCCGAAAAAATTTCAAGCTCACCACAATTTCAAGACTTGCTTGATGAATTATATGCAAAAAATTACATTAGTCGCTTTGTTATTGATGAGGCACATTGTGTTTCACAGTGGGGCCACGATTTCCGGCCAGACTACAAGCGCCTCGGCATACTACGAAAACGTTTTCCCAAAGTGCCAACAATGGCATTAACCGCCACAGCTACTCCACGTGTACGCATTGATATATTACGCCAATTAAACTTAACACACACCAAATGGTTCCTATCTAGTTTTAATCGAAGCAATTTAAAGTATTCCGTATTACCTAAACGCGGCGCTAGTACTTTGGATGAAATTAAAGCATTTATAAGTGCACGACCTTCCAGCTGGTGTGGCATAGTTTATTGCCTGTCGCGTAAAGAATGCGAAGATGTGGCGAACAAATTACATGCATCTGGCATTAAATCGCTAGCTTATCATGCTGGTTTAACAGATCCTATGCGCGAGACACGTCAGAAGGATTGGCTGACCGGTAAGGTTCGCGTGATATGTGCGACGATAGCATTCGGCATGGGCATTGATAAGCCAGATGTGCGTTTTGTGCTGCATTTTTCGCTGCCAAAATCAATTGAAGGTTATTATCAAGAGGCTGGACGAGCAGGTCGTGATGGTGATATAGCGCATTGTGTGCTCTACTACAATTACTCGGATATGATGAGAATGAAAAAGCTCTTAGATTGTAAGTAATTAGTGTATATAAATTAAATTTGCTACATTTCTTACTTTCTGCAATTTGAAATTAATGTATTTTAGTGGATAATACCGTGGCTTTTGATGTGAAGAAAATACATTTAGATAATTTGAATCGCATTGTGGGTTATTGTGAAAATGTAACAGATTGTCGACGGGCACAACAACTCGATTACTTTGGCGAACATTTTACCAGCGAACAATGTCTCGAGCGACGAGAGACGGCATGTGATAATTGCCTTAAGAAAAATACTTATCAGGTAAATATAGCATACAACCATCCTCCATTAGTTATACCAGAACGGAATAATTTTATGAAAAAATTTCTTATAAAATGTTCATAATAATTTAAATGTTAAATTACAGGAAATAAATGTGTTGGAGCAATCCCGCAAAGTAGCACGTGCTGTAAAAGAAATTTGTAGTGGTCGCTCGCGATTCACGCTACTACATATGGGTAAGTTTGAATTTTTTTCAGTTAATTTTGTTATTATTTTTTTTTTGTTTATTTTACAGCTGATGTACTAAAGGGTTCCCTAATTAAACGCATTGTAGAATGTGGTCATGACAAAACGGCGCATCATGCTATATTCAAAGATTGGGACAAATCGGATATACAGCGGTTGTTGCGAAAAATGGTTTTGGAGGGATACCTGCGTGAAGATTTGATATTTTCCAATGATATACCGCAAGCATATATTTATTTGGGCCCCAAAGTGCAGGCACTAATGCAAGAAACTATAACATTCAATTTTGCTATTTCACGCAAAGAAAGTGCAAAACGCCCACTGCCTGGAGTTAGTAACAGTATTACGGTTACAAAAGACAGCGCAGCTGAGGCAACTCAACTACGTTCAATCTATGAACGTTGCTATTCCGACCTTTTAGATTTATGTCGGACGATAGCAGCGGCGCGTAGTGTTACTATGGCTAGTATAATGAATATGCAAGCATTAAAAGCAATGTCAGAAGAATTGCCAGAGTCTGAGAAGGATATGTTGAGCATACCTCACGTAACAAAAGCGAATTTTGAAAAATACGGTGGTAAAATGTTGGAAATTACACGCAATTATGCTGCCGAAAAGCTGTGCCTTTTGATGGATTTGGAAGATGCGCATCAGCAGCAACAATTGCAAATAGCAAACAAGAACAAAACAACGAAAGCGGATACACGGCCGCCAACCTTAGTTTCTGATGATTTCGATGAGGACGACGGGACCGGGTGGGCAGCAGCAGCAGCTTCTCAAGGCAGTATGAACAGCAGTGGTCGTGGAGGTAAACGTAAACGTGCTTGGCGTGGTGGCGGCGCAAAACGTGCGAAAAAAACAACAGGTTGGGCAACGAGCGGTAAAAGCCCCGCGAAACGCGGAACCGCGAGAGGGGGAGCAGGAAGTAATACAACGCCAAAAGCGGCGCGTCGAAAAGCTGTCGCCAGTACTAGTATTAGAGGTCGAGGTGGGGCCAGTAAAAATGGCAATAATGCTTGGTTGTGTAAAAAATCGAGCTCTAGTAGTGCATTCGAATTAATGCCACTGCCAAAATCCAAATAGCAAAGGAATGTTTTATGTACAAAAAACTTAGTTTATAGGATATGTTTTAGTATCGTTTGTGTTTTTTGTATCAATAAAAAAGTTAAATTTGTTTTATATAAAAGTCGCGGTAGCTATTTATTATTCAATTATAAGGTAGGTATTTTCATTAATTGTTCATAATTCGTTTATTGTGAGTCGCTGGAACTCGAACTAGAGCTATCTGTCGACATAACTTCGACATCATCTTGAGATGCCTCTTTATGTGCACGGGTCTCTAAAGCAACCGAATTACCGGTAGATCCCATAGACATATGCAATTCACCCAGATTATTCCAGTTGAATTGATTTTGAAAAGCATTTGGCACTTCCGTCATGCTGCGTTGTGCATCGGGTACATTATTTTGGTGCGCCACACCACCGCCATTTATATTTAAATCTGATTTACCCAGGAAGCCATTGCGCATTTCGATATCCGTGGGATAGGGACGTCGCACATCGCCAATGCACCAAGTAAGCGGTGCACTCACTGCATTTGCTGCACTAATGCGGTGTGCATATTTAATAAGTTCTTCTGAGGATACCGGCCGCTTTCTCGCTTGATTAATGCTGGCTAGCTTTTGACGTGCTTGAAAAATTGCTGTTGAAAGTATGAGTTCTGCTTCCTTCAATGATTTTTGTAGTTTTTGTATTTCACGATCCTGCAGTAAGTGCTAGTTTAATAAAAATATCCAACGATAATAACGATTACAACTCACATGAACTTCAACTTTAGCGCGTAATTCGTCCATTTTTTGTTCAATTTTAGCCTGTTCGTCGGCGAGTTCCAGCATTTTTCGGAATTCTTCATCTTTGGACACCAGTAAATCCACAAGAGCTGTATGGTCAGCAGTAGAAATTTTCTGATGCTTTGGCGCAACAGTATTTTCAATTAGCTCTCTATTGGATAGAAAATGATAAACTTCTTACAAATTATATTTTTTATATTGTAACTTACTTAGCCACTAGTTCAATATCATCTAACAAAAGTAATAGACGCTCCTTAGTGCTCAAATGGAACGACATGTTTATTTCTATGTAAAGTCTTGTGGTTTTTTATATATCTAAAACTTTTTGCAAACACTTTAAACAATAAATTTTTTGTAGCAATTGAAAAAAATTATTAAAAATGCGCGGAAAATACAGAATTATACAAATTGTGTGAGAATTACAATGTTGATGAAAAACAGTAGATACGAATGTAGAAAAATGTTAAGAAGATCTAAGCAAAACACACTACATGGTGATAAAAGTGAATAAAAATGAAATAAATATTGGGCTGCCATACTTTTATAAAGTTATTATTATTAGTTTAAAAATGATTAAATGTTATATAATAAAAATATTAGCTAATTTCTCTTTGTACTAAAAGATCGTTTCAGATATCACTTAAATTTTTCAAAAGTTTTTACATGTTGGGGTCGTTGTGTGACTCGACATGTTTTAATTTATAAAGAAGCACCCTTTATTTTGTATCATTTTTTAGCACCATCTGGCATTTTCTTTCACCTTTCACAATTGTTGTAACAATTTCTTTCCCACTGGTGAAGGTAGACAAGTTAATTTCAGATGAATATTGTTTTTTATATTTGAATTAAAATCGTAAAGTTTTTACAATCATTTGCATTTAATAAATCACTCCGAATCGTAGTCTTCTCTGGCATGAGCAACAATGACGGAATTATATTGTCTTACTAACTTTATTGATTTTTCGCAAACTTTACATGAGCCGCTTAAACACAGCAATCGTATCAAGGTGAGGGTCATTATGTTTTTTATAAAGCAATATACCCTAAATTATAAATTATTTTATATATTTTCTTTGCTATTTAGTACACTTGCTTCGACATTTCTACAAATTATGTAATTTTTGGAGCTACTTCTGGGTCATTGTACCTCTTTAATCGTTGCTCTGGTAAATTTTTACAATTGATACCGAATAAACATGGACCAGTGACGCATTTAGCTATATCAGCTAATGAAAAGTATGTCGCATTCTCTACACAACGGTCAATGATCTGTGTGTACGCTGTAAACATTTCTACGCATACAACTCCACAAGTGATCTTCACGAATCTCAGTAGCGATCAAACATTACAAGTAACATGTATACATTGGACGCAGGATGAGAAGCAGTTTTACTATGGTGATACGCGTGGACAAGTAAACTTAGTGCTACTTTCCTCATTTATTGTAAGTCACAGTATCTTTTTTTTTAATTTAAATATTTTGTATAATTTTATAAGCATATAATTAACAGGGAAAGACTTTACTCAATATGGGTGTGCATCCTATTTTATTTCTGGAATCGCCAATAGTGCAAATTGATGATTTTGAGTCACTACTACTTGTTTCTAACTGCAACAAATGTATTTTATGTAATACTGAGTATGAGGAATATAAACAGGTAAATGCTTGCAATTTTGTCATCATATTATAAATAATGAAGTAATTAAATTATTTCCTTAAGATTGGAAATCGTCCAAGAGATGGTGCATTTGGCGCGTGCTTTGCAATTTCAACCAATGAAACTACCCAACCATCACGCATTTACTGTTCTCGACCAGGTTCACGAATTTGGGAGGTAGATTTCGAAGGCGAAGTTTTGCAAACGCATCAATTTAAAACCGCGCTAGCTATACCACCGGTAAAAATACATAAGTTCAATGGCACTGAAGAAGAGACGATTTCCAAATACGAAGAAAACGATGAAATGCTCGAATATCAGTCGCAAAATTTACAGTTTGCTAGAATTCAAATGCTCAACAAAGATTTTCTACTCACTTTTACCGAGTTCGGTTTGTATGTATTTGATATGCGCACATCAACGGTCGTTTTGTGGTGCAACCAATTTGAGCGTATAGTGGATTGTCGTGTAATTGGAAAGGAAATTGTAATTTTTACACAAACTGGCTCGTTATACAGTGTGCAGTTGAGTCCATTAAAGGTAATTCGATTTAAAATAATGCTATTATGAAATGTTTTTAAATGTTACCTTTTTTATTGCAGGCGCATGCTTGCGCTTTGGTGCGTCAGGAAAAACTGTTGGAATGTGCATGTCTGATGCGGAAACATGTAAAATATTTTGCAGATAAAGCACGGGAAGATTATGATTTGAATATACTCAATCAAATCAAACGATTCCTAATTAATCGTCAAGAATTTGAGTTATTAAATGATTTATCGGTTATATTTGATGCTATTATGCAGTGTGAAGGTGAGTAAATTGTTCGTATTTTTTTATTATATATAATATATAATACATATACATTATTTTTTTTAATGTTTAATATACGTGTTTTTGGTTATAATTTAGCCGTTGGGGATAATAACAGCACCGGTAGCAGTTCCGCCACCACAGAACGTAGTGCAAGCGTTGGTGCCAGCGGTATACAGTTTGTGGCCAATAACAATCATACGCCACCGGCTAAAGAGGTTTACGTACTCGAAAATGCTTTTTGCGAAAATATTCGCTCTACTAAAGGTAGTGAAAAACATTTCAAAGATGCGCTCTTAACAGTGACCGGAAAATTTGGTAAAAATATTATCAAATATAAATTTAATATATTCGCTGAGGAGCAAAAGAAATTGGTACGAGAACTGATACCATCTAATGAACGTTCAATACCATTTAATGATATTAAAGCGATCTACGAAAAAGATGAAGAGATTGTGTGTCGAACAAAAAAATCACAAGTCACAGAAGCTAAACAACATATTACAAATAATGGACATAATATAAGTGCCGAGGAGAAAACCATATATAATTTATATTTAATATGTAAAAGTGCAAAAATAAGCAACATAAATTTCGTAGAACGTTATCGCTCATTATTCGACGAATACACTGCGCGCGAATTAATCGACTTGCTGCGAAAATTGGAGAAGGTAATGCAAGAGCATGGCGATAGTGCTGAACAGGCACGTAAAAACTGCTATGAGATGTACTTCAATTACCTGAATACCGAGCTTATTTGGGAAATGGACGATTACACGCGCGACTTTATAGCGGAGGGTTTTGTGCTGCTCAATACATCGGCGGATATAGTGCGTTGCGATAATTGTGCCTTTCCTTTGCGTTTTGACAACACTTGTGTCTTTCATGAATTGGGCGCGGTATTGTTACGTTACTATTGGTCGCGTAATGAGCAGGTGAAATGCTTTGACGTGCTAATGCAAGTGCCAGCACTGCTGGATGTATTAGCAAAATTCTATATGGCTGAAAATAATGTGGATAAAGTCGTGCCAATTATTTTAAGCTACCGGCAACCCGAATTGCTATTGGAAATCGGTAAGGGTCTAAGTTTATCCGCATGGGCGCGTTGCTTTGAACAATTCGTTGACTTGCAACAAGGGCGCTTGTGTTGTGTTAATTGTGAATGCGTAACAACGGTCGATAATGTCAACCAGCATTTTTTCTACACTTGGAATTGCTTTCTAAGCATCGCGCTGGAATATTTGCATGCGCAGGAAATTTTCGCACTGATTTTCAAATGGTCGAATTATATAGCGAATGATGCTATAGATCGCGAATTCTACACACGCTGTATGTTGAAAGGCTAAGCTTGGCGGCATGCGGATGCGAAAAGTAAAAAAAAATAGCACATACCTGCCTACAGGTACCAATAAGACAAAGACTACGTGCGTGTTTGTGTGTGACTGAAAATGTAAATTGTGTTGCAACTTGAGTATTTTTACTTACAATATTTTTAATGCATATTCGCCCATTGTTTAATCAAACTCAAACTCAAATATGCGTCAAAATCTTTCTGCCATATGTATATTTACTAATTATATTAAAAAATATATAAAAGTATATAACGAGTTAAAAATCTAAAATGAAAGTAAGCAAACAGTTACAAATATTATATAATCACAGAAAAATATTTATATATACACAAAAGTATACACATGTTTGAAAAGTATGACGAATTTAAATGTTATGGTGCAATGATATTGCTACGATAGAAAATTCCCGGCTATTGGCTTTTGCCGCCTATATACACGTACACATATACCGTTGCAGCAATGTTGAAAATCTCATATTGCAGCGTTACATAAAGTATTATTATATATTGATGAAAAATCTAAATAGTATATATAAAAACAATTGAACTATAAATTTTATGTGTTCAAGCAATCCAAATATGACTTGTATTTAATGTATAAATGATATTAACAGCAAAATGTTCAAATAAAAAATTAATGTAAGCGCATAATATTACATCACATTCCAATGTACGCATTATAAATTTGTATCATAAATTTCATTGTATGTACAACCACATATAAAACTATAGCGCTTATCATAAACCAGTAAAACAATCGGTTTTTGTAGGTATGAGCATGTATACGCATGTAGCTGGAATATTACATTATTTGTGCACGGTGTACTTGAGGCACACGAATGAATATTCAGCCTATTATTATACTTTGCCTCCTAAAATGCTTTATTATATACAAACATTATTGTATTTAAACTCTGTTTTATTTGCTTATATTCAAATAATAAATCAATTGACAAAGCAATTGCATTTGCACTAAATGTCGTTTAGCCTAATGTCTTTGTTTTAGCAGCCAAAACAATAACTCTTTGGGAATTCGTTGAAAATTCTTGTGGCTCGATATAATAGTTGTAGTTTTAGTGGCAAAAAGTCTTTTAAATCAATATTTTTATGATAGAAACAGATCATTTGCGATCTTATTGTTTCAAGGTTTCAAGGTTAGGCTGTTTAGTCAGTTTCTATAATTTCATTCAATAGACACCCCTACTTCTATTTACTTTATTTTAAGGTGTTCCTATAGCTTCATAAAAAGAAAATCATCTTAAACGCAAATTGGTGCATTCAGCACGATTCCTCATTTCGGCAGATGCATGTTGACATGTATGAAATTTTTTTTACGATTGTTCGCAATTGACTTATTACTATAGAAATTTTGTGTGCTTGCCCTTTTGCCTGCCGTCACACAAAGGGCGTTTTATCCAAAAGGCATACAGTTAAGTGAATCGCATTTGACGCAACAGACGAACTGCAACAATTTTGCTCGAATGAGTGCGTAAATGAGTAATATTATATTTGCGTTTCTTTATGGGTTTTTTAGAGCTAAAGTTTATCAAGAATATTTATATAGTTACCTTAGAAACAATTGCTAACAGGTATCGCACTTAGGTATATTCATATGAATGTATATACTATATTAAGTACATATGTACATACATTGACATGGGTCATTGTCTCAAGCAATGATGTAATCTTCGAAAAAAATTTTCAGATCGGATCACTATAACATATAGTTACTATACAAAGTAAACCATGGAAGTAAAAGAGTCACCTACGCACTGGCCAGACACGGTACCTGCTTCAATTATATATATAGTCAGTTGGTAGTCAGCATCCCGTCAGATATTCTCATGATTTTAAATCGAAGCACATCAACGCGCGACAGTCACCTTTGCACTGGCCAGACATGGTGCGTGCCTCACTTATATAGAGCCAGTTGGTAGCTAGCATCCCTTCAGATATTCTCATGATTTTAAATCGAATCACAACGATGCGCGACAGTTACCTTTGCACTGACTAGACACGGTGCTTGCTTCACTTATATAGAGCCAGATTAGCCAGCTTCTTGTCCGTTCATCTCATGACTTTTTAAATCGAAGCACATCGACGCGTGACAGTCATCTTTCCACTGGCCAGGCACGGCGCTTGCTTCACTTATATAGAGCCAGTTGGTAGCTAGCATCCCGCCAGATCATCTCATGACTTTTTAAATTGAATCACATTGACGCGCGACAGTCACCTTTGCACTAAGTAGACACGGTGCTTGCTTCACTTATATAGAGCCAGATTAGCCAGCTTCTCGTCCGTTCATCTCATGACTTTTTAATCGAAGCACATCGACGCGTGACAGTCATCTTTCCACTGGCCAGGCACGGTGCTTGCTTCACTTATATAGAGCCAGTTGGTAGCTAGCATCCCGTCAGATCATCTCATGACTTTTTAAATTGAATCACATTGACGCGCGACAGTCACCTTTGCACAGACTAGACAAGGTGCTTGCTTCACTTTTGGTTTTCTTCACTTTGGTTGGTAGTCAGCATCCCGTCAGATATTCTCATGATTTTAAATCGAATCACAACGATGCGCGACAGTTACCTTTGCACTGGCCAGGCACGGTGCTTGCTTCACTTATATAGAGCCAGTTGGTAGTCAGCATCCCGTCAGATATTCTCATGATTTTAAATCGAAGCACATCAACGCGCGACAGTCACCTTTGCACTGGCCAGACACGGCGCTTGCTTCACTTATATAGAGCCAGTTTAGCCAGCTTCCCCGTCCGTTCATCTCATGACTTTTTAAATCGAAGCACATCAACGCGCGACAGTCACCTTTGCACTGGCCAGACACGGTGCTTGCTTCACTTATATAGAGCCAGTTGGTAGTCAGCATCCCGTCAGATATTCTCATGATTTTAAATCGAATCACAACGATGCGCGTCAGTCAGCTTTGCACTAGCCAGACATGGTGCGTGCCTCACTTATATAGAGCCAGTTGGTAGCTAGCATCCCGTCAGATCATCTCATGACTTTTTAAATTGTATCACATTGACGCGCGTGAGTCAGCTTTTCACTGGCCAGACATGGTGCCTGCTTCACTTATATAGAGCCAGTTGGTAGCTAGCATCCCGTCAGATCATCTCATGATTTTTTAAATTGAATCACATTGACGCGCGTCAGTCAGCTTTGCACTAGCCAGACATAGTGCGTGCCTCATTTATATAGAGCCAGTTGGTAGTCAGCATCCCGTCAGATCATCTCATGACTTTTTAAATTGAATCACATTGACGCGCGTCAGTCAGCTTTGCACTGGCCAGACACGGTGCTTGCTTCACTTATATAGAGCCAGTCAGATATTCTCATGATTTTAAATTGAATCACATTGACGCGCGTCAGTTAGCTTTGCACTGGCCAGACATGGTGCGTGCCTCACTTTTATAGAGCCAGTTGGTAGTCAGCATCCCGTCAGTTCATCTCATGACTTTTTAAATCGAAGCACATCGACGCGCGACAGTCACCTTTGCACTGGCCAGACACGGTGCTTGCTTCACTTATATAGAGCCAGTTGGTAGGTAGCATCCCGTCAGATATTCTCATGATTTTAAATCGAATCAAAATCGATGCGCGTCAGTCAGCTTTGCACTAGCCAGACATGGTGCGTGCCTCACTTATATAGAGCCAGTTGGTAGCTAGCATCCCGTCAGATCATCTCATGACTTTTTAAATTGTATCACATTGACGCGCGTCAGTCAGTTTTGCACTGGCCAGACATGGTGCCTGCTTCACTTATATAGAGCCAGTTGGTAGCTAGCATCCCGTTAGATCATCTGATGATTTTTAAATTGAATCACATTGACGCGCGTCAGTCAGCTTTGCACTGGCCAGACATGGTGCCTGCTTCACTTATATAGAGCCAGTTGGTAGCTAGCATCCCGTCAGATCATCTCATGACTTTTTAAATTGAATCACATTGACGCGCGTCAGTCAGCTTTGCACTGGCCAGACATGGTGCCTGCTTCACTTATATAGAGCCAGTTGGTAGCTAGCATCCCGTCAGATCATCTCATGACTTTTTAAATTGAATCACATCTACGCGTGACAGTCACCTTTCCACTGGACAGGCACGGGTCAGCATCCCGTCAGATATTCTCATGATTTTAAATCGAATCACATCGACGCGCGACAGTCACCTTTGCACTAAGTAGACACGGTGCTTGCTTCACTTATATAGAGCCAGAGTAGCCAGCTTCTCGTCAGATTATCTCATGACTTCTTAAATAGAATCACATCGATGCGCGACAGTGACCTACGCACTGAACAGGCACGGTGCCCGCATTACTTATATAGGTCAGCTCCCAACCAGCTATATTGTTCAGCCTTGACCGATCACAATCAAGTTCGTTTAGGAGAATTTTTTTTATTTGACATGATATTTTCACGAAAAGGGGTACACCTTGTTAGGTGACAAAGCCTATTCGTATTTCGATTTAAACTTCAACTTATTTTTTTATATTTATACTAATAAATAAATAAACAAATATGTACCATTTTCGTCGACAACTTTTTGCCGTTTTTCCAGCACTATATGGTACACAATGTGATTGGTAGCACTGGAGATATATCATACGACTGCAACGACATCTATGGACAAAATACGAAAAGACTTTTTCGCCTATGCAATATTAATGTCAAAGGCAAAGCTACAATCACCGAACATATTGTTCAGTTTGGATCACTATAGTGTATAGCTGCAATACAAACTGACCATGCAAAACCAAGATATGAAATCATTCTTTGCCCTTTTATGTTCTAAGAAATAAATTTGTTAAGGGTTTCAGTGCAGACTAACATTTAAATTAACTTCTTTACTTGTTTTTTTTTTTTGAATTTTCAGAATAAATTTTTAAAATATTTTAAATCCGTTTCTCAGAATTATAGAGTCGCCTTACCTTTTCAGCAGTACAGATGTATTTCGTAGAGACGCTAAGATTACTTAGTGTATTGGATTGCGGTGAAGGCTGTGTTTATCTGCAAATTATATCGCTCAATGAGTGAGATGACAATGCGTATGAGTAACATTTGTATGCATGTACCTATTTCATCAGAATTATATTCTAACTGCTATAACTAAATTAACCCTAAAACGCCGGGCGGTTCCTCCAGGCACCTGAATGGTTTCTCAAGCGACCATTTAAGTTTTATTTCATAAAATTTAAATTTATATTTGTAAACCTTTTATCAACATTTACATCAAATTATTGTATTAAGGATGAAGATTTCAAATTTTCAGCACTAATTAATTATAATTACTTTCACAATAGTCACTTGAAAATACGAAATTTTCCTTGAATATATTATTTCAAAGAACTCTTACTCAAGTCAAAACGAAAATGACTGCAAAGCTCACACAAAAGTGTCGACTGAGCTAAAAGATAACGGATATATGTATCAAAGCAACATGTGAAGTGATGTAATATTTAAAAATGCATGCTCATACTTGAAAGTTTTACAAAAAAGTAGTAGTTCCTGGAGGAACCGTCAGGCGTTTAAGGTTTAAGGGATTATTTTCACTTGCAAAACAGAAAAAAACGTGAATTTGTTTTGAAGAGGCATTGGGTTTAATAAATAAATAGAAATAATGCATATTTAGAAAATTTAATGTACCTTAAAATTTCTCTAACAATTGGAACAACTTTATTTCCATGGAGCCCGTAGGCGATCTCCAGGATGAGCTCCGAAAAAAGTGTCTGGTGAGGAAGGGTTTTCTGCTTAATTCTAGCTCAAATCCAAAAACCAAAAAATAATAATATTATACGCAAGTAATGATCGAAAAACCAGTCAAACGTTGATATTTGCAAAATGGCGGCTTCCTAAAAAAGTTGTTTTCAGTGAAAATTCTCTAGAAGTTTGCCACACCGACTCTGAAAAAATTATTGAATTAATTTTTGAAAACAATTTTGGTTTAATTTGACAAGAATGCTTTGCGGACTCTTCTCAATAACAATAGAAAAGACCTATGTATATAAATATTAGCACATGACTGTATGGAAAAACGCTTGAACGGTTGCTTCATTTATTCCATTTTCATTTATGTGTCATTGCACATGAGTAAAAATTGCAATCGAATATTCTTGATAAAATAGTAATTAATTGGGCAAATTTAGAGAAAAAGAATACTCAAATAAAAACTGCTGTTATCAAAAGTATAAACACAAAACAAAAATGCCGCTCTTTGCAATTGATATTGTGTGAGCACACATACACTATATATATGTATATTAGAACAAAGCTTTGACATAATATTTTTTAACTCACTTTAATACGAATTTCGTGTGGTGTTTTGATATTTAGAAAATTTCTTTGTAATTGTGGTTTACATAATTTAATTGTCATAAATAAAACAGACACAATGGATGAAAATCTTTTGTTGAAACACATAGGACGTGTGATTAATTGCTTAACCACTGGGCTTGACAGGAAATTTACTAAGTGGCAGTTGGAGGGTAAACTACTCGTACTCCTGGGAATTTGGGGATACACAAACATTGTTATATATATTTATACAAACATACAAGCATATAAAGCACATGCATTACAGCTATTGTTTTAGGAAATTTATATAAATGTGGTTATATTACAGTTAATCATATATCACTGCCTGAATGTCTATATTAAGTTCAAGCATATTTTTATAAATGCATATATTTGTATTCTTCTTTTTCTTGAATGCAAAATAACAGTCTCATTCAAATTTATGAAGCTCTCGCAGTTGGAAATGTAAAATATGTGCGACAGATTTAAGATTTTTATACTGTGACAGATAGTTTCATAAACAATATTTATGATATAAGGTTAATGATATTTAATAAAGAAGACACAATGTTCTCTCGTGTAACGCTCCATTTTTACTAAGCCTAAACTATCAGCTGTCGATTCGGTTGTTTTTTAGGGTTGTCAACACTTTACTTTATACTACTATGAGCAAAAAATTGTAAGTCTTCGTTCATAATTTTAAAATTCTTAATTTATTTTTCAACTGTCATTCCCATAAAGTAATTTCCCTTTGGCTCTAACGCATTGTGCTAACGTTTTTTCCAATCCACAGTTTCTAAAGTCAATTTCCGAATTGATTCATGTTTAATGTCTTCAATTGACTCAAAACGGTTTCCTTGGAGTGATCGTTTGAGTTTGCTGAATAGCCAGAAGTCACACGGAGCTAGTATACTAGGCAAATTCGATGTTTGCGGCACGATATTGGTTGGAAATTTTTCGAAAAACTCATCAATACAGTATGTGACGGTGAATTGTTGTGATGCAAAAACAAGAGTTGTCGATCCATAATTCAGACCTAGATCCAAGACTCATCACCAGAAAGAATTCATTTCATCCTGGTAGTCAAAATCATTGTTCCACAGAGGTTAATGCGACGCTGTTTTCGAAAAAAAAATTAAGTGTTTTTGAAACCAATCGTGCTTTCACTTTTCTTAGGCCCAAATGATATTTCAAAATGGTTTCCACGAAGCTTTTCGATATTCCAACGAAGCTAGCCCCTTCTCCATCGGTCTTTCCTTCCTCTGCTTCTCACGGCTGGTACTGCATGAAATACTTTCAGGGCTGGAGAGTTTTCGACCATCTCGGCGTACGCCAGCAGCTGTAGACTCTTATAAAAGATTGTGCTTTCTCTATTAGATCTGCAGCTGAAATTATTTGCTACAAGAGTGCATTGAAGAAGTCGCACGAAACCTCATTTGGTATCAAACGTCTCGGAGAGGTCGCCAAATCAGGAACTACTTGAACAATTTCAACCAAATTTGATGTGTGACGTTATCCAAACATACCTATCATACACTATGAAAATGAGCGCATTCTAAATTCCGCCTGGTTGTTTCATCTTACCTCAAATACAAGTATTTCATTACGCCCAAAAATTATCGAAATCAGACTATAATTTTTCATTAATCCAGACAGCAAATATGTATTCCCCCGTTCATATGACTGATTTTTCAGCAAACAGATCGATCAATCGGTGCAGTCTTGTATTGAAATTCAGGGAGAATAATTTTGTGATGACGCATATGGTATAATGATTCCCATTAGTCCAGAATGAAATCCAAACCTTCCACCTTGTGTTAATATTTTCCCCATGTACTCCATATATAAAATTTATCTTTGGTTGAGTTTTCTGCCCTGAAATCCAAAGCAGAGTCCCTCTCACCAACAGGTGTTACTTTGGACTGAGTAGGAAATTGAAAAGTAAAGTCCTCTCCTGACGAACAAAGGTCAAACTTTACAATCATTCCGATTTGCTATATGGTGCGGAGAATGGACAATGACATCATCTGATGAGTCGGTCTTAGGTGTAGAGAAAAGTTTTGCGGAAGATTTATGGCTCTTTCCGCATTGGCAACGCCGGGTACCGCAGTCGATGGAACGATAAACTGTGCGAGATGTACGGCGACATTGACACAGTTCAGCGAATTAAGAAACAGCGTCTGCGCTAGCTAGGTCATGTTGTCCGAACAGAAGTGAGCACTCCAGCTTTGAAGGTTTTCGATTCAGTACCCGCCGGGGGAAGCAGAAGAAGAGAAAGACTTCCAGTCTGTTGAAAAAGGACTTGGTTGCACGAAGGTATCTCGAATTGGCGCCAAGAAGAAGAAGAGTTTTTATCATATACAGAGTCTATCAACAAGAACGATGTAATGTTAAAATGAAATGGAACCATCAAATTTTTTTTCGAGCTTCTCGAGCGATACCGATTGATTGACGTAAACTTTGACTTAATATACCAAAAAGAAAATAATCTAGAGGCGTTGGGTCATATGATCTTATCCCTACTGTAGGATAGGACTTAATGTTGATATTTCGGACATGAAAAATCTAGGTCGACTTATAAGTTAGCTAAGTTAATAAGATACCTAAATTGATTTGAATCTGATTTCAACGATCAATACTGAATTCATTTGGAAGAGTTTTTAATATAGAGTTTTGAAACTCCTGAAGCTATTTATCCGGCTTAAATCCTTGCAAGTTGCAGGAATATAAAATGCTCTGCTCCACCCGAACTTAGCGCGGTTTTACTTGTTATTTCTTAACTTAAATATTCAAATGTCAATGCTTTTATGATTAGCCAAACTAGAAATTCACATATCCAGTCTAGTCTACAAAAATGTGTATTTACGAATTAATTTCTCACCATGGACTATCACAACGCTGTACTAAGCTAGTTGAGCTGTTAAATTGTGCTTAGTTAGGTCTCACTTGGAAACCAAATTGGCCAAATGACTGTGTAAATGTTATCTTTGTCATCAATCCAAAAAAAATCAGACCAAGAAAAATCTTGTTCCAACAAAAATATTAAGATGAACTTGAACAATTTAGTGATACAGTTATATTTTTAGTGTTTGACAAATGAATAACGAAAACAACAACAAGATTTAAAAAATTTTTGAACAAGTCCGTACTTGTATATATGTACATACATATAATATATACGAAGGTATGAACAGGTATTTTAATTTTCCTTCCTCAATTTCTGCGCAACAATTTCAGTTATTTCTCTCTTATCCAATGTTCGCACTAAACATGGGAATGAATGAACATGACACGCAGACAAAACTTGAGAGCACAAAACATTTTTGTAGCAAAGACTAATAAGTGATGAGACACGTAAGACAGTTTTTCACGTCAATGAAAGTGAAAATGGAAATAACAACAAAATCGTTTTATTTTAGCGTTGTGAGTAAGATGAAACAATTCAGTGTAGAAAAAGAGTTACTAAAAGACTGCATGATTAAAAAACTTAATGTGCAATAATCTAGAGAGAGTTCACCTAATTTGCAAACGAATATCTGTACACCGAAGACTGGTATAGTTTGTTGAGACAGTGTCTCTTGAGTTCTAGGAGACTTAATGGCAGAAAGGCTAATCTTTAATTCATTTGGTTCGTCCATTTGTATACCTCCAAACTAGTATCCTTTCTCCTTTGATTTTCTCTCCAAGAAGGTGAGTAAAGAATAAAGTTCATCCATGGAAAAAAACATGTTTACCAAATTTGGAATAAATTTTTGTCCATGGCAACAAGCAACCTTTGGACATATTTTTCAGTTCCTACAGCATAAAGTTGTCACCCAAACTGACCTATCAAAATCCAGCTTTTCTATGGCAAACTTTTTTTTTAATTGAGAAAACATCTCCAAGAACTTATTTAATTCTATAATATCTATAGAATATTGTTCTAAATTCTCAAGTTTATCTAAATAATAGTTTTGGAGGTACCGACGTGAAAAGTTCACCTATAATATATGAGTAAAAAATAATAAGACTTTGTTCATAATTTAAAAATCTTTATTTATTCTTCAAAATCTATGTCGTCCCTTCAAAGTAATCCCCCAGAAATTTGATTCCGCACACAAAATTTAATGGAACTTCTTTGTTGAATAATTTCACTCATCGTAAAATTCGCCGAATGCACTTTGTATGATAAGCGTATTCTAAACACTAATGATTTTTTGATGTGATAACAGATCTCACTGACAGTCATATCAACCTAGATTAAAAAAATTTCGACAAATAGGATTTTTTTAGGTATTTTTTCCCACAGTAGTATAGTTACTATAAAAGAGTTTTTTCGAAGCTGAACTAAACGCTGTTGTCAAAATTGTCCGAATTACTCAACCAATCGTAATGAAATTTTACACAGGTCTTCGAGGCATAATTTACAAGTTCTTGAGCAATTTTTTTTTGTTAAATTAGAACTAATGGGTGATCCAAGATCCAATATCCTTTTTTGACAGATCAGCGTGAGTCGTGTCAGGCTGTCATGTTATTTTTGTTCAGTTTCGTTTGGCACTTCAACATGGAAAGACTTACGCCTGAAAAAAATTTACAAATTTTTCAACTTTGTTTCGAAAAGTCACGTTCTGTAAGAAATTTGTTTCGCGCGCTTCACTCAACCTTCGGTTGTTGTTGTTGTGGTAGCGGCAGAATTCTTCCGAGTTGACAGTCCTTGGCCGGATAAAAATCCGGGTCCGTTCCGGTTACGTAGGAAAGGACTCAACCTTTGGTCAACATAAATCGGCCTACTGAGCGTACTATTCGTAACACCATTACCCATCTTGAGACCCAGCATTCCTTATTAGATAATATTGGACCGAATGGATCAGGTCCAACACGCAGTGAAGAAAATATGGCAGCCATTACTGAGAATGTAAACGAAGACCATGGAGAGTTGATTCGACACGCCGTTTACAGCAACTCGGTCTGACGTATGGAACGATTTGGCGCGTTTACCGTCGAGATCTTAAATTGAAAACGTACAAAATATAGCTTGTGCAAAAACTGAAGCCACTCGATCTTCCCAAGCGACATCACTTCGTCCTATGGGCTCTTGAAAAGTTCCAAGTCATTTTTGAGAAAAATTTTGTTCATCGATGAGCCCATTTCCGCCTCAATAGGTATGTAAACAAGCAAGATTGCTGCTCTTGGACAATGAGCAACCTGAAGAGATTTAAGAGCTGCCATTTCATCCAGAAAGAACAATAGTTTGTGAAGTAACGTAAAATATCGAGCGTTATTCGCCAGTTAGCAGTCAAATGACGATTTATGCTGAAATTGAAGCTTGTATCAACGAATGGACCATTTAAAGTAACTATGCGGCACATGTCTCGCTTCGATCAGGCTTGAGCAAAACATGTGTCATTCGCCAGTTAGCAGTCGAAAGCTCAACGATTTATGAAAGTTGTACTCAACGAATGGATTCATTTCAAAAATAAATGCCAAATGTTCTGTGGATGATAAAAACATTCCTCATTAAATTTGAAGAGTCTGTTTTTCTTTAAAAAAAAGTGGGAGCCTCAAGAATGGGTCTCGCATTTCTTATTAAGAATGTCTGCCAAAAATACAATTTTCACTTGTTTGATTTCTTCTTGTTCAATACCTACTTACTATTCTTTTTTTCCTTTTAATTTTGATGATTCTGTAAGAAATTCTGTTATAAACGCGCAGTCACCTTTTTTCCGAGAGACTTCTGGAAATGACGCCGTAATGACCGAGTTTTGAACATATTCAATTGAAAATTTCACAAAATCTTTTTTAAATATATAACTTTGGACTAATAAAAAGTTTAAACAAAATAATTAATTTTTTTTATACGAAAAAGCTCAGTGAAACCCATGTAACCCCTCAAGCAAACTTAAATGGCAATGAAAAAACTAGCAAAACGTTTTCCGTAGGATCAATGGTTAGTGATTACATTTTCAGATTTATGAAGTTAGATATATGTATATGTAGTTGCTATAAGAAATACAGCAGTAAATTTTCTTAAACTTAGTTAATATAGTATTGCAGAGTCCAATAATTTTCAGCGCATTTAAAACTCAATGCGAATTGAAAGTGCATCACAGTCAATACTGAACAAAAATTCAAAACTTTTCATTTTCATAAAAAAAGTTCGTTTGTGGTGCTTTAACTTGATTTTAGTATTTGCAGCTGAACTAAATATTCATTCAACTCGACTGCTACGCACGAAGTGGAAAAACGGTAAATGTGAATTGCCAAAAAATGAATTTGTCACCCGTTACCACACCCTTTTCCTGCATTTTTCAATTTGTTGGAAATGGCTTATGATTTCTAAACTTTATTTCCGTCGTTCTTTTTTCTTTTTTTTTTTGCGAAAAACAATTTCAACGGCAGCAGTTATAAATTTGCTAGACAAAAGCCAATATGCGAGTATTTATAAGGCTATTGGCGTATTTTGAATTTTCAGCGAATATACGCGTCGTCGAGTATGTCCGTACGTCTGTAACATGCTTCTGCTTGTGAATTGAAAAAATTTGAAATTGAAATTATATGTCTAAATTGGTCGAATGTATGAAAGTTTCGTCCGGTTGAATTGACGTATATTATTGGATTGTGTCACATGGTAATTTCTAAGCTGTGGTTAATTGACGTAGTCGGGGATGCGAAAAAGTCCTTAATTGGCGTTGCTGAATCTCCGAAGACATTTCTTTTAAAATCATTTTATCAATTGAAGGCAGTCTGTAGTTAGGTTAAAAACGGTGATCACGAAAAAGGGATGTATGTTTGAATACTTGTAGTTTTTATGAACCCCTTTCACACGATCTGATCAAAAAAGCAATTTTCTTTGCCATGAAAATAAGGCTTGGTATTCATTTCAACAAGTTGTCCGAGTTTCTTATGCGAAGGCTACTTTTTCTTAAAGTTTGCTAAATGCTTAACAAAACCTGGAAATATAATTTTCCATTGATCGGATAGGCATGGAAAAGGTGACTTGCAAATTTGTTTCTTAACAGTTAGAAAAGGTCGAGTTTTAAAGAAACCGATGTTACAGTGAAGATTCTTCCAGGGGTGAAGTCAATTGTTAAAAAATAGACTCCTGTGCCAATACAAGTATACTAATAGTATAAGCCTCGGCTGGAATGGCCTTTAGTACCTTCAGCGTAGAACTTTGAATGACTTCAATGAACCCGCAGCGCGTTTCGTGAAGCGAATTTTTCAATTTCGAAACGGAACAAAATCATAGAGCACCAAATCTGGCGAATACGAATGAATGAATGAGAGCTTGGCTATGACTATGGTTTCCAGTTTGGCTAAAAAGCCAGTCACAACCATGTCGTATGTAACGGCGCATTATCGTAGTAAAGTCCATATTTTCTGCCCACAAAACCGGTCGCTTACGAGGAACTGCTTTACATAGATGCATTAAAACCGGCCAAGTAGTATTCTGTTTTGACTGTTTGACTCTTTGAAAGGAATAAATGGTAGACTGCACGACTGCATCACCTCACCTAGATTTGTGACCGAGTTTGAAGTGTTTTTTTGTTTCGGCTCATTCGCTAGATTGTTGAATAGTTTCGACGTCATATTCGTAAATCTATATCTGGTTTATTTTTTAAATTTTATGCATATGACTAAAAGAACTAATGCTTTTACCCACCTATTTCAATATATTCTCAATTATATAAAAACACAAAGAAGTTATGACCTTTATTCCTAACAACGTTTCGATAATTTTTTATTAAATTTACATTCGCATAAATTTAGCATTAAAATTATAAAAAACAGAAAAAACGGCAATAAGCCAATGAATCAATTCCCTTCCGACCAAGTTCGAGGCCAAAAGTTGAGAGCCGTTATTGCAAAAAGGCCGAACGCATTAAGCACAGCCGTGTCCCGTGGTCACTGGGGTTGATTTAAAAGCGGAACGGATGCATATTTTATGCCCTGCCAATATGTTACAAATGTTTTTATTTGTTATACTCGCATAATACATGGTACAAATATACATACGTATTAGGGTGTCCGAGTTTCGCGAGTTGATTTTTTGGTTTTTTTTTGCAAACGCCGACTGGAGTTACAGCTTTTGACCTCAAAAATCTTCACTATAAATTATTTTACTTCTACTATAAGTTTAACATAGGATGTTTTTATCTTTTGCGGTAAATCTTTTAATGAGTGATTGATGTAGTGGTACAATAGTCTCTTTTTGACAAATCACTCATGAGTTCAGTACTGTTCGGTATTACTATTACATGGACTAACGCCTGATGAACGTTTAGATCAGCGATGAGGCTCATTTATGGCTCAAACTAGCAAAATTGCCGCATTTGGGCAAAAAGTAACCTAAAGAGCTGCCATTTCATCCAGAAAAAACAACGGTTTGGTTTGGTCTATGGACCGGTAGTATCATCGGTCTATATTTCTTCAAAAATGATGCCGGTGAGAACGTAACTGTCAATGGCGCCCGTTATCCTGCCATGATTTGTGGCCTGAAATTGAGGCACGAGATCTCACCGACATTTGGTTTCAAAACGACGGCGCCACTGCCCACACATCCCATCAATAAATGTATTTATTGAGAGAACACTACGGTGAGCAGATAATTTGACGTTTTCGGCCGGTCGATTGGCTACCAAGACCTTGTGATATCAATCCATTAGACTTTTTTCTGTAGAGATGTGTAAAGTCTAAAGTCTATGCGGACAATCTTGTTTCTATTCAGGCCTTGGAGCAAAACATCACCCGTGTCATTCGCCAGTTACCAGTCGAAATGTTCCAACGAGTCATCGAAAATTAGATTCAACGAATGAAGAGACGTAGCCACGGCCAAACTTTGAAAGAGATAATCTTCAAAAAATGAATGCAAAAGAATGTTCTTTCGAATAATAATAAATATTAACCGTTAAATTTGAAGTTTCTGTGTTCTTTTCTTTAAAAAAAGCAGGGAACCTCGAAATGGATTACACTTATTTACAAAGTAAATATACTTAAAACTTTTAGAAAGAATATTTAAATACAATTTTCCCTCTGCAAAAGGGCCGTAATGAATTTTTTGTTTTAAAAAACGTTCTTTTAAAAGTTAAACAAAGTTAAAGTAATGCAACAAATGTAATGAGCAATTCATACAGGTGGCTTAAAAATTCTATGTTGCTCATACGACATGGCGCACACTCATACAGTACAATGATTGATTGAAAAATCTTTGTTATATAGTACATTGAAAAAGAAAAATGACTTAGGCGTGATTTAAATTGAAAATAAAGAACTTGTATATCTTGGATCCTTTTATATTGGCAAAAACAAAAACTTCAGGTGGCGTTTGAAAAACAAAAACCTTAACTTGCCAAATAATGGACACCCTAATCTGGATATACATTTCGCATATTCATAAGTGTATATGAGCGTATTGCAAACAATAGGCTAAAAGTTTGCACATATCCAAACATTTATACAGTTGTTTGTAATAGAATCGCATATGAACATATATAGTAAGTCTGATATGAACAAACAGTGACAGTGAAAATGTACTGAAAATCTTCGAACCGAAGTATGAGGAAATGAAACTTGTGCGTAAATTGCGGACTCCATTTCAAGTCAAGAGGAAAGATTTTCAAGTACATATGAATTGGGTGCCATCGGGGTAAATAAAACTTGCTTTTCTTAGGGAAGCTGCTTTTTGATCAAAATTATATATAATTAAGACTCTATGATAATAGTTAGCGAAATATTGTAAGAAATAGTTAGAGGATTTTGTAAAAATTAGGTATATGGTTTGAAATAAAGCTTCGAATGAATGCGGTTTCTAATAGCGGTAAGAGGTTAAAATAAAGTTGAAAGGACCAACTGAGCTTAAAAATAAAGTCGCAAAATTTTATATATTTCTGTATTACCAACAATCAATATCTGAAAGTAAAAATCAATTAGATGCTCTAACCAATTAACTACCATCTGATCAAATATGACCCGGACTGATCCATTTAAACTGCAGACGAAAACCGAATAGATACGAGTAAATTATTATTACTTTTTTTTCTAGATTGTTACAACCTATTTTTAAGTTTGCGTGAAGTTTGATGTCCATATGTCAATTAGTGTGCGTTTGGTTGCTGTTTGTTTAGGACATAAAATCATTTTCTAACGCTTTTTACCATGAAAAAAATAAAATTTTGTATTTCCGATGAAATTATGTCTGCGATATCATTGAGAATTCGACAAAAGTGTTTTTGGGAAACTACTTTTTCACGAAAAAAGTATTTGAGTGGCACAAAGTATTCAGTGAAGATCGCGAAATCGGCGAAAATTTGTCTCATGAGAGTTGCCAAACACATCTATTAGGGGGTTACTTTTTTCAACAATTTTTTCTCATATAAAATATTAATTATTTTATTTCACAATTTAGGACAATATTCTAGTCTGTTTTTGAAACCCGTAAACTCATGTAACACCTTAATTAGATAACATCGAAAAAAGAAAAGAAACCGTACTTGACAATACTCGTGTTGGCATCAGAGAGATAGACTGATCAGAAAAACTCAGTAACTCTAATGGATCGTCTCAACACATTTTGGTTAATGTTTTAGCTATGAAGTGTGCCATTGCTAAACTCGTACTAAAACACCTGAACCGTTTTGCAAAAAAGACATCGGGTAAAGAGGTCGCTAAAGAGATCATTGACAAAGTAGCTCATAGCCTACATTCATAAAATGCATCATTACTAATGATGAGACGTGAGCTTATGAATATGACGGCAAAAATGTTCAACAATCCAGCCAATTGCGCTACAAAAATGAGCCAAAACCAAAAAAGCTACTCAAACTCTGCCAAAAATCAAGGTGATGCTCATTGTTTTCTGTGCTATGGTTCACCATAAATTCGTTTCAAAGGGTCAAACAGTTAATAAGGAATACTACTTGGATATTTTAAAGCATTTATTTATTTATTTATTAAATTTATTTATTAACAGAAAATTCATGGAATTTTTCCACGACAGTGCGTCTTCGCATCCTGGCATAATTGGAGCTAACTCTTTGGCCCACCGAGAAAAACTGGAGAAACAGGAGTCATCGCTGAGCCCAGCGAGCCCTTATTTACCAGATTTGGCGTCCTTGCGGCCCATGAGACCATAGAAACCATTAAAAAAACTAATTCTCTGAATGCACTGAAGGCCTAGACTTATAGCAAGTGTATGGAAAATTGGATTAAGTATTGCGTGCTTGTATTATCTCAAAATGAGCCTATTTTAAAGGCGATTATAAAGTTTATATTAAAACATCTGAAAATGTAGTAGTTTTTGTCACTTTGTTTATATGTATTTTATTTACATGCAAGAACTTTCACAATAGCCACTGTACATAAAAATTCATCAAAACAACTTGAATGAAAAGCTCATTTTAGATTTACTCTCTTCATGCGTTCTATCGTTCAACTCATGCACTTACACTAGTGGGGTCGTTGATATTCCGTCACTTTATAGTGTAGTATTTCGCAATATTTGAATTTTTCAAATTAAAATTTACAGCTTCAATCCGGAAGTATGTAACGGACCGACCGGCTTTTGTTGCCATTCATTATTCAAAGTAATAAAAAAAACTGAAGTCCCAAGTTGAAAGCGTATTGAAAAGGCTACAGCGGCGCAAGCACATTCGCACAAGTGTGGCGGCAAGCTGACTGGTGAAAAGCAGGAGATAACAAAAGTTTAATACCCTCCAGGCTTATGTTTTTAAATGGTCGTAGTTTCCGTTTTTTTTTTTTTCAAATATGCATGTACCTAAATACACAAGCATATGTCCGTATATACATATTAAGTATATATGCCTATATGATACTACGTATGTGTGTGTAATATGATTTTGCGTTCACCATCTTGTTATATTGCCAGATGTATGTTGACGTGCGTCAGGCATTGACTTACAAATTCGTTAACGATGAAACCAATTTATTCGCACAGCAAAAATATGAAGCAGAGAAATGAACATGCATCCAATTGTAAGCATAAGTTCTAGATATATTTTTTGGTAAATGTTCGGTCAAGCCATTTTGTTAAAATTGCAGTCGCTAGCCTGATGAAATTCTTGAAAATTAAGATTAATTTTTTGTGTTAGTTTAGGTTTGGTTAAGAGGTCGATTCAATAAGGGATTCACTTACACAGCTTGGGCAGCTCTTGTTCATTATTTTACCTAAAACTCTCATATAATAGATCATAAGACCCTTTCAAATCGACCGAGAGCTTTGAGCCTATCATATATTCGTTGAGACTGCTAATGACAGTTTTTGTTAAGTCTCCTAGTTTGCTGAAGTTAAGACTGCCGAGAGATTGCTTAATCTTGCAAAGGCGAGGTAATGTAGGATAAAGTAACTGTGTGTTTCAACCTCACCCTCTTCTATACATATCTATACTATATATGTCCGTCAAGATTTTTAACCTTAGCGTACAAATGTCTATTGAGCAATGACCAGTAAGAACCTTAACGATGTCGGCAAGCTACTAATATTTATAGTGAAAATAAACATTTCTTGACGAAATTTGAGTGTACAGTTGACGAGCTTAGCGGTTGTATGCCGATCTCCTGTCGGTTTCTCTCTGAAATAGGCAGCACTTGGTATATCAACAAATCCTTCGTAGGTATGTGTGCAGGGAAGAGAGTGGTGCTGATCATTCAATGTTCTGATAACAAGATGTTTCCTAATTGTAGTAAATTGGTTAGGTTGTAAGTAGTAAATCAGTATCCTCGGTATTCTGGTGTAGTTGAGATAAACAAAAATTTTGTTCTAAAAATTTTTTTTAGTTATTATTAAGTGGACTTTATACGAATATTTATTAAAAATAAACTTTAATAAAAATTCCGTATTAGAGCAGGGCTGCCACGATGTTTTTAACATCCAAAAAAAAAAACATCAGAGGCTCTCTAAAGTATATACAGGGTTTGTCCGGAAAGTAATGGGACTGGCTGGATTTAAAAAAATTTATTGAACTAATTGTTACAATTCATTAGCATTAATGACGTCATTTGGAATAGCCTTGAGAGCCCAGGTGCATGCTGCTTTGATCCTCTCTGTCGTCTCAAACTGCTTGCCTTTTTTGGGCGAGGAGACGCCGGCGTATGCCACTGGGAAGATTGCATCTTTGTCTCGAGATCAAACTCGTCACTTGTGATTACGTTATTCGAAACGGGGGTCACTTCACACATATTCGAATTTTCTGGGTACACTTTTACTCGCCGCAATTTCTGGTCGTCAGTGCGCACTTTTGGCACCATCTTCGCGCACACCTTGCGCATGTTCAAGTGCTCTGTCACAATGTCATGAACCACAGATTTTGATAAATTTAACGTCTTTGCAATTAAACGAATACTTCGTCGACGATCTGAATTGCTTTGCGCAAACAAGTCGCATTGTTGGTGTTTGTCAAAATCGCAAGTCTCCCAGCACGGTCTTTATCAGCGTGCTCTTCCGGTCCTCCAAAAAGGCATCCAGAAAGGCCGAAATACGCCACTTCTTGCTAAAGTAACATCTGGGTAAACCTGCTTGTTCACACCAAACGTCTCTGTCGCAAATTTACAGAGTTTCCCACAGAGTTTAATGGCTAGAAATACCGTGCCCGTCTGTCCGTCCATCTGTAAATATACGAACTAGTGTTTCAGTTGCAGAGATATCGATTTGAAATCTTGCATCCGTCCTTTTTTCACCAAGAAGCAGCTTATTTGTCGGAACGGCCGATTTCGGACTACTATAGCATATAGCTGCTGAAGAGTTTTCTCATAACTGTTTCATTATTGACTTATGCAATGACTTAGTCCCTAACGAAATTCTTCAGATCAAATTACTATAGTATATAGCTGTCATACAAACTGAACGATCACAGTAGCTAGGCTGTGCACTGTCTTTAAATGCGTTTTTCTCGAAAATGTCTTTTTGAAGTCGGTTGGCAAGATTTCTCGAGACTACTCAACCGACCTTCATGAAATTTTATACAAGTCTTTGAGAACAAATTCTTAAGATTTTTTCGATTTGAAAAAAAATTCGCGATATTTTCAATTTTTTGTAAAAATGTCTGCCAAAAATCCAATTTTAAGTTTTTCCCTTCGTGTTTTAACTAAAATACGTATTCCCCCACTTTCTATGATCCCGTAAGGAGTTATCCTTTCACCAGAAATGTCGTCGCAATGGCCGAGTTTAAAACAGTTATTTTCAAAAGTTTCAGGACTTCTTTGTAAATATGTTTGTAACAATAAAAAATTCTTATAAAATATTTCATTTTTTATTTGAGAATAAAATTTTCGAAAAAATATGTTTTTTGCCCGAGGAAACCCATGTGACCCCATAAATAACTATATCGAACTTTCATTTACATAAAAATCAGAAAAGTTTCCGACAATTCTCTTGACTTACATTTTAAGCTTTATACTGCAATTATTTCCATATTCTTGCCGCATACTTCTACACTACTGCTTGTTGGCGTACCTTTTACACACACATACATATTATACTTTTATTACCTGCCAATCAAGGTTTGCTGCTCTTTGCTTGCGCATATTACTTAACCAAAGCCACCAATATCATAAATATGCTGCTTTTTTTACAATAAAAACAATTAAGACTATATTATGACTAATTAAACCTTGCATTTCCTTTATATGCGCTACAAAATTAAAAAAAAATCACAAAGTGTAACACTAGCGAATCGGAAACATGTACGCGACTTTTGAAATGGCGACGGAAACTGAGGAATGCAATTGACAAAACGTTGTTGCCAGATTATCGAAAAATAATAATAAAAGTTTGCAATAATAGAAAAACGTATTTCGAATATAAAAATGTCAGATGTAGAAAGTTACCGTGAGGTTTCAATTATTCATTGGTGTTAGGGAAAAATAAAATCGTTTTGAATATTATTGTTAATATTGTTTTTATACCCTGAATAGGGCATATTAAGTTTGCCATGAAGCTTCTAACTTTCAGAAGGAAACGTGGGTGACCCTATAAAGTTTGTATATAAATGATCAGCGAGACCAGTTTAGTCGATTTAACCATATTTGTATGTCCGTCCGTCTGTATATACATTATCTGTATAATGAGGGGCATTGTATGAGGTGCCGATCTGAAATTTTGCACAAGCCCTTTGCTCCTCCCAAGTTGGAACCGCCAGTATTGGAGTACTATAGATTATAGCTGTCATACAGCTCATAGCGATCAAAATCAAGTCTTTATATGGAAAACTTTTTTTTAGGTGAAAATATATCTTTACGAAATTTGTCATTGAAAATTATCCTCAAGCAATGCTTAAATCTTTGAACAAATTGTTCAGATCGTATCCCTACAGCATATAGCGGCTGTTTAAACAAAATCAATAAAAAATTGTTTTTAGAAAATTTTTTGACGGTTGCCTGTATCAAAATTCGTGTCTAGAAATAACTAACGAACGTCCCCAGGTTTAGTTATACTTGCTTTGAGAAATGCACTTCTGAAGGGTAAACACCTCGAAAAAGCTGAAGTTAATTATTTTATTTTTATTTTATTTGTAAATTCTTTGCACACAATTTTTAAACGCTTCGGCATCCCATTGTTTTAAATTCATTTTGAAATCTCGTCCGGTGTGCAGTGCCATCTGTCGTACGCGGATACGGGAGGCGAATAGTACAATAAAGGTAGTCACTTGGCAAGATAATTGCACGCTTAGTGTTAGATTAGTGAAAAATATTTGAAATAATTTTGTTAATTTATGTAATAAATGAATTTGGTTGAGAGAGAAGTATAAGTCAAGTTGGGAGAAAAGTTTAATTCGTTCGAAAAAGCTGTAAAAATATTTTATAAGTAGTAATATTTAAATAATTTTTATATTAGAAGTTATGCACACATTTCATATTTTTATTCTAATAAATTTGCCTTATTTTAGTAACAAATATTTTATTTTTAATTTCCTTAACAAAACACATTTTTTTTAAATTCATTTCAATCTAATTCATTCTTCTTATAGTGAACACCACAAATCGTAAACTGTCAAATGCACTTTCAACTCTTTGCAATGCACAGTTTCCGCCGCCATTTCAATTGTCGTGCCGCTCTCATCAACGCGTTTGTGAAAAATGTATAAAAATATAATTTGTGCATAAAATTATGAAAAAATAGGTAATCGTGTTAAATATAGTTGCAGTGAGTGTTTTGAGCGAAAATATTTTTTACGTTTGCGTTTAATGTAATAATTTCTTCAAACCGCTCTTGAAATGAATGTGAGTGCTCTGCGCAACTTAAGAAAATATTTATTAGAAATCAGCGGGATTGTGTATAAGTGATATGAAAGTGTTTTTCCACAAAATTGCTATTTGAGGGTATGAAATTCAATATATGATTAAAGGTGAGTGTTCCTTAAAACCTTTTTGTAGAATGTTCACACCATTAAAATCTATGATTGAATGTTATCGCAGAAGTGAGCTAATGACGGCGCTGCCTCAATGTTGGCCGCAAAACTTTTGCTCTTATTCGCCGAAAATTTTGAAGCTCATGTAATTTAAAGCATATGTTTTTGAAGGATTCCATATTTTGAATTGTATTTCATTTTGATCATGACTAATGTAGTTCTAGAGGTTATTTTATTTTTTTAATATCAAATTAATTTATTTGTATATGATATTACGAAAAAATAAGTATCTGTGTTAAATATAGCTTCAGTGGGTGTTCTGAGTGAAATTTGGTGCGTCTTAACTTTTCTGAGCCTCTACTGTAATATGATTATTTTAATATTAAATTAATATTATTAGTTAAAAATATGAAAAAACCTTAACTCTACACCGAAGTACTCGTAATAATATCTTTCACAGGGGCATTTCTTACAACATAAAAGGGATATAAAAACAAATTTATCTTGATTTTGATCAGAAAATGTGTATAACCGCTATTCACTATAGTCGTCCGATCTAAACAATTTCTTCGGTAATTTCAATAATAATTCCTGGCAAATTTCCTGAAGATATCTTGTCAAATGAAAAAGTTTTCTGTACTAGAAATGGATTTTGATCGATAAATTTGTATGACAGCTTTCTGTTATATGTAGCAATCCGATATGAATATTTGTTTTGGAGATTGCACTGTTACCTTGTCTATTCAAATTTTCGTGAAGATATTTTGTTTAATATAAAAAAGTTTTCCATACAAGGAAATGTATTCTTCTTGGGAGAAATATCGATATCTCAATAACTTAGAGATGTTCATAGAGAATAAGGTTCCCTCCACCAGCTGGGTCGGTAAAAAAGGTATTTACATTTTGCTAAAACTAGTGCCGCATATACAGACGCCCGAACATGGCAAAGTCCACTCAACTTATCACTGTACCTACTCTCCTATAACCCTTTTGAAATATTGGGCGCGGTGTGATATCACACGATCTTGGTGGCCAATCGACCATCCCAAAAAGAAGTGAAATTATCTGCTCACCGAAGTGTTCTCTCAATAAATCCATTGATTGTTGCGAAGTGTGGAATGTGGCGCCGTCTTGTTGAAACCACATATTGCCAAAATCAGCTTCAATTTCAGGCATCAAATAGTCGGTTATCATGACGCGATTACGATCGCCAGTGACGGTTACGTACCCAGCGGCACAATTTTTGAAAAAATATGGCCAAATGATTCCATCGACCCACAAAGCACATCAAACCGTTGTTTGTTGGATGAAATGACAAGTCTTGCTCGGGTTGCTCTTCATCTTCATCATTCATTAAAGCCAGAAATAGGCCTCATCGCTGAACAAAATTTGGCTCGAAAACGTCGGATCTTCTTAGAACTTTTCAATAGCCCATAGAGCGAAGCGATGTCTCTTAAGAAGATCAAGTAGCTTCAGTTCTTGCACCAGCTGTATCTTATACATTTTCACGCGTGATCTGTCAAAAAATAGGCTATTGAAAATGTACCTTTACTTGGATCACCTTTACTTTTCTTTTAGGTACTTTTTGAGAACATATGTTAGTTTGCCAAAAACTACCAAAATATTCAGCAAAACTCGACTTTTTTTAAAAACGTCTTAATTTTGTAAATTTTTGTTCGACCGCAAGTCATTGGACGGACATTCTAGTAAGTATATTTTTTTGTTTTTTGAGATTCATTCACAGAGAAGGCTGAAATCACTGTATTATTGGAGGATCTTTGATTTAAACATCGATGTTTAATTTTTTTTCAAAATATTTTTAAGGCTTAAAACAACTGCTACAGTAGCCTGTTTTAGACTGCCACTCTAGGTGTGTTCCTTAAAGATTGAATTTCAAAATAGTTTTGGAATATTTTATTGAGCGGTGATAACTCTTAGTTAGACATAAATCTGTTTACTTTCAGGTTGTGTCCCCGAATATCGTCATGATTTCAATTGTTGTAGAGTTTTCGCAGTTACCAAATGTATAACACTGTATATTGTGTTTATTACATGCAGCAAGATATCACATTATTGTAACTAGAGTTGTAATTGTAATGCATTAATGCTACTAGCAGCGACAAACAAGGCATGTTATCTGCAAATCGATTCATACATATGATACTGAAATCATATATATGTAAATTAATGTATAGGTAATTAAGCACAACAAGCATTTGCTAATACAATATATAGGGGCTTATGTGCGAATGCATGCTGTTGCGCACAGAAATTGATTGTTAGGACAAGGGAAATTAGTAGCTAGAGCACAAACCCACAAAGTGAAGACAATATGGAAATAGCCGGTTTATACATTTGTCTTTTATAATTATTATACGAGTATATGCGAATATTTTTGAAATGTAATAAGATATTTTTTTGTCAAAATGTTCTTTATAATCTACAGAAGATCGAAATCCAAGCCGAAAAGATAATTAAATTTTACTATAGTGCAATAAAATATCTTTCAAATGGTTTTAAGGAATACTGCTGAGTTGATAATAATTAACCGCACATAAAAATATGGTTTCATTCCGACTAAGTAGACCACACTGTGGGCTCCTACGGTTGCTGGGTGGCCATTGTTGTATATAAAATTTGGATTTTCTTTAATTTTTTGTTTATTTTCTGAATAAATAGTTATTGCTTAACGCTCACTAGGTTCATTCATTTTATACCCTCAGCAAAGGAAGGACTGTACTACTATGATCAAATTGAAAGGTGAATTTTCTCCATTTCATCTCCTTCATAGTAATCCCCTCCCGCTGCAATACACTTATGCAAACGAATTTTTCAGTCGTTATAACACTTGAAAAAATCCTCCGTCGTGATGGCCATCAGAGGCTTCTTCGAATCAGCTTTTATATCCTCAATTGAGCCAAAACGGTGTCCTCGGAGTGGTCATGTGAATTTGATGAATAGCCAGAAGTTACACGAAGATAAATCAGGCGAATGAATAACCAATGCAGTATGAGATAGTGCGTTATCGTACCTCTACGTTCAATAAGTTCAGGCACAGTAAAAATCGAAGAATTCACTTTTAGAGCCTCACGAAACGACGCGTATCTGAAACACTAAAGAATATTTTGACGTGAAATTTAGCATAGATGTCATTAACAGTACTACACCCTACGAAATATGTACCAACTTACAGAAAAAAATTACAGATTTCAAAAATTCACCTTTTAATTTGATCACTGTAGTACATTGTGATATAAATAAAACGCAAACTATTTAATTATTTTTATATTTATTTTGTAGCCTTCAAAATAACCTCACCACAGTCAACGAAACACTTTTTATAAGTACTTTTTAAGACGGTCTTCAGTTCCTTAATCGAATTTGGTTTTATATTTTCGATCTACTGAAAACGGATTCCACGAAGCGGTAATTTCAGTTTGGAGAACAAAATACTCACATGGATCGAAATTTGGTGAATACAATGGTTGATCGATGGTATCCATTGGCGGTTTTGGCAATACATTCGGTCACAATCGTGTTATTATTGATAAAAATTCAGCTTTAACGGCACAAGTCGAGTAAGCACGGGTTTCATACTCAAAATATCTACCAAAATATTTCCAACTCACTCGCGAGAGATGGCCAGTTCTCCTGCCATGTCTCTAACCCTTGCCTGAAAATTTTTAAACATCATATCCTTCAGGTATTTAAAATTTTCATCAGTTGAAGAGGTCGCCTAAAACGAGGCATATCCAACTACCAACTTGGCAAAATAAATTTATTTACAATTCCCGGGTGCTTTTTTGCCCTAATGTATACACCGAATTCTCTTTTTACTCGGTTTTTGATTTTAGACGGTTTGAAAATAAAAAAAATCTTCTCTCCCAGAAATAGTCTGTCCTGTCGAAGCCCAGGCACTTATTGCTAATGACACTGCCTATTTCTCTTTGCGTAGCTGTGGGGGGCCCATAGCGAAGAACGGTTCCGTTCCCACCGAACTGGCAGCCACGGCTTCTTTCGCCAAGAGATCCGCTATGTTATTTTCCGTAGCAATCCTGTTAAGCAGTCTTTGTGAGTGAAAAAAAAATTTGGTCACTGGTTGTCCTTATTTTCGTGCTTACCAACAGCTTCTCTCATGGCGACTACTGGTCTGAAGTATTTAGTCATCTACAATAATTACCAATCAGAGAAATTGTGTTCCATCTGATCAACGCCAGACCACACGCGTCGATAGTGACTCACGAGAAGCTCTCAGAACTTGGTTGGAATGTAGGAAAGCAATTCACCTCATAGTTTGGACCTGACATAAAGTGAATCACACCTGTTCCTGTCTATGGTGAATGATTTTGCTGGTGAAAAGTTCCAACAAATTATGGAACAAAAGGGTGCTATGCTAAATAAAACATCCTGGAGGATGACTACTCCTCTTGGACGTAGCAACTAAACTCCATCAGGTACCACAAAGGACCAAACTGGTCTATGAGTGACTTATTGGCTTGGATTAGATTAACCTAACCTAACCTATATTTGTATTTAACCGCTTCCGAAAGACTTTGGTTGTTTATGAAAATAATTTTCATGACAGAACTACGTTGTATTCTGTCGAATAAGTTGCTTCATCTTTGGGCTTTCTATGTATCATTTAATGAAAACATCTCTCAATCTTTTATTGAGAAAAATTCTGGTAAAATTAAATACCCACATTTGCTCTTCTCTGCTTCCAATATCCACTCTTTAACTAGTGAATGTGGTAGTTTCAAGATAAGCGGCTCCAGTTGCGCACAAAGCATGGTTAGAGCAAGGGATTAAGTACTACAAAGTAGATTTCGTTGTTATAAACCATTTAATTATAATTCAATACATATAAATGTATCTGATATATGCTTATAAATGCTTATATATATGTATTTCTGATCATTTAACTTCAATCAAAATCAAACTTCCGCTGAAACCACGAGGAAGTAAAAGTAACGTTACATTTACGTAAATATTCCCCACCTTAGTGCATTGACTGCCAAGCCGCTTTACGATGTGGAAAATTGCACAGAATTTTATCTGCGACCACGCGCTTTTATGCTCGCTTTGTCACGGAGTTTGGCGTACTTTTGGTTTCCAACCCAATTTCATCTACAGTTATACAATTTTTTTCCAACTGTTCCCGTTTTTTTTTTTTTTTTTGTTTTTTTTTGAGGAACGTTCTACGAATATTCTGCACTCACCAGGAATTTTTTCTGCAAATTTGATTTTCATGCAAATTTAACGGGTTCGCTTCCCCCCATGGTTTCGTGTTCCGGCACATGTGAATTGGCGCGCGTATTTTCCATTCCAGCAAAAGCTCATAATATACCCGAAAACAAGAACAAATGAAAGTGGAAAGTGGGGTAAAATATTAGTAGTACCATAAGTAAAAAGCATATGTGGGCTATGAATATGAGTGTGCCTCTGTCTCTGCGCGACTATACCTCTGGGTGCGTGGGGCGTATGTTGGGGGAATACTCGTATGTGGCGGCTTTCAACAGCTGTAGTTAGTAAATGTTAAACGGCAGCAAATTGGTCGGGTTTCAAAAGTAATACACTCACTTTCAGTTTTTGTTGTTGTTGTAGTTGGTGTGATTTTTTTTGCGTTCACATCATTCTTCAGTTGTGCGTGTTGGCGCCATTAAATCGAGTTGTCGCTTATGGCTCGTAAAAGTAGGAACCTCATCGTTGCGTCATCTGTGGTTTGTAATCAAATTGAAAGAGTTCAAAAAAATTATGATGACTTTGTAGCAATCGATACATCGTTGATATCCTTTTATACCCTTTACAAAGTTTATTAAGTTTGCCAAGAAGTTTATAATGCCCAGAAGGAAATGTTGGAGACCAACGTAACGAACTGAGTCGATTAAGCCATGCTCGTTTATCTATATATACGCGAACAAGCGCCTAGGTTTTTTCCATGCCTCTGTCGGCAAGCACGATTTTGACATTGTGGCGGGGGCAGCTCTCATAGGTACGTTCCAAGCGCTAATAGAAGGCATCTTTGGTCACAGCGTCCTTCTCGACCGTCGGGGCGTGGGGGCAAATCAAGGATATGTTGAAGAACTTCGCTTTGATGTGAATTGTGGCTAGACTTTCATCCACCAGGGGGAATGACAATACTCGGCGACGGAGTCTCTCTCCCACCACGAATCCCACATCAAATTCGTGGTCCTATTTATGACTACTGTAGCAAATGCCACAAGGACCTGCACGTCTTAGACCTTGTACCGTTCATCGCACTTCTTGGATAGCGGTGATGTCAGCCTTCAGCACTGTGGGGAGAATGTTTCGCCTTATCACTTTAGCTCGCCTTCAAACGGATGCTCTTTGGCTACCCAGAGGATACCGTAAGTCGTGAGCTGCTTGAGTCATATGTAAAATAATCGTTTCTGGCCACTCCCAAGTGAATGGCACTCAGAGAGCTTTCCTTACTTGCGTGAACTTCTACACATGACTTCTATACTATCCCAATTCTGAATTCAAAACATCTCGTCATTCGGTTAATTTTCTTATAACTCTATGTCTGTATATAACGCGACCAGTTTTGGGTTTTATAAACAACTTTAAAAATAGAATATAACTTAGTCAAAGAGAATATTAAACTTCTCAAATTTGAGGCATTGAATAACCCCGAATTAAATCCTATATTATAATCAAAGGCATATTTGCGACTATCATGCCTTTTTTGTTAACAATAAAGCTTGCACTTCTTAATGCAATAAATAATGGTGCATGTAAAGCATCACATATTTACCAAAACACTGAAATTCGCTGCTTTGTTCCACTACTCCTGAGAGCTGCGCTGTTTTTCCAGTTCTTAGTATTTGAATTATAATATTGTCTTTCCATCTAGCCAACGGCTGGTGACTGCTTTTCAATTACAGTCGCCTATAAAGAAAATTCTAGTCGCCATTGTCTGCTTTTAAGCAATTAAGTCCGCTTCCCAAAAGTCTCAGCCAACTACTGTGCCAAGTGCTCTCTGCAACTATGCGCTCGTTTCTGCTATAGTCGCCTTTTTCTTCGCTTAATTTTCATGCTGTGCGTTGGCTAGTCTCTCTTTGCTTTTCTGCAACGTTTTACGCAATTCCGGCGAGCCGTCTTGCCAGCATTCATGACGCCGGTCTAAGATAGTTAATGTCACACTTTACTGCTTTTGACGAGCCATTCTTAATTCCCTTGGCTACAGCATTAATGCGCATTTTGAATTTCGCTTTCTATGCTTTTTTCTGTCTGCATCTGCTTTGTTGCTGCCCGAAAAACTGTGCGACAATATGAAAATATTATTACACTGCCAGTGGTAGAGGTAGGAAGGATTGCATTTCTTTTATGTAAAGTGTTTGGCGCACAATGCTTCATATATTCTCATTAAAATGAAGTGTATCGTCAAGGCTACTCGGTATGTGTCACATTCTTCGGTATCTGTATCATTGTGAGCAATTATCAAGACCAAATTTGACACGGATCGGTTAATTTAAACTGCACCTGAACAACGAATCGACACACAAGTAGGGAAGGGTTAGGTTCGGGTGTAAGGAAACATTTTATATTCTTACAAGGAGCAAAGCCGTCGAAATACTTATACATAGCTGTTTCCAATATTTTTTATTAAACTATAACATTTGCCGGAAATGCGATATGAAGTACACTGGAAGTTCAAAAATCTTTATGTTAGGTTTATGGGTGCTAAGAGAAGTATTTTTCTTATTTAATTCATTTTTGACACAATTATATAATGTTACTTATCAAGAAGTGGTTTGTTTCTGTGCACCGGCCTTTTTGGAAGGCCGGGAAGAGGTCGCTGATGAAGACCGTTCTGGGAGACTTGCGACTTCGGCAAACATCGACATTGTGACTCGTGTGCCAAAGTTTTGAACTCAGACTATATGCTGAATTAGGTTTAATTGGGTATTGAAGGTCCCGAAAAATGTATTTTCATCTAAATGTTGGCGGTTTCACGCCCATCGCTCATCTTGATACCTACTCCTCTCGTACCATCCGGGATTTTAAGTTTAATATCTCAGACAAATTTAGTTATTGATTTATCGCGCTTTTAGGATTTTTTAACAATACCTTTATAAGGAAGGTGGGCGTGGTTATCATCCGATATCACCTATTTTCACGCTGTCGCAAGAAGTGTCTAAATGAGATATCCTGTGAAAATTTGGTTGATATAGATTGAATGATTTGAGAGATATATGCATAAAACTTACTAAAGGGTGTGGCCCACCTTTTAAAAATTTTCAAACCATAAGTGCTTCATTTCTCATTCTTACTTTTTAGCCAAGGAATCCTCGTACCAACCGGCATGACGTTATCTCAATTTTTACTCATGTTTCATGTTGCAGAGACAGACGGATAGACAGACAGAGACTACACACATTTTCGACTCATCTCGTCATCCTGATTATTTATATATAAACGTAAGCCTATGTCTAACTTGATTAGTTTCAGGTGTAAAAACAAAAGCGGGCTGAACAAAACTCTTAGAGTCTGTAGCAACATGTTGCAAGAATATAAAAATATTTTCTTAGTTTGGTACTACCTTTTTATGTTCGTGTTAAGTTTGATCTCCATGTGTGTTAATTAGTGTATGTTTTGCAGCTGTTTCTTTATGACGCTTAAAGTTATCGTGGCGATTTTTACGATTGCAGAAATGAAGGGCGAAGATGACGATTTATTTTGAGGTTGTCGGGACTCGTTTAAAACTTGCCACATATATTCTATCTCTGCTGGTTCAATAATAACATAAAGTGAAGAACAGCTTACTTCAAAATAAAAATGTTAATAGTGCAGAGAATTTGGAGCCCACACTACTTGTATATCTTAGAAGTCCACTCACTTTGCATATGAGATCCTTCATACTTGCACTAACGATTGACAGCAAATATTTCGAATTTTTCTCAAAGAGAATAGAAAGTAGAGGACAAACTTATCGTTCATCCAAAATATTCGCCACTTTGACGTTTACTTTTCATAAGAAATATTAATAACCACCTCGAAAATCGCTCCTTGTGCCATTTATGTATTTTCAGTACGATACGATATTCGATACAGCAGGAGAGGAGTTCGGCTAGTTCGTGGATATTATTATTATTAGGAAATCTTTCTATAACTTTAAAATAGTATATACTCTGCAAGAAACTTCTTAGACCCTATAAAGGATCGGCGCGTCGAGCTGTGAATTCGTCCCTCCGCTTTTGAGATATCGTTTTAAAATATTGCACAATTTTTTTTTCTCCACAAGAACTGCTTATTTGTCGCAACCACCGATATCGGACTACTATACTTGTATGTCCGATCTTAACCAGTTTCTTGTATGGAGAAATTTTTCATTTTAGGAGTTATCTTCATCAAATTTGGCATTCAAATCTGCTCAGATCGAACCACTATGGGGTATAGTTGTCATACAAACTGATTCATCAAAATAAAGACGGTGCATCCGAAGTGAAAATTGTATATTGTTTGTATATATTAACCTAGATAGTTGCATTCTCGTACTAAACGATAAAAAGTGATACGAAGATACGAACTACGCTTACTAACTTTTTACATTAAATTTTAACACACCTACATATGTATATTTGTTAGTGTCTAAATTACGATTTACATGTCCATGAAATCAAGAACACCATTAAAGTAGCAAATAAGTGGCAGGACGAGAAAGAAATTGGGCCATATATGTAAAATATTCCAGAAGCTAACGGTGATAATATTCCTCAAGCTGCATTGTCAACGCAATTATTGTAAAAATAAACTACACTTGTGTGCCGCGCAACAGGATGTCAGCGTGTCCACACTTTACATATATGTATGAGTAATTGTAGGCATAATACACACATACACTACGAAACATAACTACTCCATATGAAATTCATTTGCACAAAGTGTTATACGCTATAACCGCATTGTTCACACCTGCTGCCACACACTTTCGATCGCTACCCTCTAATGACATTTCGAGTAGCAGCACGTAACTCATACGCCCTGTACGTACTCAATGACTGCAAGTGTTGGCGAGTGTGTGTTCGTGATTCGTTGTGTGCCTACAAATTACGCGTGCTGGTGAGCAAATGAGCAGGAGCTGGCGAGTTTGCATTTTCACATATGTATAAGCACACAAACAACCATACACATACATATCTATGGCATATAAATATTAAATATGTCTAACATGCTAGCTAAAATACAAATATAGATAGATAAGTATTGACGTTAGTGACAACTAAATGTATGCTTATATATAGCAATATGCGACGCTTGGTTTCAAATTTCTTTCTGGGTATACACGTACGCATACACTTACATATATGCATATTTCATTAGTAGGCTACCAGCTGTGCGTCTCTGTAAATCTATATGTGCCCAATTGATTACACATATTGCGCTGATACAATATTTGCCGTTGATTGGCATGCATACACACATACATACACACGCTCATGCTGAGTTTTTGGCAATGTTTGAAGAAGCATAGCAAACTCTGCAGCCATTCATATGCGATTATTGCACTAACTGCGTCAGATGAATTTATTATTTTATTCGATTACTTAATGCGATGAGATTTTGTAAATGAAAGGTTAAATCAACAATTTGCATAAAATTTATTTGTACATTTGTTTATTACATCTAAATTTGTGTGCTTGTTGAGCTGCAGCTTTTCCATTTTTCTGTTATTATTATTATTCTTCTTTATCTTGCTTTGTTGTGCTTGAGGCTTGCGGGTATTTAGAAATATGTCGACAACTCGATTTAGATGCTAGATTTAGATTTATTTACCGGTTATTGGCGCAATGGAATTAAAAAAGATATAACATTGGCGTGACAGTCAAATATAATTAAAAATCAGTCCATTTTATTTCAAAAACTGAAATATTTTCTTACCATGTCAGCATATGCTAGCATGTAGGCGACAGTATACTTCATTTGTGCCTTTTTTTATATAAATATATTATTATGGCCAAAAAATGGTATTCATAATTTTAAAATTCTCATTTAACTTATTCTTCAAAATATCTATGTCGTTCCTCTCAAAGTAAATTTTATGTGATCTGGTCTACGGAAAGGGGGCTTAGGTGTCAAAAAATCAATTTTTTTTTTCAATTTTTTCAATTTTTTTATTTTTTTTTTTTTATTTATTTTTTTTTTTTTTTTTATTTTTATTTTTTTTTTTTTTTTTACACCTAAGCCCCCTTTTCGTAGACCAGATCACATATTATCATCTGCAATAACCAAGAGTTGTCGGCCCATAATTACGGCTTATTTTTACGAATATCTTCGCAGAAACGACGCATAACACTCAAATAGTATTCTTTGTTGACAGTCCGGCTGGTCGGATGGAACTCGGAGTGCGCCACACATCGATAATGGAAGATAACTGTTAACATAACCTTGATTTTTGACCTGAGAAGAAGGGAATCTCTGCAAGAATGTTGAACCTTGTTTTAACATCGACGGCATTTAAAGCTTTAAAGGCGTTTTTTTCGAAACTGTTTTTTTTGAAGACGTTTGACCGATCATCATGAAATTTTACACATTTCTTTGCGATACAATGTTTTAAAGACTTGGACGAAATTTTTTTTTTTTTTCGATTACAACTATTTGAAAATTCACTTCAATTTTAACTTTTTTGTAAATAGTCTGCCAAAAACCAAATTTTCAGTTTCTTTTCCTTCATCTAAGTTCTATATTAAGGTTTTTACTAAAACATGTATTTTTTCACTTTTGATGATCCTATAAGCATTTTCCCTGCCAATGCGGGCTCTTTTTTTTTCCGGGGGGGTCAACAGAAATCGCGCGTCGCAATGGCCGAGCTGAAATTTTTTTTTGTAATTTTAAAATTTCTTTGTTAATAGTGTATGCTTGTAACAATAAAAAATTCTAATAAAATATTTTATTTTTTATATAACAAAAAATTTTTGAAAAAGGGCTGTTTTTTACCCGACAAAACCCATGTAACCCCTTAAAATTGCCTTCCTCTTTGCGCAACATTATTGACTACAGAAACTCTTGGTTGTCATATGAATTAATGATAACCTTACTTGATTTATTTTATATTTTATTTTAACCTGCATCTAATTGAGATTTATATCTTTAATAAATTTATTCTATACTAATGACACTATCACTTTGCTATTCACATAGTCAACCAATTAGGAGACATTCACGTCAAAGCAAACTTGGTGTGGCGGTAAATGGAAATATTGGGGATATTTACATATACATATGTACATATATATATAAAATATAGCAATGAATAATAAAAGTATCATATCAAATAAATTAAAATTGCAGCTAAAAGTCTAAAGAATTAATTTAATTGTTCAATTAACATCAAGAATTGCATCACTGTATTATTTTGTCTGCTCCATAAAGTCGCCGCTAAGGATTTTTCTTACAGCACCACTACATTGTTAAATTGGTAAATAAACAAAATGCAACAGGTAGAGAGACACAAAAGAGCGTCTTTTGAGTAGCAAGAAAAATGAAAGAAAGACCACAATCAATATTTCTCTCAGGGAGAGAAAAAGTGTAAATTATAGAGAACATGTATGTAGCTCCCAAAACAGTGTTGGCGAGTAATTTTTTCAGAAAAGTGCACATTTTTTCTAGTACTTTTATCAAAACATATCAATTGATATACATACATAAACAGAATATTGAAAGAAATTATTATGGGAAGATTCAATTTATTAAACAAAAAAGGATCTAATTAAGAATTTTTGCAGTAAATCCGTGAAAAAAACCGATGACGGTACTCAATGAGCTGATACCAACACTTGTCAAATTTATTTTCCTGACTTTTTTATTTAACAAATACTTATTTACCAATGAATCTTACTCTTTACATCAATCCAAAAAAAAATTAATTTAATTAATTCAGTTAAAAATTATGTTGCTCTTAAGCACTGTAAGGTATAAATTTGTTTGCAATTTCTTATAGAAAATCATGTTGAAATCATTAGTATTGTTTTAAACAGCCAATTCAGCATTCATAGTAAAGCAGTTTACATTTTCTACATAACTTACTCTATGAAGCGGATAATGTTGTCCATAACTTACTCGAACATTACTTAGCGCCCCAGTACTGAAGCGGTTTCATAGTTCTGAAATCTGTATTTCGTTTTCTCTAAAAATAAAAAAATATATCTTATTCTATTTATTATCACAACCGTTTTTTCTCAGTAATGCATTATATACTTTTATCCTAATGGCTCAACTAAAAAGTACCTATTTTATACTACCTTTTTCTATTGCCACACAAAATCCTGTTCAACGCAAACACAAAACGTGCGAGCGAGTCTGTTGCCTACGATTAGGGCTGTAGGAAAATGCACCAACAGTTAAACGCCGTCGCTCATAGAGTTAACACGTGTTTTCGTGCGGGTGCAGTGGTGGCTTGGCTTTTTTTCTGCCGTTGCTAGTGTTTAGTCGTTTAGAGTGAAGTGTCGGCATTTTAGAACGCGAACGTGAAGTGTACTGCGAAGTCAGCGCCGACGTTGCAGTGGTAAATAATAATACCAGCAAGAGCGAAATTCTACGTGTGAGCAGCGACCGAGCTGAAACAGCGTCGGCAGCGCGGTTAGTGTTAACAGACGCAGCGGCAGCACAAATCGTGGATGTGTATTTTACGTGCGGTTTATTCTGCATTTTGCTGCTTATACGCTGTCGTAGAAGTTTAAAGTTAGTTGTATTAAAGGTATGTGTTAATCTTATTTGCTAACAACCAAAAGATATGTATGTGTATGTCTTCGCCTCCTATTTATTTATTCAATCAGAATTTTTGAAGAGTGGTTTAGTGATGCTTTAAGTAACTACGAAGTGTTGTGAAGTCAAATAACTGTCGAATGTGAAACTAAATTCGCTAAGAAGAGTTTGAAAGTAGAAATAAAAAAATAAGTTCATAAAAAAGTCACAAGGTGGATTTAAAACGGATTACACATATCCATACGTAGCTACATCACACACAGTTATAGATACAAATACACACACATATGTATGTGAATACAGGTATGTATGAAAAATTAAATATCGTCGAAACTCTTTCATATGGAAAGTGATGTCAGTGTGTAGAAGTAGGGAATACAAGTACATAACAGCAAATCAGGTTTTTTAAAGTGGAAGCTGAACTGTGACGCAGCGTCGCGTCAGCAAGTGACCACAGAAACAGCAAACAAAGCGCAACAGAAATTCTCCGCGAGAAATCTGAAGACGAAGAATAAGAAGTAATGAAAGAATAAAATTATGTTTACGTGAATTACATATGATATTTTGTGTGTGGCCTTCTGTACGTGTGTGTGTTTTATTATTGTAAATTTGTTTTGGTACACACAGGCACAATATTAAATATCTGTGTGCGTGCATGTGTATTTTGTGCGGAAAGCGGTTTGGCAGCTTCTTGCATTACGACAGAGTGCAGATTAGAATAGCGACCGTTGTAATTCTACAGTCGCCGTCGCAGTCGTCGTTTGCCGTTAGCAGTGCGCTGTTATTGCCATGTACAAAAAAAACATGAAAACAAATGGAAGTGTTGTGCATGTGTGTTTGGTATTTTGTGTTTGCCCTCTGAACTTTTCGGCTCTTGTAACAGCTAAGTATATAATTTCTAGGCACAATTCCGATTTCTTTGGCGCCGCGATTTGAAGGTACCTTTGGGAAAGAGGAAGTCCTCCTGATTAAAAAACTTATAGGGTTATAGGGTCCGCAAACGCTTAGTTTAGGAGATATTCGGCCTTAAAGTTCAAAAATTCGAAAAATTGGACCATTTCAAGGAGCTATTTCACCACATTAAACACACTTTTTTTACATTTTTCACTTCAAATTAATTAAATGGCACTATAATCTTTCAAATAAATCAGCATTTTACTCTTTTAGCAGGTTTTTTACCTAAAAAATCTTTATTTTAAAAATTACATTTTACACTTGTTTCATCCTTATTTGTTTACTAAAAATTACGACGAAATGGAGCGCTGCCATGTGATGATAAGGCAATTCGCTGAAATTCCTCTTTTTCCCAAAAATTCCTCTATTCATGCATATGGATATTTTTCTTTTTAAATTTATTAAGCAAATAAGTAATATTATATACATATATTAGTAATATTATATAATAATATTATATATACATATGTATAAGTAATATTATATAATGATATTACGTAATAAAGTGTACAGTACATGGGTACAGTACGAAAACTCAAATTTTGTTTCAATATGAGTGCATGATAACCGAAAAATATAACCACTTCATACCCAAAAATTATATTATAAATATAATAATATATATATTGTCGCCTAAAATACAAACCAATGTATCATCAAAAATAAATGGAAATCGCTGACAGATATAATAACCAAAATTTATCCATTTTATAACGAAAACTTAAATTTTATTTCAATATTGGATATAAAGTGGTTATATTTTTTTGGGTTTTTATGCAGTCATATTGAAACAAAATTTGAGTTTTGGATATAAAGTAGTTATATTTTTTGGTTATTATGCACTCAAACTCATGTTTTAAATATAATAATATATATATTGTCACCTAAAATAAAACCAATGTATCATCAAAAATAAATGGAAATCGCTGACAGATATAATAACCAAAATTTACCATTTTATAACGAAAACTTAAATTTTGAGTGCATGATAACCATAAATTATAACCACTTTATACCAAAAAGTCAAGATATTTTTTTATTTTCAACGCAGAAAGGAGTACTATGCGAAAGTACTTCAGTCACCCCGGGTATTCGCTCGGCCAGGGTTATTTTTTTAAAGCGCGGCCGAAGGCCGCCAACGCAGAAAGGAGTACTATGCGAAAGTACTTCAGTCACACCAGGTATTCGCTCGGCCAGGGTTATTTTTTTAAACCGCGGCCGAAGGCCGCCAACGCAGAAAGGAGTACTATGCGAAAGTACTTCAGTCACCCCGGGTATTCGCTCGGCCAGGGTTATTTTTTTAAACTGCGGCCGAAGGCCGCCAACGCAGAAAGGAGTACTATGCGAAAGTACTTCAGCCACCCCGGGTATTCGCTCGTAATATTATAATATTATCACACGATTTTACTTATCTGTGTTTATTAAATATAAATCACATATTCATATACGTATGTATGTATATGCAAAAGTGTTCACATATTCAATTTTAGCTTGAAAAATCTTCTTTATAGTTTTTTATAGTTAATAAAGAAAAAAGAATCACTCGAAAGTACAAACAAAGAAAACGCTGTGAAACGCTAAAAAATTCTTCACTTTTGGTTTTTAAGTTGTGGCAACGCTGGTTTTCCTCGTAAATATAAACACTCTAAACTTTGCAGCCATAAATTTGATAAGTGATTTCAAATTACTAAATTTGGCTGAAAAATTACAAAATCAAAGTGAAAAGTGAACTTATTTCAATATTAAGAGTGTATATTTCAATATAATGAGTGAAAAACGTGAAAATATTCTGTGAAACATGGAGAAATAACATGTTTTCTTAGGGCAATTTTTGAATTTTTAAACGCGAATATTTCAAAAAATATTAGTTATTTTTATGTTACTTTTGGATATTCCTCCTCTGGAGAAGCTCCCCTATCCGTACATACCCCATTTATACGGAAATTCGGTTTTTTTACCCCTCCGCCAAAGTAATCGGAATCGTGCCAATTTCTAAATATTCCTTCCAGTGTTAATACAAAAATTACTTGTGAAGTGAATAGAAAATTAGCATTTAATATAAGAAAAAATGTTAATGTGATTTAAAAAGCGTATTAGTGATTAAATGTAGAAGTGATGGAGTCAAAACGCTTAAGTAATTTAATACATATAATAATCTTTCTTCCATGTGCCATAAAAATTGTTGCGTTTTGCTTTGCTCCATAACTTGCAACTAATGTACATATTTAAGTGCTTTATTTATTACTAGAAAGAAAAAAATAATAAAATAATAATAATAATTAGACTAAAGAGCCAAAGTGCAGTAAAAAAAATGAGAATAAATATTATTTTTACCTACAATTAATTATGCATTAACAGAGCTTAGAAATCGTTCACAGAATCATTAATTATGGCTCGCAATATTGTTTTGACTTCTACACCTCTATAGTCTCTTAAGAGGCACACCTAGTCCGCGAGATTTTTGGGAATTACAAAAAAAAAATATTTCTTTTGAAGTAAAAATACACTTATTTATAGTTACATCGTTTAAGAATACATGGTGAAATGAAAAAATATTAAATATGTATTTTTCGAGTTAGAAGCGGCCCACGGTGCCAAAAAATTATGATCTACTGCTGCAGTGATTCCGACCTTGGTTGAAATTTGTACATATGTATATAAAAATTTTTACTGAGAAAAAGTTGAATTTTTATTGTTTTTGATATGTTATGCTTATTTCGGCCATTGTATGATTTAAATTTTGGTATTTAAACTTAAATGTATAACCTATTCAGTATTTCTTCTTACTTATTTCTGTACATCAGATCGCACGGTAGTCGGGTCTACGTAACCAGAACGGGCTCAGATTTTTATCCGGCCAAGGACTGAAGTAAGATATGTATGTAGTGCCTTGTGTAGTGGGGGTAACTTTTTTTAACTAATTTATTAATAAGTTTCTCGTTGTCTTAAGAAAAAAGAGCTTCCTTTGAATCATACTCAAGGGGATTTCACCGCCAATAGTTACGAAAAAAGGTCTATATGCCACAACATATATATATGTACATATATATGTATGGAAGTCCTAAAAATATATTAATTTACCGAGCTATTTCTTTTCTAGTGCCATATGATACCATATACCATACCCTTACAACCTTCAGTCATCGATGAATCTTCTAAAAAATAAGTAGTAAGCTTCACACGAAGTCGGGTACCACAGTCTGATAGTGAATGGGTTAGAATTGGTATGGACTGATAGAGGAGGATCTGCAGATAAAGAACACATGCAATATGCTTAACTCAGTATGTTAAGATGAACTTCAGCTTCCTCTTCTTATTCTTTAAGAGATTAGAACAGTCTATAGTTCTTTAGAATTTCAATAAATTAAATTGGGTATGTATGGATACTGGTTTTTGTGATTATTATTTTTGCGGAATTTGCATTTTAAGTAAAAAAATGTGTTTAATATACTAAAGTGCATCCTACGGTAAAACGTAGTTGTACTGAAAAAATGTGTGTTAGTATTATATTGCACTGCAGAAAATTAATCAACATTTGTATTGCTGCTTGCAGAATTAATATTTTTATACCCTGAACACAGTATGTTAAGTTCGCCACGAAGTTTGTGACGCGCTGAGCCGATTTAGCCATGGCCTTCTGTCTGTGTACATATGAATTAGTTCCTCGGTTTTTTAGTTGTAGTTGAAAAAGTCACCGTCCCGTCACATTTGCAGATGGCGCTATTAGAATTAAATACGTATGACATTTTGTTAGCCATAATGATCATAAAATCAACTGAAAATGTACATCATATCATTCACAAATATTTGGTTATGAGAAAGCTCTGTGCAAAGTGGGTTCAAAGCGAGTACAGTTTTGAACAAAAACAAGTTCCATCTTCATCGTTTTTCGAAGTCCAATCTACAGTCATCGGAGTAGATTGCATACGATAAACCCACTCCAAAACGCACCAGTCGGCTGTTAAGGTTATGGCGTCTACATTTTGATATAATTTTTAGTGACTACCTTGAAAAAGTAAGGACTATTATATAGCGTTATTGGAACGTTTAAGGGACGAAATCGCCGAAAAATTGCGACATTGGAAGCAAAAGAAAGCTGCTGTTTTACCAAGACAATACACCGTGTCACAAATCAGTGAAAATAATGTCAAAAATAAATAAAATGGGCTTCGAATTGCTTCCGCATCCACCGTATTCTCCAGGTCCGCCTCCCAGCGACTGTTTCCTGTTCTCAGATCTCAAAGGAATGGTCGCTGGGAAGAAATGTTCATCGAATGAAGAGGTGATGTTTGATGAATAGAACAAATCGTAGTATAAAAATAGTATCGAAAAGTTCCATGGTCGCTATAACCAGTGGATAGCTACGTTTAATAAAAAAAAAACAATATTCGAAAAAAGGGTTTTGCTATGGTAGGATGAGGACTTTTCAATTCAATATTGCTTGAACTTTTCAATTGACCTCTTATTATCCAAATTAATTCTATAATCTCCAAGTAAATTTTTCACACCGAACTACTATCGCATATTGCTGCCATATAAACTGAACGATCGGCATCAAATGATGCATAGAATTTTTTTTCCATTTCTGTAGGGTATTCTACCCTCCGTGCAACCAACGTTCCTTCTAGTTTTCTTTTTTTCAATTTATATGCAAGAAGGCGGATTTATGTGGTTAATATATATTTGCAAACGAAATCAAAGCCTTTAATAAAATCAGTGCGCCAGTAAATCAATATTTTATTCACTTCAATAAACGATAAGCTTCAAACCCTTTGACAAAAAACCACTATAAGTCCTTACCTTTGATCAAGTGTGTATTTGTGTGATGTGTATATGTATGTATGCAGCATTGCAAATTAAAATTATAGTGATGTATTTGCCCTCCGCATTTTCTGTCGATATGTACATACTTGTATACTGTTATTTCACATGTTTGCTGCCTTACATATTTACGCATATCATCTCTGCACACAAGCAATGGTTGTTGTGAAATACCACCTTTTGACCTCAAATTAAACGATTTAATTGAACGTGTTCATTGGGAACTACCTACTTACTGACATATGTACATACATACATATACATATGTACGTATTTGCTTACGAATAAAAAACGTGGGCGACATGCAACGAAAATGTTCAATTTTTCACTACATAAATTGTTAATGGCATCGTTTTTTATATAATAATAATAACTATATGTTAGGCATAACTGAACAATTATAACTGTACTTAAACGTATGTATGGTATAATATGTAGGCGTTCAGTGTTAATTTCTGTTTTTGACATCATAAGCAAATTTTGAAATGATTTGCAAATAACGAATATATGCTAATTATATTTTTAGTGTAAGGAAGTGATACGACAGATTGCAGCCGGACATTTTAACTGTCCCAATTTATAAGCATTTGTTGCTTAGAAATATGTGGAGGAACCTACAAAATTTTATACTGAAACTTTGTGCAACAGTTGAACATTTAATAGGCGGAAATTCCTACCGATTACTCTCCCATTGGGAAAGAAAGAATATAATTTAGAGGCATAAAATCGCTTGATCTTGACGGGTACTTGAATAAATCATTTCTCGAAATTAATAAGTCGGCAAACTTTGCACGTAATGTGTCCATGTTTAGATGTGAAACTCGATAATGCCGCTATCTATAATCCGCAGCAAACATGGGAGTTCCGGTCTTAGACTAAGTATCCTCTGGGTAGCCTAAAAACATCCGTTTGAAGACAAGCTAAAGTGAGAAGACGAAATATTCCCTACTTAGGGTTGTGCGCTGGGTTTTGGACCCGCCACGTAAAAAAAAACACCCCCAATGAAAGGTAACAACAAGCCTCGCATGACTGACCCCCCTTTTGAACGGGTAAAATCGCGTAAGCGGTGTCTAAGAAAGTAAAGAAGAAGAAGAATTGCATATTCTAAACTCCTTGCGGATTTGTCTCACCCCATTAGCTACAATTTTTTTCGTTGACGCAGCTATGAACCAGAAATGGGCTTCTTATGAGAAGTTTACTTTTCAATGAATATGAATTTGTGAATTTTTCGGAAAACGTAAGTGTGGGTAATAATCTCGGAGGATGGGGTCATGTGTAGAAGTTCACGCAAGTGAGGAAAGTTCTCTGATCGCCATTCACTTGGGAGTGGCCAGAAACGATTCTTTTACATATGACTCAAGCAGCTCACGACTTCCGGTCTTTGACCAAGTATCCTCTGGGTAGCCTAAGAACATCCGTTTGAAGGCGAGCTAAAGTGAGAAGGCGAAACACCCCTGCATAGGGTTGTGCGCTGGGTTTGGGACCCGCCACGTAAAAAAACACCCCCAATGAAAGACAACAACAAGCCTCGGATGAGTGACCCCCCTTTTGATGACGACCATGGCAAACGAAATAAGGACTATGATTTGAGGGCATGCACCTGGAATGTCCGGTCCCTTAATTGGGAAGGTGCCGCTGCCCAGCTGGTAGATGTCCTCGTAAAGGTAAAGGCTGACATCACCGCCGTCCAAGAAATGCGATGGACGGGACAAGGACAGAGACGAGTAGGTCCTTGTGACATTTACTACAGTGGCCATATAAAGGAGCGCAAGTTTGGTGTTGGATTCGTGGTGGGAGAGAGACTCCGTCGCCGAGTACTATCATTCACTCCGGAGAATGAACGTCTAGCCACAATCCGCATCAAAGCGAGGTTCTTCAACATATCGCTGATTTGCGCCCACGCCCCGACGGAAGAGAAGGACGATGTGACCAAAGATGCCTTTTATGAGTGCTTGGAGCGCACTTATGAGAGATGCCCCCGCCACGATGTCAAAATCGTGCTTGGCGACTTCAATGCCAGGGTGGGCAAAGAAGGTATCTTTGGCACTACGGTCGGTAAATTCAGCCTCCACGCGGAAACATCCCCAAATGGGCTGAGGCTGATCGACTTCGCCGGGGCCCGAAATATGGTTATCTGTGGCACTAGATTCCAGCATAAGAAGATACATCAAGCTACCTGGCTGTCTCCAGATCGAAAAACCACCAACCAGATCGATCATGTTGTGATAGACGGAAGACACGTCTCCAGTGTTTTAGATGTGCGTGCGCTCCGAGGTCCTAACATCGACTCGGACCACTATATTGTTGCAGCCAAAATACGCACCCGCCTCTGTGCAGCAAAAAACGCACGCCAACAAACACAAGGATGGTTCGACGTCGAGAAGCTGCAATCACAACAGACAGCCGAACGTTTTTCTACTCGGCTTGCACTCCTGCTCTCTGAGAGCACTCGTCAACAACTCGGTATAAGGGAACTGTGGGACGGCATTTCAAACTCCTTACGTACAGCTGCAACCGAAACCATTGGTTTTCGGAAAGTGCAGAAGAACAGCTGGTACGACGAGGAGTGCCGTGTCGCAGCGGAGAGAAAACAGGCTGCCTACCTCGCAACGTTACGATCGACCACAACACGTGCGGGATGGGATAGATACCGAGAGTTGAAGAGGGAAGCGAGACGCATTTGTAGACAGAAAAAGAAAGAGGCCGAAATGCGTGAGTACGAAGAGCTTGATAAGCTGGCCGACAGGGGTAATGCTCGAAAATTCTACGAAAAGATGCGGCGGCTTACAGAAGGTTTCAAGACCGGAGCATACTCTTGTAGAACCCCCAAAGGTGATCTAGTTACCGATGCCCAGAGCATACTTAAATTATGGAGGGAACACTTCTCCAGCCTGCTGAATGGCAGTGAACGCACAACACCAGGAGAAAGCGAACCCGATACCCCAATCGATGACGATGGAGCAGACGTTCCATTGCCCGACCATGAAGAAGTTCGAATAGCAATTGCCCGCCTGAAAAACAACAAAGCGGCAGGGGCTGATGGATTGCCGGCTGAGCTATTCAAACACGGCGGCGAAGAGCTGATAAGGTGCATGCATCAGCTTCTTTGCAAAATATGGTCGGACGAAAGTATGCCCAACGATTGGAATTTAAGTGTGCTATGCCCAATCCACAAAAAAGGAGACCCCACAATCTGCGCCAACTACCGTGGGATTAGCCTCCTCAATATCGCATATAAGGTTCTGTCGAGCGTACTGTGTGAAAGATTAAAGCCCACCGTCAACAAACTGATTGGACCTTATCAGTGTGGCTTTAGACCTGGTAAATCAACAACCGACCAGATATTCACGATGCGCCAAATCTTGGAAAAGACCCGTGAAAGGAGAATCGACACACACCACCTCTTCGTCGATTTCAAAGCTGCTTTCGACAGCACGAAAAGGAGCTGCCTTTATGCCGCGATGTCTGAATTTGGTATCCCCGCAAAACTAATACGGCTATGTAAACTGACGTTGAGCAACACAAAAAGCTCCGTCAGAATCGGGAAGGACCTCTCCGAGCCGTTCGATACCAAACGAGGTTTCAGACAAGGCGATTCCCTATCGTGCGACTTTTTCAACCTGCTTCTGGAGAAAATAGTTCGAGCTGCAGAACTTAACAGAGAGGGTACTATCTTTTATAAGAGTGTACAACTGCTGGCGTATGCCGATGATATTGATATCATCGGCCTCAACACCCGCGCCGTTAGTTCTGCTTTCTCCAGACTGCACAAGGAAGCAAAAGAAATGGGTCTGGCAGTGAACGAGGGCAAGACGAAATATCTCCTGTCATCAAACAAACAGTCGTCGCACTCGCGACTTGGCACTCACGTCACTGTTGACAGTCATAACTTTGAAGTTGTAGATAATTTCGTCTATCTTGGAACCAGCGTAAACACCACCAACAATGTCAGCCTAGAAATCCAACGCAGGATAACTCTTGCCAACAGGTGCTACTTCGGACTAAGTAGGCAATTGAGAAGCAAAGTCCTCTCTCGACAAACAAAAACCAAACTCTATAAGTCTCTCATAATTCCCGTCCTCCTATATGGTGCAGAGGCTTGGACGATGACAACAACCGATGAGTTGACGTTGCGAGTTTTCGAGAGAAAGGTTCTGCGAAAGATTTATGGTCCTTTGCGCGTTAGCCACGGCGAATATCGCATTCGATGGAACGATGAGCTGTACGAGATATACGACGACATTGACATAGTTCAGCGAATTAAAAGACAGCGGCTACGCTGGCTAGGTCATGTTGTCCGGATGGATGAAAACACTCCAGCTCTGAAAGTATTCGACGCAGTACCCGCCGCGGGAAGCAGAGGAAGAGGAAGACCTCCACTCCGTTGGAAGGACCAAGTAGAGAAGGACCTGGCCTCGCTTGGAATATCCAATTGGCGCCACGTAGCGAAGAGAAGAAACGACTGGCGCGCTGTTGTTGACTCGGCTATAATCGCGTAAGCGGTGTCTACGCCAGTAAAGAAGAAGAAGAAGGGTAATAATCTCGAACGATTTCCAAGCATTATACCGAAGTGAAACGTGACATGACTAAATTGTGAATCTTACTGAAAATATCGACAAAATTTTACACAAATCCGTAAACAAACACGGCCGCCACTAGTTATCAAAATCACGTCATCCCTATTTATGCACGCTGTATGTAGAGCTGGGCTAATTCAAGCTTCGATTTTACACATTCTCGGCTTTTGATTATAATACCTACTTATATCACATATTTATTATACGTTTAGTTAATTTTGATTTTACACTGCTGTGGCCAGAAAATAGTAATTTTATTTAAATTTCGGGCGAAAGCCAATTCGTCGACACATTTTTTGCTAGGTTGGTATGACTGTCAGTTACATCTGTGATAAATGTCACATCAAAGTAATCATTAGTGTTTGGTATATGCTTGTCTCTCTGAAGTATGTACATAAAGTGCATTCGGCAACTTTTACGATGAGTGGAATTATTCAACAAAGAAATTCCATTAAATTTTGTGTACGGAATCAAAGTTTTGGTGCCGAAACGTTCAGAATATTGAAGAAGGCCTTCGGTGATAATTTTTTGTCACGAGCAAGTGTTTTGATTGGTACAAATTATTCAAAGAGAGTCGAGAACGGGTTGACGATGAACCACGTCCACGTCTATAAAATAAAGGAATTGTTGTTTGAAAATCGACGATTAACAATCAGATATCTTACTGGCATTGTTGGAATATCGGAAGGATCAGTGAAAACCATTTTAAAAGATTATTTGGACCTAAGAAAAGTGAAAGCACGGTTAGTTCCAAAATCACTAAATTTTTTCGAGAAACAGCGTCGCGTTATCACAGACGTTAAAACAATCCTTTCCGATCATCACAATGTCATGAAACGTATTACTACTGGTGATAAGTCTTAGATCTATGCTTACGACCTGGAAACAGACGATCAATCGGCCGAATATCGTGGCTAAGATGAGCCGAAGCCGAAAAAATCACATGAAAACTGTTACAAATCAAGGTTATGTTGACAGTTTTTTTCGATTATCGAGTTGTTGTGCACTCCGAACTTTCTTTCAACTGTCAACAAGAAATACTATTTGAGTATTACGCGTCGTTTGCGCGAAACTATTCGAAAAAGGGTTGTAATTACGGGCCAACAACTCTTGATTTTTGAACCACGATAATGCATCGTTGCATACCGCATTGATTCTTCGTGAGTTTTTCGCCAAATTTTCAACCAAAATCGTGCCGAAACCACCGTGTTCGCCTGATTTTGGCACTTCTAGCTATTCAGCAAACCCAAATGACCGCTCCGGGGAAACCGTTTCGAGTCAATTGTAGAAAAAAAAAGTGAATCGCTCCGCGCATTGAGGACTATTTCAGAAACTGACTTTAATAACTGTTTCAAGAATTGGAAAAAACGACAGAGTTGTTTGAGTATTTCCCGCATACACGAGCTTTAGGTTTTTTTGGCTCCCTGTAAATCAACCCGCTTTAATATGTTTATATGTATGTTCATACTTATGAATCTATTAATTTGTTATTCAATTATAACTAAACATAACCAACTGTCAGAGAACTTACAACAACAATGAGCAATTTGTATTGATGCTTCACGGACTGGCTTGCCCTCACCAACAAGAAAAAATGCTAAAATCCGAACGATTTGCCAGAAAGCTGAAAGCAGATAATTAAAATGTCATTAGATATATTCTATGCTTGAGTTTCAGGTGAGTTATAACAGTGCTCCTTCCATTGCAATTAAAACTAAAAATTTCCACGATTTTCCTATTCAAAAATAAAGCAACAAAACAGTTATTCGTACGTCCGCCTCAGAATTTTTATCAAACTATTCAGATTTTTGTGTATTCCATGAACTCCACACACATAAAATTTACATGCACATTTACATTGGCTTGTTTCGCCAGCACCGGTTTGACTCCTCAGGTGGAGCAACAACAACAAAACAAATCAAATATTTAGAGTAGAATAAGCAAAGCAAAAAGAATATTTACTATGATGTTTGCTGTGCATTTGTGCGGAAAGCAGTTTGGCCACTTTGTATGCAAACACACACAACCACAAGCAAAAATACATACATAGAGACTTTGCTGCTGCTGCTGTTAACAGTCGTAACAGAGCGATGAAGCGAGGTACGATGAACAGCAAATGGGTGCTGTAAGTCGACAGCGCTGTGTGGCAGATTTCCAGCAGCGATCGAATTCAAAAGAAAATTTTTTAGCGCTGAGAGAAGTTGCACAACCAACAAGTTTTTGTTGTTTTGTTGCTACTGTTGATTTGTTCATTTTTCTCTTGGGTTTCCCTCAATTCTGCTCTTTTATGTGCTTTTGTTTACATTTGTGACCTCATCTAATCACCTCTTAATGCGTTGCTATTTGCTGGTGGAGTGAGTGTGCTTGTGTGTATGTATGTATGTATGCACACTCGTACATATATGTACTTATATTCACAGCTTTAAATAAAACACACACACGCGCATAAAAAAATGTGGCTAATATTCTGATTTTGATGCTGAGAAGCGTTACAGGGCAGATTAGCGTTACATACATTAATATATAAATTCATATGTATGTACTTACATTATACAAATTTATGCTGGTTGGTTAACGTTTTTTTTTTAAGTTTTTGCAATTTAAAATAAAATAAGTATGGAAGCGCTTAGTTCGGGTGCAACCGAACCGAAGATTTTAAACTTTTGCAACTTCCAAGAATCAGGATCAGGCCAGGGAAATACTAGAGGATCGGAATCCAAGCAATTATATATGTACATATGTACGTACATATGTATATATGGTACATTAGGGTGATTAAAAAAAAAAATTTTTTTCGATTGGTACTCGGAAAAATAGGTTCCTAGACACCTCTAACAGAGCCTCTCCAAAAACCTATGATTTTCATCATTCATAATGATTTTTTTCATTGAGTTATAAAATTCATAAGAAATAAAAAATTTTCCCAAAAATAATCAAACTTCAACCTTTTAATATCTTTTAAACGGCTGGCTTTACGAAAAAGTTTTGTAGAGCATTCAATTTCCTACAAAATCTAAGGAACAAGATATTTTTCAAGTCCTTGGAAGCAAGATATAAATTTTTCTATCTGATAATAAGAAAAAATAGAAAACTGTATGTAGGAGGACCTGCCCGTTACAATTAGGTACTCATGCTTGGAGAGGATTCCTTAGAGGTGTCTAGGAACCTATTTTTACGAGTTCTAAAGGAAAAAAAAATATTTTTTTTGAATTACCCTAATATGTATACATAACCTTAAATCTATCTCGATTAGTTTTAGGTGTTATATACAACAGTTATGTGAACAAGAATTATACTCTGTAGCAACATGTTGCAAGAGTATAAAAAAATCTAAGATTTTAAAGTTTACGGTCAACAGGCAAATCAAATATCTTGGTTGAATACAGAGAGTCCTTAATCTCGGCAATTTATTTACATAGTAGTATGAAAACTTATAATGTATATCTACATTCAAACATACACATTTATTTAACTACCTACATGAAAACGTACATACATACGTATATAAATCGAATTTCTTCGAACCAAAAGGTAACAAGTACAAACCTCATATAATCAGGTCAGAAATTAATAATTACTCATATAAAAGCAGCAAGCGGATTTGAAATAAATTCTTGTTTTTTTTTAAGGTAAGCTGAGCTAATACTAGTAATCTAAAATCACGATAGCGTGCGATTTAAGTGTTTGTGATTCAAATTTCCAATATGTGACCTGGTCTACGGAAGGGGGCTTAGGTGTCAAAAAATCAATTTTTTTTTGTTTTTCAATTTTTTTATTATTTTTTTTTTGTTTGGAGATTGTTAGAAGATTCAGTTTAACTTTAGCTGAAGTATTCGTCATAGAGAGCGAAAATACCTTTTGCCAACTTTAAGATAGATTTTATATCTAATTTTGATACTTTGTCTAGTCTTCTGAACTGCGAATGTGTTTGCTATCTAAAACGAGTTTTAGAGAATGCTGGTCAGAAGCATAGGAGGTGTTCATGCCAAATTCCCTGCACCTTCTGCATGTGTCGCCATTATGCGGACGTGCATACGGCTCGCATGTGATGTCATCTGTCATTAGCTCAACAGCTGCTCTTCCGGGAACTTGTGATTAAAAAGAGTGAGTGTTTTTATTTGTGGATCTTGCACATTTTTTTGGCGATGCTGCATGTCCTTAATGCTTTCCATTTCGCCTTGATCCGTCTTTCAGCCCATACGAAAATTGCATTACATATCGTTTTTAGTGACTTCAGTACCACTTGTACTGGTTCGGTAGCCGTACGGAAGACATTTTTCAATCCTATTGATATTCCAGGGGTGTAGGGCTCAGACCCCCACCATTTACTAAAATTTTAAAAATAGCTGCACGTGATAGAACATTTTTATACTCAAATTCGTAGTCCGGGCACCTCAAATGCTTCTAGACCTCTTAGCATATCAGTAGTAAATTTTTCCATCAGATTTGTTGAGTAGTGTAATAATATTTTTCAAATATTACTTTATTTTGATCGCTCAGTTTGAAAGCCTATGGTGGTTCGATCTAAATAATGTTTTTCGAGAATTCGTGAAGATAATTTGTCTTATACAAAAGTTTTCCATAAAAGGATTGGATTTGGATTGGCCAGATTATAGGGCACCTATATGCCATATTGGTCCGATATCGGCGGTTCCAGCTAATAAACAGTTTCTTGGGAATAAAAGAACGTGTTCAAAATTTCAGCTCGATGTCTCAAAGACTAGTTCGCCTATATACAGACGGACATTGCTAAATCGACTCAGCTCGCCACGTTCAAAATTAATTTTATGTACATAAATGTTTTAAAAATATTTCACATTAAAAAATTATAAAAAATAAAGTAAAAGTGGCAATCCCTTAATTTACATTTTTCCAAGTTTTTTCTTGTATGGACCTATTAGGAAGTATACTATAATTTTATGTTAAAAAGGGTGTATACTTTACAGTGTTATTTCTGATCATCAAAATTTTCAAGCACATTTTGACTAAAAATAAGGGTTCTCCTTGCCTTGGTGTTTAATATTAAGCCTAAAAAATAAGTCATAAATGGGTAAAAAAGTCCTAGAAGACAATATCAAGCGAAATTTTATTTATATTTTTCTATTTATTGTAAATACGCTCAAGAAAAATATATGCATAAGACCTCCAAAACAAAAAAATAGAAGTTTATAGACGATCATCTTGCTACCGGTAGTTTATATGTATCAATAGATTAATATCCGGATATGCGAATATTACCTGCTTATCCGCTCAATGGCTCTCTCTGCTTACTCCTTCCTTGCGCAGCAACTCCTTTGTAGTATGGGGACCCACTCCAGTGAAGGGTTCAGGTTGCTGTTGAATGCTGCGGAGAGGCCCCATTCATCAGCAGGTTCGTTACCGCCTATTAAGTCTCTTGGGATAAGTATGCAAACGGTTCAGCGACAGTTTTTTTTAATTCGGGTAAGATTTTAGAATGATCGGTTAAGTGTTTAGATCTGCTTTTGATTGACATTTAACAGGGTATTCTAGTCTAGAAACATGAATTTCAGGTAATTTTTAAAGTGTAAAAAAGCGATTAATATTTTTGCTATCCATTTTTTTATTAGTTAAATTAAAAACTAAAAAAACTAAAAAATATCAAAAATTATGAGCTGACGAAGTGGGGGGTCTCTAAAAATTTCCACGTGACCATGCCCATGATTTCAACCCTCCAAGTTGTCTGTAACCAAAAAAAAAGATGATTAATCTAGAATAATGTCGTAATGGCCGGAACTACGGAAAAGTGGGGGGAAAAATTTTTCACAAAATGGCGACTGCCTAAAAAAAAGTTTTTTGGATCACTTTTTCTGACTATTTCGATTTTTTTTTTTAAATAATAAAAATAAAAATTTGTTGATGGGACTAGTTTCAACCATAAACAAGCCTATAAAGAAGACTATAAAAATTTCAAGTAAATCGGTCCAGTAGAACCTGAGAAATCGTGAGTATCGTTCCGAAAAAGTCAGTTTTGAGAAAAACGCGTTTACAGTTTCGCGTTCCGGCCGAACCAGTTTGGATGGCGGGTCAGAAAAATGCCTATATCTCCGAAAATAATTTGAATTTTGAAAAATCCTCTTGTACACATATTCTTGAATAGTTAAACTTTGAAAATATAAAAAAAATTTCGATTTTTTTAATTTTCTAGACTAGAATACCCCCTTAATATTGTGTTGCTGTAAATTCGCACTTGTACACGCAATTACACAATACTTATTATTTATTTATACCGTATTAATTATATATATCCTGTGGCAACTCCTTGCTTATCTAGCTTTAAGAAATTTGTATGTTAAATAAACAATCAACTCGTTGACAAATAAAAAGGATTTTTACTATCCAATTTGTGTACAATAATGACAATGGCGATAAAACAAAGAAACATGTCGTAATTTAATAAGATTAAGGTTGCAATTGTATTTGATTGATTTTATTGTACCGCCAATTAAAAAAAAATTGTTATTGCTATTTTTACTTGGAGCTTGAATTGTGTTCAAATTGTTCCAACACGAAATTTTCATGCATCTATACTTATAGTATGTGTGTAAAATATATACAAGATGCGTTCCAAAGTAAACAGGACTTTTAGAATCTAGCGCCCCCTGGTGGCGCCATCTATATGTCGACTAGTGCGTTAGAAAAAGCTATCTTTGTCGACTATGGATTTCATCGATTGGAAGTGAAGTTATTGCGTTTTAATTGTCAGTATGTTTGTGTTATCGGTGCTAAAAGGAGCTTCGAACAAAGAGCCAACATTAAATTTAGTTTTAAAATTGTAAAACATTTACCGAAACATTTCAATTGATGAAACAAGTTTATGGCGACGATTGCCTATCCCATAGCACTGTGCACGCTTGGTTTCAACGTTTTCAAAGTGGTCGTGAGGACATAAATGACGATCAACATGTGGGCCAATCCATGATCGTGGGAAATTCCATCGAAACTGTGCGTGAATTCATCAAAAGTCAGCGGAAATCATCATTGAAATTCATGGAAATGGAATTGAACATCTCCAAAACATTGATTTATCGTATTTTAACCGAACATTTTGTTTTACGAAAGGTGTGTGCACGGTTTGTTCCGCACAAATTGACTGACAACCAAAAATTGCTCAGAATCCAACATTCGAAGGACATCATTAAAGAGGTCAAAAAGGACAAAAACTTCATATACAATATTGTGACTGGTGACGAAACGTCATGTTTCTAATATGATCCCGAAACGAAACGGCAGATTGCTGAGTGGAAGGCAGCAGACGAGCCGAAACCCAAAAAATCGCGCATAGATAAGTCAAAAGTCAAGACAATGCTGATTTTTTTTTATGACTCCAAGGGTATTGTCCACAAAGAATTTGTTCTACCCGGCCAAAACGTGAATGGGATATTCTACCTTGGAGTTTTGAAGCGTTTGGTGCGCCGCATTCGACGTGTTCGGCTCGAATATCGCCAAGATGAAAGTGACCAATTATTTGATCAAAAATCACATTTTAACCATTAACGATTCCCCGTATTCATCTGGTATGGCACCGTGCGACTTCTTGCTTTTCGAAAAAATGCCCATGAAAGGAAAGCGTTATGCAGACGTAGAGGCAATTCAAAAGGTTTGCGCCGGCATACTGGCACCCACACCGGCCAACGAGTTAAAACACTCGTTCGACATGCTTTTGGACCGTGCAAAAAACTGCATTGAAGCAGAAGCAGGATTTTTTGATTAAAAAAAATGATTTTGTCGAAAAACCATTTGTTCTGTTTTTTTTTAGTTCTGTTTACTTTGGAACGCACCTTGTACCTTTTTCTATAAAATTTGTCAATTCAGCGAACTTTACAGAAATTTAAGAAGAATCTTTGTTATTTACCTGATATGTGTATACATATGTACATACATATTTAAGTAAGGTAGAAATTTACACACAATGTTTGTACAAGTGTTCATTTCCCTTGTCCATTCATATTTGTGCGTATTGAATTTATATCAAAAGAATTCATTTGTTGTGCCATTTATTTGAATAGTAAAGAACAAGAAGTATTATTTTTCAATCAAATATGTCGAACTTTGCGCTTGAAAAGTGTCTTTTGTCATTAATTCAAGAAGATAATTGAAGAAATCCTTAGTCGAAAGTCATTTTATTTTGGTGGAAGTAATGGCTCTTGCAGAACCCCCAGTGGTGATCTAGTGACTGATGCCCAGGGCGTACTGCAATTGTGGAGTGAACACTTCTTCAGCCTGCTGAATGGCAGTGAAGACATAACGCTAGGAGATCGTGAACCCGATTCCACAATCGATAAACCGACGTAGAAGAAGTTCAAATAGCAATTACCCGCCTGAAGCGGTTGCGCCCGATGGATTGCCGGCCGAGCTATGTAAATAAAGCGGCCTAGAACATATTCTTTGTGGAGTATGTTCGGACGAAAGCATGCCCGAGGATTGGAATTTAAGTGTGCTCTGCCCAATTCACAAAACGCGAGACCCCTCAGTCTGCGCCAACTGTCGTAGGTTAAGCCTCCTCAGCATCGCATACATGATTCTATCGAGCGTATTGTGTGAAAGATTAAAGCCCATCGTGAACAAACTGATTGGGCCTTATCAGTGTGGCTTAAGACCTGGAGAACGCACTCGACCAGATTTTCACCATGCTTCAAATCTTCGTCGATTTTAAAGCCGTCTTTGTCAGCACGGAAAGGAACGCTATGCCACAATGTCTGACTTTGGTATCCCAGCCAAGCTAATACGGTTATTTAAGCTGACATTAAGCAGGACCAAAAACTCCATCATGATCGAGAAGGACCTCTCCGAGTCGTTCGATACCAAACGAGGTTTCAGACAAGGTACGACTTTTTCAATTTACTCCTGAAGAAAATAGTTCGAGCTGTAGATTTGAGTAGCGAAGGTACTATCTTCTATAAGAGTGTACAGCAGCTGTTATTGATATCATTGGCCTCAACAACCGCATAGTTAGTTCTGATTTCTAAAGACTGGATAAGGAAGGGAAGGGTATGGGTCTGGTAGTGAACGAGGAGAAGACGAAATATCTTCTGTCATCACACAAACAGTCGTCGCACTCGGGACTTGGTTCCCACGTCGCTGTTGACAGTCCTAACTTCGTAGTCGTAGATCTATCATGGATTCAGTATTAACAACAACAACGTCAGCATTGAAATCCAACGTAGAATAACTTTAGCCAACAGGTGCTACTTCGTACTGAGTAGCCAATAGAGTAGAAGTAAAGTTCTCTCTCGACGAACAAAGACCAATCTCTACAAGTCATTCATCATCCCCGTCCTGATATATGGTGCAGAAGCATAGACGACGGTCTTTGAGCTGTACGAGATATACGATGACATTGACTTAGTTCAGCCAAGACAGGGGCTACGCTGGCTATGTAATGTCGTCCAAATGGATAAAAATACTCCAGCTCTGAAAATATTCGACGCGGTACCCATCGGGGGAAACAGAGCAAGAGAAAGTCCTCCACTCCGTTGGAGAGATCAGGTGGACTCGTGGATATAAAAATGCTTTTCCACTATCACAATGAACACCTCCGCTGTCGCCATTACCAAATTGATGGAGGATTATCAAATGTTGCCGTATGTATGTACCTTATTATACATATTTCTTACCGTCCGATTTCCTCTTGCCTGGAAACATGACAAAGTCACTTGTTGGGCAGGAATTTACAGAAAACGATCTTTTATTTGTGTATCAAATGACTATCGGATCGTCTTCGTTAATAAACTAGGAATAATATATTTTTCAGAAGAAAATGAACTACAAATAGACTGCGGAAAAGAGGGAATTTTAAAGCCTCTAGTTACTTGCTCTAATTGACAAGTATAGTATATGTAAATTTAGCTGAGCCTTGGTGATATAAATTTCTGACTTACTCAACAAGCAGACAAACGAGGCATGAATTCTATTCATAAGCCGCACATGCCGACTATTAAAATTCAATAGGAATGATATAAGAATTTTAGTAAGACTACTAACAGGTCAATGGGCAGACATTTAAGTAGACTGGGAACGCCTTATAACATAGAAGAGTATGATACTATCAAACAACATTATAGGAAAATAATCACAACTATCGGTCGAGTGTTTTTTGACCACGCCTGTGAGGTTGCTCAGATAAAAATTTTCATACTAGAAAATAGGCTGAGGGGACTCGAGTGCTGGTGGTATCACTATGGGTCTACTAAAGGCCTATGTGGTTCGTGAAACTGCCACTTTATCCACCTACTTTGTTTGTACTCAATTCACAAATCCAATCGCTCCAGTTTTTTTTATGGAAGTCTAACACTAAATCTTAAAAGCAGCTCTATTTTCCGATGAAAAGCTGACAAATAAAAAAAAAATATTTCCCACACACACCACACTGCAAGAGTCGGCATGTTATTCTGCAATAATGGCGCTGTACAAACAAAAATGTGGCAACGTTTAAAGTCGAAAACAACAACAACACCAGTAACCATAAAAACAACAAAGTAAAAAGTAAATAAAAGAGTGAATGAGAGTGCAGTGGAATCATAACACCTCGCCTTTGTGATTTGTAAATATATCTGTATGGATGTGTGTTTAACAGCATGCATTTGTATATGTACATATATACAATGTATATATTATTTAAGTAAAAGAAAGCACAGTTCTTGCAATGGCACATCAGTTGCAGTTGCATTTGGACTCATTTCACAAAATTCACACGTGCGGATTGCAACGTTTGCTTTTATCTCTACACACATACATATATATGTACACACATATCCATACATACACATGTACATACCAAACATATGAACTCGTACATATATGTGTGCTAAAGTACAGTGAAGTGAGTGTTTGCACCTGCCTAGTTCAATTGGTCCAAGTAATGGCCCAGTTCAAGTTTAGAAAAAAAAATACATACACGTACACACATATGTACATCTGTGCGCTCAATAAAATCTACAAAAAATAGAAAGTTTGCGTTAAAACAGAAAAGGTATTTACCCACGTTTTTGTTTTCACGCAAAAAGCTTTAACGGCAAATACACTCAGATTATCTCACAAAAACTGACACAAACGTGCATCATTCGGAATTCAAATCAATCGGCGCCGATCTGTTCCTGTTCTCGCGCAATAGCTTTTATTAACAGTTATTCGCTTAAAAACGTGCTAACAGTATTAAATTCTCGTTACTTCTGTATTAATCTTTTTTATGTATTTCAATTTTAAGCACACTGTGCATGCAAATAAATCAAACTTCTGTGAAATTTGTGTGATACACTCGCGAGCAATAAATATGCAGCTTCATAAAACTATTAATTTAATATGATTTTCAGAAAGAAAATATAAATATACCCTTTATAAATATAAAAAATATACTTTTCTGTACAATAATTTGTTTTTGATCGTTAAGTTTGTACGGCAGCTATATGCTATAGTGGTCCTCTCCGAACGATTTGTTCGGAAATTGTGGCATTGCTTTGGATAACAATCTATGCCAAAATTCGTTAAGACATCTCGTCAAATAAATACATTTTCCATAGACGAACCGGCAAGTCTCACAAGAAGCTAGGCCCATGTCAAATGAGTTCTTCTTGAGCTTGCAATTACATACAATATTAAAACATTTTAAGGTCGTAACGACTCATTAGCAACTTGGCATGGCGCATGCCTTGGTGTTGTTGCCAATTGCCAATTCCCCGCCCACTTCTTCATCCTTGCGGAGCAGCTTCTTTATCGTACGGCTATACCTTTATACTGAACACCTAGATAAGGTGCACTTGGTTACGATCTGTCAGACTTCACTTGTGCACCAATAGCGACTTGATCTCGTACGCAAAGATCGCTTCAAATGCCGTTTGACTGCCGCTGAGTATAACTATACGTTCATTGCAATAGTTGCGTTGGAGGATTATCTCTACGTACCGACTTATATCGAAGACCTCTACTAAATTGAAATATTTCTTTCTCTCCACCAATCCATTCCGTTGTCATTGCTATTTGTGTTTGGCTGCCTGATCGATTACTAAGTGCAACGGTGTGAGATCCAGGATGACTACATTGCGTACATTGCAGTTCTGAAGTTAGTTGAAGTCCTACAGAAGTCTGTGATGCTTTCTAAGCCCAATCGACCGCTCCATATGTGATAATCGGTCGCTGCATCAAGATATCGTTTGAAGAAAGTAAGTGATACGATGCTATTGCGGCATAGAAGCATATGAGGTGTTCCAGCTTACTTTCCTGCACTTTCTGCATTTACTTTTCCCCATTTGGCCTTCATGTGATGCCAATATGTTGTGACTCGTCATTAGGCCGAAAACGTCTATTCGAGATTGTGTGAGTAAAAAGCTTGCTTGTTTTCGTTCGATGCTCTGGCACACGATCTTTACGATGCTGCATGGCCTTAAGGCCTTCCACTTCGTCCTGATAAGTCAGTCAGGCTTTTTGGAAATTTAATTGTACATCGTTTTTAGTGACTTCCGTATTTCCTATACTGGTTAAATAGCCAGATGGATGACATGTTTGGCAATCTTGTTTCCCGGCATGCCTTCCGGCTTCTAAGGAAAAGCTCTGACGTAATGTGATTTGAAATTATTGTCTTTACGAATGTCGTTTTTACATTCCTTAAGTACATCGTTGTATTCCCTTCAGCAGTACTCTTCATCGGGCAACTTGGCCAATTTGAAGGGTTCCTTAGCACTACGCTTGAGTAATCTGAGCTTTTTGTTTCTTGGTGGCTTCGGTCCACGCTTTGCAAATACTGGAGGGCACGCGATGTTTTACGCTTTTTTGGAACGCTGGTGAGTGCGATTGTATGTTCCTCTAGTTCAGAGATTGAGTCACATTTCTCGAGTATTTTGAAATGCTCTATAGGGAGGGAATAATAGCTAATAAATTGTTTAAATTCGATGTTTTCTTTATTCTTGTTTTTTTTTTATATTTTTTTAAGCTTCCAATAATTCCAGATTATAGATTTTATATTCAGATTTACCGAAGTAAAACAAAAGTAGAGTTGGTAAAGTTAGAGCTAAAGAAAGAATAGAAGTTGGATTGAATGATCCACCTAGAAATTAGGGTTTGCAAAGCTAATCCTTAGGGACTGGGTTTGTAAACGGCATCTAGTCTATAGTCCATTTCAGAATAGTACAAAGAAAACTTTCCAGACTGTTTCGTCGACTCTTTGTGTTACTTAATATAATTGTAGAAAAATTGCAGTAACCTTCAAACACTATTTGTGGACTTCGATCCAAAAGTGATCATCCATAAGTTTCACTGACAATTCTTGACTCATCTAACCCTAGATTAGCTGAACTACTCACTCCTAACTTTCTAGCTTCGATTTAGCTCTAAA